>VZSC01005852.1:273610-315884 GCA_013398225.1 Steatornis caripensis | reverse complement strand
TGATGATTAATACTGGGGGGAACTATTAAACTGTATTCTCAAGCTGTTTATATATGCATTTAACTGGGGAAAAATATATTTGGAAATCTAAAAATGTTCTTGATTAATAATGAGTGATCTGTGGTGTGTCTTATTGCAGTAGGAAGAATGAATAAATGCAATTACTGGAAAAAGTGTTTAGTCTCATATTGTTTCCCCTAGAGGTCCCGGTACAAAGCCTACTGGAGTCAATGAAGCCTTGGAGTGCAAACATTCTTCCAATGCCTTTGGTTTAGCAATAACAGTGACTTATTAATCTTCAGTTGCTAGACTAGGGTGGATATCTTTCCAGGAAAAAATGAGCACTAATATTTTGCTCAGGGAAAAGAAGGAAAAGAAAAGCAATTTAAAAAAAAATATTTTTAAGCAATAAATCTGTTGAATCCCCTTTAAAATGAGAGGCAGCTAATTAGGAGGGTTTTCTGGTAACTTACCAATCTCTCTGTGTCCCTTTCCTTGCTGGCTAGTCAGGCTTTTTGCTGGGCAGGAAAGGAAAGAATAAGTAATACCAATCATATGACAAAAGTTTGAATATGGAGTAAAAGAGGGCAACTCCAAGGAGGACTGAAGACCACTTCTTGTCCGGGTTCATAGCTTAGTTTAATGTAGATGTTTTTATGGAGGAAGAGAAGGGAAATATTTTGCAGTGTCACATGTTGTTATAACGGAATTATCTCTGGACTTCTTTTTCTTCTTTTGTTCCCTTGTGCTCCTGTTTCCTGCCTCAGGTTTGGGAAGGAAATACACTGCAGCTCCAACACAATGACCCAGTCCTTCGCAGCGTGCGGGAAAGGTCTGAGAACTTGTTAATGGTGGTGGTCTGGCAATATCCTTTCTCTCCTTACTAGAGCTGGCAAGACATAACTCATCCTTATGACTTCACTCCTGTTTTTTCCCAGCGACTTTTCTGTGTGACGACAATATTCAATAGGCATTTTGTCTGCTAAAAGCCAACATCTTTAAACCATGGTCATTCTTCAAGTTTTCTGTCAAAGACAGTGAAGATTTTTAATGGTTTTTCCTGTGCCTGAACTAAACAAATACTTGGCCAATAATAATGCCATCAATCCATCCTGTACATCTAGGACTGGTATTTTTAATCTCTCGCTTCCCTCATCCTAGATATCTACTTGTGTAATCCAGATAGCTATCTATCTAACCTAGATAGATAGATAACAAGGAAAATGAAACAATGATGGAAGGACCTATTTTACCAGCTTTTAAAACATCACAGAAAGCAGTCCATGCTACAGCCCATGAGGCTATTTAACCCTTAAAGAGTCTCAAAAAGCCTTAAAAACCCTTAAAAAGAAGACTAAGTATTGCAGATAAAGTTCCAAACACTTTACAAAGACAAAAAGAAATCAAGAAGTAATCTGTCAAAGAGTGGGAAGATTTCTGTTGACTTTGGAGGACACTGGATCAACTCTCTGGCCACATCATGCAGTCTTGGCTGTCAAGTGATACTGATAAATAGTTGTTATATTGTTGGAGATTGCTCAAGTGAACAAGGCAAAACAGGTGTGTATGCATACGTGTAACATCTATCCTGTATGTTAACAACTCCTCAGTAATCAAGAATGTTGTTTGATTTCCTGGTAAGCTGTTTGGCATACACATTTTTCCTTTTTAAAGTTTTACTATTATTATTATTATTATTATTATTAAGAAAGCCAAGCTGTCATAGTGAGCCTCCTGTAAACAAACTGTCTGTGTATGAAAATTATGTCTTACCAGAAATGGAGTTTAAGCCAAAGAGGAAAAATCTTAAAGCTAGAATTTAGTAATACTTGTAGTCTTACGAAGATTTTTAAGAGGTCAGTTGAAAAAAAATTGCATACCCAATGTTTGCTTTTTTGTTACCAGTTCAAACCAGGCTTAAACTGAAAAAGTTTGAAAGTTGTCAACAAGGAGTAAATAAACTGAGTCTGCAGTAGTAAGGTAGATGCAGAGATGGGCCAATCAGAAAACCTACTCTCATAGCTCGTGCAGTTTTCAGTAGAGGCATCTGCTTCTGTTTTTGAGTAGGGAAAACGAATTGTCATTTCAACTCAAAATGAGTTAGTTTAAGGATTGCCATTTTAACTCTCTTTTGGCCAGATGTGATACATTAGGTATTCTGTCAGAGCTGTAATTGCAGGCCAATACAGTCTGGCAGAGTGCACCAAGTTTTATTTGCAACAAAACATTCATTACCATATTATTGAAAGGTTATTGCAAGCATACATGTCAATATAACTTAGGTTTTGATTCACAGTTTATGTTAAGACCCCTTTGAACCTTGCTAGGAGGGAGATGGAAGATTAAAATGAAGATAATAGGAATGAACTGAGTATACCTTATATCACTACTTTGTGCTGTTCAAACAATGAAAAGTATATTAACTGCAAGTGGGAATCTGTTGCCTTTAATCAGGGCTCATGACTATGAATTTTCTGTAAAGCTCCTTGTAATTTCCTTTATTTAAATGCAAGAAATTTTAAAGGAATTTATCAATTTTGCTGGAGGCCATTTCTGATCTGTGAAATGAAACAATCTGAAAGTATTAATTGATTTTAGGGTTTAAGCAAAATTGACCCATGAAAAGAGAGTGCGTTATTACTTTTGTACAGTCAGGACAGTGTTGAACTCATTTGGGCACTATATTAAATTATCTGTTTGCCTTCATCTTTTTCACCACAGAAATGGAACTGACAACTTTATGTAAGATTTTCCCATTTACAGAAAGGACAACGAAATGATCCATAAAGACTGGGTTTAGTTTTGACTTATTTAACACTTTTTGTGTTAAAAAAAGATTAGTTTCAAAATGAAAACTATTTCTGAGCAAAATGCCAAAAATGTTTGAAACGTTTTGTCAGGTTAAACACAAATTTGCAAAAGCCTTGGGTTTCCCAGAAGCTGGATTCTTTCATACAACCTCTGCAACTTGTCAAAAAAATTAATCCAGTATTAGTCTTAATTTGCACTGATGCGACTGCTAGAGTTGGGCCACATGTTCCCATTTGCTCATTGTAAGCCCTTTTATGAGGTGTCCAGTTTCAGTTCAATCATATCAGATTTGAAATATCCACAGAACTGCTCTGAGGTAGCCAGCTAGAAACATTTTGAAAGGTGGCGGTGTGCACCTTTGGAGGTTTTCTTTGAGGCCATGGATTGTAATTTCATCCAATTTTACATAAGCCAGTGGAAGCTTTGACCATTGATAGAAGAAAACAGCTTTCATTAATCAAATTTACAATGCAGGGGATGACTTAACAGTGAAGTAAGCGTGTGCTTGTGTTCGTACACATGCTTCAGTCCCAGTGTGCTAATTTTCCCTGTGTTTTTCCTTCCAACCCAAGAACATCATGTTCTGTTCTAAAGATTTAAGTTGGTAAGGCATAAGGATGTCTCTTTCAATAGATAGTGAACCCACAGGTTCACCATTTTTGTTCCGTAATTGTAGTTTGGAAATTTTCAGAAGTCATCAGTTATGGAAATGGTCAAATGCAAGAATTGTAGCAATGCAGAGAAAGTTTTCTTGTTTGAAGTGAATGAGAATGGTCATTCAAGGATTGCCTTAGCAGCATTCATCTCTGAAGGGCCCGGGAAGCATGACGCAATTTCATAGACATTGCAAAATGGATTTTTACTAAAATAATAGTAACAACAATAATAAATAGCTCCTCTTAAAATAAGAATTTTTATGGTAATGCAACTCATGCTAGTTCTAGTTGAAACGTATTAGACGCTAGCAACAGAGTCAAATATCAATATATTGGCACAGCAAGATAGAAAGAAAAGACTGAAAAGAAAGACCTCGTCTCATTCACTTTTCTGCTGTTGGACCACAGGAAAATCTCAGCTCAAGTAAAATCAGTTGATCCTGGTTTGGTTTTTGTTTGCTTTTCCCAATGTATGATTCACAAAGAACTTAAAATCTGTATCTTTACATACATCCAGTGAAGAAATAATGACAACTAACCCCCTGGTGACGATTAGTCAGCTGATTATCTGTGTGGAACAAAAATTACACAAAAATGAAATTAAAAACACTCAATAGTTTTAGGAGCTTGCTAAATCAGGAAATGCAGACTTGGATGGATTTCTTATAATTAACTCAACTCACGTGTTTCTAAATATATAAGCATCCCAAGTGTTTTAAACGAAGTCTTTGAATATCATCACTGTATGTGTTGAGGCTGGAGTTTCAGCCGTAACTCTAGATTTCCCCTGCCTATATACATACAAGCCAGAACACTAACATTGTTTTCATAACATTTTTGCATGTTTGACTATGTTTCGTACAGCATACAGTCAAACAGCCTGGTCAGAGCATACAAAGATCAGTCTGTCTTCCTTTTTATTTCTTGTATGGCATGTGTCAGCAGGATGGGCACAGCATGAGTTTTTCTAAGTTGCTTTTTCATGTTTCCTCCAAAAAGCACTGCTTCTCCTGTAGTCGTCTGAAGATAAATGACCTGCATTTTGAGAAGTTTGGTCTTATTTCTATTTGACAGTGAGTAGAAGACGCTATGCATATGATACCTTTCTTCACAGTAGTCTTTCTAAACTCTTCAAAGTGTTTTCTTTGGAGCCTGCTGCTAGCTTAGAGGAAGCCAATCAGGCAACCAAGAGCTGACCCAGTACCCTTCGGCTTACTTCTGCGACAAAGTGTTGTTGGTTGCGCATGTAGTACTGTGATGCACCACAATAAGCTCTGGACAAGAAAAGGTACAGAAAGAGAGTATTTATTTTCACCAACTCTAAACATGATATTCTTGTCTGGTGAAAATTTTTTTAGCCTTTATTCTTCAGAAACTTCAAAAAGCTTGTGAAGGTGATGGATAGGAAAGAATTTCAGTGGAGACGTATTATGTGGTTAAAATATATACCCTTTCACACAGGTGTTTTTGGTTGTAGGGGAGAGCTTGTGTCATGTTGTAGATGCTTGGGGATTCTCAGCAGTAGATTTGCTGTGATCTCCTGCCCAGAAGTCACCCCTCTGATGTGACCCCAGGGGAAGTGATAGGATTTGTCCTTCCAAGCATCATTGCTGGTAATTCCTTTCTGAGGTTAATATATCTCCTTACTGCTGATTATCTGGATGTTCACCTCACAACCCATTCACTAGTGAAGTAGAGGAAAAATAGCTGTAATGAGATCATCAACATTATCATTTTAGTTTATATCAGGAGTTAACTTCTGAAACAAGTCTCCTGTTATGCCCACTTTTTGTTTTCTCCAAGATCATATTGCAATTCAGACCAAACTGGAGAGCTTTCAAATCAGAAGATGGGATCCAGCCAGGATCCTCATGCACTCATACAACTTCTGGTCTGTTAGGCCAGAGTAGAACTAGTCTGCAGTAAAATCCTCTGTAATGAGCAAAGTGGACAAGCTAGGTCCTCAGGAACAACTTTTTCTCTCTAAATATATGCTCCTACTACAATCCACCACTTGCTGATGCAGATACAGACTGTACCTCAGTTTCTTGTTGTGAACATAGACACGCGTTGGTGTTTGCTGGAAACTGGTGACTGAGCAGCTTTGCACGATGGTATCTTCAATGCACAACTTTCCTCCAGAGCTTGACCCTTCTGCATCCACCAGATATCTAGGCATTGGTGTTTCCCTCCTTGGCTGCTTCTCGTGACTCAAAGCAAAGGCTATGGCTTCCTTCCCGTGTGACAGCAGACTGACCAGCTGCCACACCTCTTTGCTGATGGATTGAAGTGTTTTCAGGCCTGAAGTTGCGTTCTCTCCAGCTGCTACTGATGTATAGAATTTTTACTAGGCAAGAATAAAGAGATTTAAGGGAAGAAAGAAGAAAAGTGAATTGTCAAAGGAAATCCTGCTATTGGTTTCCACTACTTCCTTCTATTGTTGAATGTCACAGATGCTGAAGTAATTTTCTACCGAGACAGGAATACTACATTAACTATTGTCATCCACGTTTGGAAACGGCTAGCAGTTAAATTATTCTTCCTTCTCGTTTGTACAGCCGGAGTGTACAGTGGTATTTCACACATCTTTCTGAGTAAGCATGCATAATAATTCCCACAGATCACTGTCCTCTGAAATGGGCCAAAAATATTGAAATAAAAATGTTGAACCTTCCATAAACTCTCTGGAAGCTCCTATGGAATTGCATAGAGCAGGATACTTGCCAAAACAAACAACTTACATAAGCACCATCTTTTAGTTGTTGGTTTTTTTGGGAGTTTTTTCTTCCCTATGTTTTTAGATTAATTTGCATGGAACATAATTGAATTCCTCCTTGATATTGTTGATTTTGTCCCTGATGAGTTGCCTAGGAAATTTCCGAGAATCCCTGAAAAGCTTCTCAAATCACTATCCCCTGAAGGCATAAATTCAGGGCATGGGACAATCCCTGTTTGTAAATGTGCTTGAAAGAGGGTTTAAAAACTTCATTGTGAATCAGTTCTAAAAGTGCTATGTGTGTAAAGAGTCAGTCCTTCTCTACTGACCAGGCATGACATTATCCTCGCAGGCTTGATCTTTTCTCTGCTTCAGCATGAATACCCTTTACTGGGTGAATGTGGGTCCCGAATGTTCACTCTGATCTGCAATTCTGTTTGCAAAAGGTATAAAAACTATTCCAGTGAGAAACCACCCAAAGAAAGACTCCAAGTAATAGGGTTAGCCATTAATACTTGTGAATACACTGCTGACGCAACGAGGAGAAAAGTAGAAAGACAACCAGCAACCCAACTTGTAAAGTAATGTAACAGGCATTGTCATTAATAAGTTTATTACTTAAGAGAGGGAAAGAATCTAAAACCTATATGAACATGGCCTGTAGAGTTTTCCTTCAGAGGACAGTCTCCCAGTTGTGGCAAATCCGCCGATCCTCTGCCTCCCACCACTCTCTGCTTTACCACAACAGGCAGTGTGGGGACATGCAGGAGGCGCAGCTGTGACAGGACATACTGTGAGCAGCTACAGGCTCCACCTATGCCAGTCTTAGCTCTGTGGCTGAAATTACTCAAGATGTTGGCATTGATGGAAAAGCTGGCTTCAGAAGTTTCCAGTCACCCCCCTCTGTCCTGGCGCCTCGTATCCCCCAAGCTAGTGTTTACCATACCCTCAGGTTGCATTTCTGTGACAAATTAAACCAGAGTCAGGACGGCCGTGGTCTGATCTTAATACTTTGCTCCGGCTCCCCCAACGCCTCTCTTGTACTACCCCGGCACTGAGAGTGCCAGGAAACCCTACTGAAAGCCATAATAGGTTTCTGTAAAGCCCTTTAAACCAACGCCGAGTCACTGGGAACCATCAGTGCCGGTGTAAGAGGGGTGGAGATCGCAAGAGAAAGGGAGGGAGTATGGTAGCAAAGCTGGTTCAGATTTATTTAAGCTGTTGAGAAACCTCATCCTCATTGCACAAGAGCAGCAGCATGTGGGGCTACTCAGTGAGCTGAATTACTGAAATGATCTACATTAAACAAAAAAACCTAAGCAAAAAAATCCTGTCTTGTAAAGCGTTGCGTTGGTGTGGCTGAAGGGGCAGCAAACTACAGCAGAGTATTTGTTCCTGTGGGGTCACTATGGCTCTCCGCCTATCCCATAAATTCCATCCTGTAGATTTCCACAAGAACTAATGAGTGAATGGAACATGCAAAATCAGGGGAAAAAAGAAAGTTGAAAGGTCTTTTTTAAACTGAAATTAGAGTTGGGTTGGAGGTGCTTAATTAGAATATCCAATTTAAATAGCCTGTTCAAAGTTGTTGAACATATCTGTAGATAGTCTGCACTTCAGTTCAGTCAAATAAAACCTGTTGTGCCTTTCAGGAAAGATAATTAACTCTCCTAAATGTGTTTGCCAGAAATATTGAAATATAAATCATTCCAACAGAGTAGTTTGAACAAATTAAAACCAGTCTGCTAGAGTGACAGCATGCTTACTTAACTTGAGATACAGTAATAGGCTCTTTGATGTCATTTTAATTTAACCATCTGCCCGAAATTATTTTATACATTTAATTTTAATGTCTTCAACTATGTTTTTCTGTCTCATTGAAAAAAAATCACATTTATTTTGTGGTTTTGGATGAAGCACCACCTGCCTTGAAACATTTTTATATAAAATATTTATAATTTTGTCAGAATTTTTGGAACCAGATAATGACGATTATTTATTTAGGCGAAGGATGACAGAGCTTTCTTCCTTATCAAACATACAGATAATCTGAACGGCTGAACAAATGTTTCCTTCACCTTTCTTTTTGAACGTCTCTATGGGATGACAATGTCTCGTGTTAAAAAGCTGTGTTTGTAGTTAAATGGATCTTTTAACATATACTTCCCAGGACAGAGAACATAGCAGGACTGTCCTTAGTAATGTGTTTCATCTTGTCCTTTTGCTGTTTATTAAAGAATAACCTTAGGACATAACACCTGGCCTACTGGGTTCCTATTTATGGATTGTACCTCTGGTTGTTTAGGGTCTGTGCATTTCTCCCAGTCTCATTTGTTTTGTTCCGTTAGTACCCACATCATGCGTTGTTTCAGTTCCCACAGCACCCAATTGAATCTCCAGGAGATAAAGCTACTGCACGGTAACTGTCCTTTAACTGTGTTGTTTTGGTTAGTTTGTATATCATTATCTCTTTAGTACAGCAGTGCCTTTGTGTTTCTACATACAGACCTTAAAGCAGAGTTGCCTTTCCTTTGTAGAACAGTGTGGCTATAACAGCTCTGCTCCAACTGGAGCTGAGAGCAGCACTGCATAACACGTGTGGACATCAAAATTCAATTAATTTCATGCCTTGCACCTTTTTCTTTAGGAAAAGTAATAGGTGGTCAGAATAGTTCGCTCCAGATGTCAGTAGCATCTTTAAAAGAAGAAACATCGTCTCACAGAAGAGTAGTGTGACTGGTTCACACGCTCTGCAAGGATGCCTTCAGAGCTCTAAAAAGAATGGATTTCCTCACAGGGCACAGCTATGTCCCAAATCACTTCCCTCAGCTGCTCCAATGACTTCAAAGAAACCAATGAAATGCAAAAGTCAGCCTTGTGGCACAGTGAGCTGGAACTGATGTCTTCTACTGAGATTTATGGTTGTATCTGGGAAAAAAAGAAGTCTTTCTGTTCTCTGTGCTAAATGAAGCAACAGCTACCCATATAGACAGTCTTATAAAGGGCTGTAGGTGCTGGCTCCAGAATTCTGCTTTCTTGTGTGGGGGGCGGAAAGAGAAAGGAGAAACGCTTAGCGGAGGTGATGGAGAATGTGAGCATTTTGGAGTTTGTACTACATACTTCTGTTTCTTGTCAAACTGTGTTCATTCCTGTTCTATTCATAGACCGCTTTACAGGAAAACAAACTATAATAGTTAGCATCTGAGGAATCCATAGGCAAAACAGACTTTAAAGGCTCTCTTGGGCCAAACCCCAAAACATACAATTTATTATGCTAATTTGAATTAATGCACTTTGACAAGATTCAGAGTTGCAACAGTTTAAGTGGCTTAAATAACAGAGGCTTGTTTTCAGAGTTTCTGAACTTCTGCTGTTTCCAGTGAGCTCAGCAAGAAAACAGAGCACTAGAGAAGAAAGATTTTCCCCACACCCATCCCCAGTTCATACTTGGAGCAAAAAATCCCCCATAGATAGCTCACAGTCTGTGCTTTAAACTTTTAAAACATTGGATAGAAAACACACTGGATAAGCTAAACTACCAAAGCTTCAGCACAAGAGCTTAACAGGCCATTGGGTAGATCCCAAACCAAGGAATATATCTTGCAGGTGTCAGAGGTTGGCAGCTATGCTCTCCTCTATCCCATTGAGACAATTTGTCAGATGACAAAGAAGGGGCCCTTTTGGAGAATCGTGCTATGGAAAGCAGTGGAGAGTCATTGGTTTACTTTATCTTCCTTTATTGTTGCAATATTAAACAGAATTCTCATTACCTCTTTAATGTGTATCTTCTGTGTCTGGGTATGGCATCTCTAGAGGTAATGCAGAGGTGCCAGTTACTACAGCAGTCCTCAAAAGCATATGCTTGGTGGGAATTATCCTTATCCTGTTTGACATAAAGTTGTCATTCCTAACCTTCATTCCTGATCTTTCTATTATTATAATTATGAATTATTAAGAGTATGATTAATACATTTTTCAAAGTTGCTGCTGCCCTGAAACATAAAGGAATATTAAAAAATTTGCTCTGATGAAAAGTTATCTTAAGGCACAATAAAGCATACTTAATTTCCTTTTGTATTGTCATATTTTTCTTTTAAATCGTTGCTGGCAGTCTCTGAGATTTATTCTGGGAATTTTTTTATTAGAAGCAACCAAGACAAGACAGTAGCACTCAAAACACAAGACAGTCTCACAATGCAGAGCCAAAACTGTGCCAGCCACAGCTGCATGAGCTTTTCCAAGCGTAGTTTTGAAAATGCTTGAGAATAGGCAGAGGATAACGTAGTCTCTGAAGTTCAACAAGGCGGGCAGTTGCCTGAACAGAAATTCCTTATGCTGATTGTGAAGTCAGAGGTTAAGATGCTGTTCTCTAAGTTGCCAGAAGTGGCAGTAAGGATCTTTGTTTCTTAAGTAAACTACCTTGTATTTGACTGAACTGAAATCTGAAAAAATAATAATAAAAGCGTTCCCAATAGAAGGAAATTTGCAGCAGGACACTTTGAGACCAATTATGCTGTGTAGCAGTGTATACAGGCATGTAGCTGTGTATGAGTGCATGCTTGCATGCACTACGAAATGGGGAAGTATTTGAAAACAATCTTCAGATGTAACACTTTTTAAGATGCTTAAATATTTATGTGAAGTGAGGCTGACTGTGTTTTCTACCTGCAGTTATAACCCAGCCGGCTTACAAGGGTTATAAAACACACAAGCAATATGTTTTCTGTGGTGCTTTGACCTAGGGGCCTCTGCTGTCTGCCCCAGCTTTCACTGATGCTGACTAAACCTCACTGCTAATTCTGATGGATTAACTTCAATAAAGAGGTCAAAACCTCACCCCTAAAGACTTGCAGAAAACTCCTAAACTGAACCGTTCCGGTTTTTATTGAACTTGTGGTGCAGTGATATTTTTCTAGAAAACCCTTGCCAGAGTATCCATGTATCAAAATGTATGCATACATATTTCACATCCTGAATTTTTCTCTCTTGAAGTATGGCATACATTTTGCTTCAAAGGAGGAGGAAAGTAGTTGATGATGTTAAGATGTTTAGAAGATTAGCTGCCAAACTCTGGTTTTAGTTAAACCACTAATAAAGGAATTCTGACTAGATTTTCCACCAAAATGTTTTGGAGTGAGAGCCTAGAAGGTGCCGTAATGTCTTCCCCCCCCCTTCCCCCCACCCAATAAGCAACCTTCTTTCCTTGAAATTGCAAATCATAACAGGTCTTTAAGATATTCAGCTCCTGCAAAACACCGTATTCCTAAGCTCTGTGTATCCTATGGCTCCTATGGTTGATACTGGTAGCAGAAGTAACATGAACAGTTACTTACTGATCAGTGGTTCTTACCAGAAAAAAAAAAAAGAAGGTAAAGCAGAGCTGGTTGATATTACTAAACAGCTACTCCTCAAATATAATATAAACCAACACTTAAAATTCAGTGAAATATTCTTAGCACCAAAAAAAGCTCTCGTTAACATTAGTACCTGACTATGTGAAAGACCCAGGCAGCAGTGATAATCCACCTATCAAAAAAAATCACTGTTACTCAAAAACCAGTATGTGAATTTTATGAATGCCCCTCTCAAATTTGGAGAAAACCCCAAACATTAAGACATGATGCTCAGAAGTTTTATTTTTGACTCAAAATTGTAATTAGTTTGGTGTATGAGTCCTGCATATAATGTCTATCTTCTCAACATCGGATTTTTTGCGTTTTATTGGGCAATTTTCTACTTTTTTACACATGGCCTAACACTGTATCCCTTGTTTCAGGGAGTGGTATCTAGCCATATAAATAGCTAGGATTAACTGCATGCCTAAATACTGAAGTGGAACTACTTGCATAAGGAGCTACCACTCAGTGGGAATAAAACAGAATTGGGTGTAGAATTATTTGTTTATTACTCATCAGGCAGAATTACTTGACCACCCAAATGAAGTCCCTAAGGCAGTATCTTAAAGCCAGCAGTAAAAAAAACAGATTACGCTCTTACAAGTGGTCTTTACAGTGGATTTTTTCCTTTAGTTTTGTTCTGGGCAGTTTTTTTTACAGTTTATTAATGACAGGTTTAAGACGAGAGCATTTGAACTTAATTAGTGATGTAAGATAATACATATAATTACAGTATGAAGAGAAGCTAAAATATCTTGGTACATACAAGTGACTGTATTTATTACCACAGTAATTAACTCACACATAAAAGGACTTTTCAAACCAAATTCGTGAAGCTAGCGACAAATTTGAATAGCTTTCTTAAACTATAAGAACCTCACTGGCGCCATCCGACCTCCTCAGTCAACGGAAATTTTGCCTGCAACTTCAGTGGAAGTAAACAATGATATAGTTTGGAAAACAAAATGAAAAAGTTGTCATTAGTGAGTCATGAAATCTGGAATCAAATTCCGAGGGAGTCTGCATGTCCTTCAGTCGCCACATAAGTGTGCAAAGCAGAAATTTTTTAGTTCTTTCTTTTCTAGGAGAACGCTGAGACAGAAAGCTGTGTCTTCTGAGGTAGTACGATTCCATATGTGAACTATTAAGCGAATGTCCATGCTGTTGTACTCAGAGCTCTGATTCTGCATTGCAGCTTTTTGGAGCCTGATGTATCTCATGTATTGCCAGAGGTGTGGGTATTCAAAGCCTAGAACGGTGCAGAGGTCTGGTGAGCTAATTTATTGTTGTCTGAATTGTATCTCTTTTGTATTAAAAGACCCGGGAACAAATTTTACAGGCTTTATACTGTAAATGTGTCCCTAAATTTTTCAGCAGCCTAAACAAAGAAAAAATATGGTTCATAAAATTTTGAGAGAGCTCCTTGGAATAAGCATACAGACAAAACCTGGGATTAGAGCAATTAATAACAATATAATCTTTCAGACCGAGAGATCCTTTCTTTGCAAGATATAATGAGAAAACATTTTCCCACACAGGCTCCCTTGTTACTTAAAGGGTGACAAATGCTCACATCAGGATAGAAGACAGGAGAAAACATGACTGGCATGGAGTTAAACCCCCTGCGAAAGTGCTATGGGAAAGGCCACTTCAATAAGTGCGCAATTGTGCAAATAAGGATTTCATCCACTAGTCTGTCATGATTTCTCAGAATACAACAGCGGTTCAGTTTGAACTTATTGTGCATATATCTGAGTTCTGCATACTGGCTGTCAAGGCTCTCTCTTCAAACAAAGCCTTGTTGTTTATTAAAATGTTTCATATGTACTTGTTGTGGGAACAGCGAACCTCTCCTCCCCACCAAAACCAGATCCAGTTCAGAACACAATTTGGAATGCATGTCCTTGTTAATTTAAAGTACAGAATAGCCTCTCTGTGGTCTGTGCTAAAAATCCATCTGAATGCAATATCTTTCCCCTAAGCTTAAATGGACCATGGTGTTTTGTGTCAAAATAAAAGCGTACACTGACCTTGACCCTCTGCTCTGGCCAAGCCATTTTCTGTCTGCAAGTGGAGGAGAATGTAGAAAGAAAGAATATTTTAGTCTACCCCTTAGTCTCCTTTTTTTTTTTTTTTTCCCCATGGTATAGGTAAGAACAACCTTATTCAGGGCTTTGCTAAATTTTTCTTAACTATATCTTCTCCAGAAGACACTGAAGCAGAGAAATACTCCTCACACTTTGAATCTACAGTAAGAGTGATCATTGCATGCCTTCTGTACTGGGGCTGCAAAGTGGACGACACAGAAAGAATGTGTTCCTTCTTATTTGACTGCAATTTTGTTCTTTTGCAGCACCAGAAATGCTAGAGAAGCTGTAGTACAGCAGATTTAACCCTCACATTTTCTAAGTTCTAATCTTTTAAGTAAAAATTTGAAACATTTGGTTTTAAGTAGTGGTGTTATTTAGTCATAAGTTTTCTGTAATTACTTAGCAATGACTCTTAAGACTACTTACATCATTCTGATTGCCTGAAATCCGTGTTTGTGTTTCTACTTACAACAGTTAACTCATGACTATTAATTAGACTTAAAAGTTTGTCTCTGTTGGTAAATGAGAGTTATTCATGCATAAAATAATTTTGTGGGGAATCAGAAGCTGTAGAGTGGCTAAGATGTCTTTTATCTGTTGTTGCTAAACAGGACCACAAATCTGTATTGAATCACAGGCCACTGACTCCCTTACTAGTTATCAAGAGAACTGTAATTACCAGTCCAGCCCATGGGTTAAACAGGTTGCTTACTGGTGAGGAAATGGGACATATAATCTCTTGGGTAAATGGCATTATAATTTTAAATGTTGCAAACATTTTCATGGTATTTAAAATAATTTATTTTTCCTAAGAAAACTATTTTGATACCTGATTTTGCTGTTTTCTAAAGTCTTCTGGTCCGAAACAATTCTGTAGGTAGCTGCGGCTATATGATATTATCCTGTCATTTCCTTGAGATTGGGGCCTTTGCCCAAGACAATATAACTTCTTCTTTCTTCTTGAGGAAAAGAGTGAGGTGGGTAAAGGAGGACAAACAAAATCCCTCAATGGCCCATACCATATGTTTTAGACCAAAGACTTCAACAAAAAGATGTAACACAGCAGGATAAAGAACTGAACATATAACAATAAAATGCATCTTGGAGAAATATACAAAACAAATGATTCTGTCCTTTCTTCTAAAAAGGAGTATTTTAAACATAAATATAAACCAGGGTTTTTTTTCTGAAAAACCTCAAACCCCAACGCAAGCCCGTTCCATAATAACCCCCGGAATGAATAGCCCAACATAAACAACGAGGGCCCACAAAAAGCATTTTTGGATCATTGATGAACTTTCCATTTCTCTACAAACTGACAGCTCAGGAGAGCTTCCAAGTGCGTGGGTACATGCAGCGTATCAGTTAAAGCAGGAATGGTGTCATGCATCCTATCAAAATGAGAACGTAGTGACCTAAGCTCCCTGTAGTCACTGACAGGGCTGTATGGAAAATGTCCATCACTGAAAGCTTGCCACATCTCAGCACAGCTTACTCCCTCTCCGGTACTGCTGTATGACCTTCCAGTACAGCAAATGTGCGAGGCACTGCTCGCTAGTGAGCGAAAACAACGCGCTGCGCTCCCTGGTGAGCTGCCACAAGGCAAAAGGGAAGATTACCTACAGGTTGGGTTTTTTTTAAAATTTCCCATATCTCAAATGTAGGATCACTTCACTGTCTACCGTTTGTTTTTATGTCAAGAACTATATGGTTTTTGATTGAAACTAATAGTTTTCACCAAAACCTTTTGCCTGTGCCTTGCCAAAGGCTGTTCATCTCACCCATTTTAATTGAAGGCTCAGTAGTCTGAGCGTTAAACGCTTGCCACTTCGCTGAACTGGGATTTGTTTGGCTGCCTTTCTTTCCATCCTTCTTTTAGCAATATTCCAGGACAAAGGTGGGTGTACATGTGTATGAGTAAGTACCTGGGTAAACTGGGTGTGGGAAGGACACAGACTCCTGGTCTCCATAGCAAAATGGTGCTTTTATTTTTAGTAGCTTTCCTCTTGGAAGCAAATAAACTTCTCGTTCACTGGGTGCCCTTCCTGCCCAGCAAACCACGGCTGGACAACACTCCTCCTCACCCTCTTGGTGTGAAACTGAAAGAGTTTTGCCTTTGTTTTGGGCTTTTGAGGCAAACTGTAGTGTTTCTGTCTTTGTTTGGGGATCCAGCCGCTACTGCTGCAGTTCCTTCTTCCACTCCATCCCTGTTTTCCTCCTGACCTTTGCCTGGCCAGAGGAAGGAAAGGAAGGGAACGAAGAGAGACCCTCATACCCAGAAAACATTTAATAAATAACTATAGCTTTGTTTTCTGCATTGTGTCCACACAAACACCCATGAAATAAGAACTCGCTCAGCACAGACCACCACAGGACTCTCCGGCTCCTGTACAGTGTATACAAATCAACACAGGGGCCTCAGTAAATTTGGTTTCTTTACTTAAAGGAAAATTAAGGCTCCATAAATGGACTATTTCACAATCATTTAATGTCTTCCCTTGAAAAAAAAAATCTTACACTACATGCTTTTTTCATTTTGAAGCCGGGCATATTTGATGAGTAAAGGAAGATTTCTCTGGACTTCTTTTTTGCAAATGTGATTTAAAACTTTTCAAGCAAATTCCTTGTATTTGGGAAGGCTTGTGAAAATATACTAAGAGATGAATATTTACTGAGGAGTTTATTAAATGAAATCTATTCAATGAAGTTTCAGCCTAAAAAAAATTGAGGTCATATAGGTGACATTGCAATCTGAGCATACCTTTAACTGGTGTACTGAGAGAGTCATGTACGTGTCCGAAACACACAGCATAAAAAGCCTTCATGCTACCTCTTCTCTTTTCCATTTACTGATTAGTTCCTGATGACTGGCACGGTTACGACATCACTACTTTGCCCTGCCAGGAACCAGTCATTCCTCCCACATGCTGGTGACCGTGCGCGTTCAAACAGAGCTCTGTGTGCTCCATTGTAATTGATGATGACAGTTTTTGAAAAAGAAGGAGGGCCTGGAGGATGGGCTGGTCTACAGCCTTTGACTGTTAAGCCTTTTGACTTATTTACCTCGGACATTTTTTTAACGCCTACATATCTATCAGAGGGCTGAGTCATGCTCACATGCATGTCCATAACATTGCTTAGGCAAGCCATCTCACTAAATTCATTATGGCAAGGTACATATAGAAGTTTTCAGACTAAGGATGAGGGATTACAAGCCTTACTTACTGCGTGACTATCCTTTTCAACATCTATTTGTATAGCTTGTACTAGAGGAACGCTCCTGTGCTATCTTGGGCTTCCAGGTGTTCCTGCAAGTATCATGACAATAAAGAGCATGGATGTCTCCTGGTCTCTCATAATAAGAGAGAAAGAGAACAACGCACTGCTCTACCAGCTCAGAGCCAATCTCATATTTCTGGGAAGTGAAAATGGCTGAATACACATACATCAAGGCCATATGTTCCTAATAAATGTGTTGCATCTCAGTGAGGCTGTCAAAAACATGGCCATGTTTGACTCTAAAAGGTGCCGAGCATTTTCTTCAAGGTCTGAAGGATCTCTATGAAAGGTTGAGGATAATAGTGTTGCCAGGTCTCAAGATAATACAGAATCAAGTCATGACAGCCAGACTGTTCTTCCTTCAAAGTCATTGGGAAAACATATTGTGATTCAGATAGCACAAGACTAAACTGCAAGTTTGCCATCTCTTGCTAAAACCGGAAATTTCACCCTGGTGACATTATGTTAGGTACACATAACATTTAACTTATCTCAGTAAGAGTGTTTCTGCATCTTGGTTTGAAAATTGAGGTTGCTATGGTTTTGTTTGTTGTACGGAACAGTGGGAAGAGAGTTGAAGAACATTGCAAATATTTACTATAGGCTTTACTAGCGATTAAACTTTATAGTAAGCCCTCTTTTCTGAGTAGCATCAGATTATAAAGGGCCTAAAGGTCCATTCTCCCACTGCAAGAGCTGTAGAGCATGGATATTTCAGCCCAATGTATTTTATGCATATACAGGCTACAACTTAGGCAGAGGTGGTGAAATCAGACAGAGAGAACCTTGTTTTTCTCAGGAATATCACCCTGCATTGCAATATCTGCCTTACAGTAGACCCTTTCTGCCTCAAGAGTTAAATTCCTGTTACAGACATGAAAGCAGAAAGCAAACTCCCCTGCATGCATGGCCTCCCAAAAAGTCTGGCATCCATGGCTACGAACAGTGCAGCATTTCTTCAAGGACTGGAACCATGCCTACACACCAGAGGAAGAAAACATTGTGAAATTTTGTATTTTGATTAATAATACCATTAGACGATACTAACACCAAAAGAATTGTGTTCAAGTGGGGTTTTTTTTTGTATTTTTATACCTTGGATTTGATAAATGGAGTTATTTTTATTTAGAAGTTACCAAGGCTGTAGAAGTGTTATGGTGAAAGTGAATGTTTTCTTGAGTAAGGGGAAATTTTTGTTCATCACCTCTGAGAATACAACAGCAGATCTCCATTATGGTGATTGATTAGGATGAGCAAGGAAACAAAACCTGGAAAAAATAAGATTCTTTCTAGACTCTCTGTGCGAGATGGGAATTGAAATGGAAAGGCAAAGGAATTCTTCACTGGCCCATCAGTCCATAAAGCCAGATCTAGCACAATCCCGGTACCCCTCCTCTGAGATCAAGGGCATGGGGATTTGAACAAGCTATGAACACACCAGCCAATAACACGGTGTAGCTGTAGAGGAAGCCTGTTGCACTCCTTGTCTTGAGCTACGGTGAGCAACTGCAGCTGCTGACCTCCCCTCCTCACCACTCTGGCACAATGCAATGCCAATGCCTATATGTCTGCACCTTGTAAGCAGAGGTAGGCACCATCCCATTTATTCTCCGCAAAACCCACAAAGTTCTACTCCAAGGAATGTTGTTACAGAAGATGCAGTGTCATTATTCACAACTTTCAGAACTTTTAAACTAAGAATAGGCAGAGTAGGAGACATTTTGCCCTAGCTGGAAAGAATCAGTGTAGTTTTCATGTCACCTGTCAGCTTAATTCTACCCTCTTCACCACACAAACACATTCATTAAAGGACAAGTTGTTCATTTACTTTCTTTAGAATTATTCTCAGTTATCAGCAACAGCAAACTGAAATTATTTTTTGCCTAATGAAATTACAGCCACTGCCTGGGGCATCAATATACAGATGGCTTGACTGTTCAGAAGTAAAATGCCACATCAGCAGATGAGACATCTTAGCATATATATTTAGAACAAATTCTCTTTAAAAAGAAGCCATGCAGTAACAGAGGAATATTATTTGCAATTTCTACTATAGTTTCTTTTCTTGGAATCAGACTTGATAGACTCTTGCTCTGTGATACATTCCAGAAAATCACATTTGTACTGCTTGCCTTATTTGTAATGAGAAGTATATAGGGGGTTTATATTTCTGTAATGATCATTTTGGACTAAAGTACTACATAATTTCGCTGGTCTCAGCCTTCAAGTATGGAAACAGCAATACACTATTGATTCTTTTCCTTTTCTCTGATCAATGCAAAGAAGACATTCACTTACTGGATTCTATCTGTGTCAGCTAGTGGAAGGAGAAAGTGTAACATTTCACCATACTACGTGTTGAATCTGGAAGACTATGTTCATCTGAAACTTTATAAATACATAAAGCACTTAAAATTACCACCTGCAACTGAATAAAAAATAAATCTTCTCTCGTAAGTCTCTCAGCACTGGTACTGTCTGTTTCCAGGTCCAACAAATACCTCTATTTTATTCTGCTTTGCATGCTTGTGTAGGGACCTCAGAGAAGGAGCTTTGTGCTGGGGATTAGGACATGCTCTGTCCGACAATTAGATGAAGAGGAGAAGATCGTACAGTAGCATTAGCACAACCTGGTCATAGTGGTTGCACATAGTTTTTCCCCATTACAGCTTCAGGGCTAATGTTTTCCATGTTACACACTACATAGCTCTTTGCCTTCCACTTTTCAAGACACAATTGTTCTTGAACTCATTTCTGACATACAGAAATGTAAAATTTCTCTCTGTGGGGCTACATCCTAGTAATAGAGGTTAAGACTTCAAAATTTTCAATGACGACATGTCATATACTTACATTTTGCTTTATTTTAAAATCAATACCTTTGCAATGTGGATCTTCCTGACAGAATAGTCCAATTCCAAAGAGCACTCTCTCCATAAAAAATATAGAGGTTTTTCCCACCTACCTGGTCCCATCCTCTCCCTATAGCTCCAACATCTGCTTCTCCTCACAAAATGTGTCCTCATTTATGGTTACATTCTCTAATATATCCAACTGTAATAATATAACCGCATAACGTAATAATATCCAATTATAGTGCTACATCAACTGGAAAGTTTTTTAATTTTTATAGTCTGGCACTAGAACGACCTGTTTTGCAAGCAAGCATTTAATTGTTCCCAAAGTTACACCAAAGTTAGTTCAAAAAACACTGAACACCCTAGTATTCAATAGAAAAGTTGAAAGTACTTAACAGAGGACACATATTAGCTGAAAAAAAAAAATCATTTGAATAAATATCTGTTTGCTGCTTATTTTCCCCTTGTTCTGGATGAAAAATTTGTGTTATTATGCTCAAGGAGAAAATCATATAGGTTCGGTAAACNGAGGACACATATTAGCTGAAAAAAAAAAATCATTTGAATAAATATCTGTTTGCTGCTTATTTTCCCCTTGTTCTGGATGAAAAATTTGTGTTATTATGCTCAAGGAGAAAATCATATAGGTTTGGTAAACTCAGAGGGAAAGACTTAAAAATTATTGGGAAAAAATAAAAAAAAATATTTGAATAGATGTTTTTTGTGAATGTGAAGTTTCAGTCTAAATTTAGCATTTTATTCAGAAGTATCCTGCTCTTCTATAAACAACTGAGACTGTGTACACACAGGCTTTCCTGAATGTGATGTTTATTTGCAGATACCAAGAAGCCCTTCAGACAAATATCTAAACCAGTACTATAGAAAGTGGATGCAAAACTAACTCCTGCTGTCAAGGACAGCCAGCTGGCCCACATGTGTTCAAGCAAGATAGAGTTTCAGGCTTGAGAGAAGCTGATGGGCGGGCCATCCTTCCCAAAGGCTGTGAAAGTCTTCAAAATTCCTCTGAGAGTGGCTTTGTTAATCAATCAAAGAGTTTAAGATACGTGCTTTTGTTGGAGTTTTAATATGTCCGTGAGGTAACTGAGCCCAGAGCGTCAGCACACAGTCAAGGTTCTCTATGAAAGCCCAATTAAGTTTAAAAGGTTTTAAGCACAAAAGCAAGAAGCCATTTCTTGAGCTGTGACAGTGCAAAGCAAGGAAGGAGATCAGGACACAGAGAGCGGAGATAAGGTTTTGATTTGGAGGACTCTCTATTCCAGGCATAAAAACAGTTCTGGTTTTGGGAGAGGGTGAGCACCCACAACTCCAGCTGCAGGAAACAGCCAGCAGCCCTTGAGGAGATCGGGCCCATAAAGCGCCACCAGCTGCGCTGCTGTGTTTTGCACCAATAGCAGCAGAAGCCTAAAAAATCTGTGTCTGTATTTTTCTTCTGGTTTTGCCACTGAAGCTGCCCACATACACAATTAATTAAATCTCCATGTCTCGCTTTCCAATGTAAAAAAGGGGCACCCATTTTCGAGATGCAGAGATCCTGAGATTCACTGGAAGTACTAAAGTATACGTCAGAGAGCATTTGCTGAGACCCTACTGGTAGAAGTGTCATCTGAGAATGTGTACTGAACTGAACTATTATTTCTCTATAGCAGGGCGCTCTGCCTTAAGTGAGAACTCCAAAATATCTTGATATTGGCAATGGCATTGAATAGAAGCCACTGCAAAAATGAAAAAAATTATGGATTTAGTTGGCTTGATGGCGTTACACAACCTGGCTGCAAAAACTTCTGTCACTGGTGGCAGTGCAGGAGAAGGAATGCCCGTCACATTAATAATTTTAATACAGACGCTTTTCTGCTGCAAAGAGAACCTTGGAGAGCAGCTCCCTCATGTCTTGGATTTAGATGCCAGAAATAAGCTGACCAGAATTTCTTGCTGATCATCTGCTAAAAAAGCTTTTTACAGTATCTGAATCTGTTGCTATAAACTCCAGAAGATTCGACGTTTCTGTCTACAAATCCATTTTAAATCACAGAAATGTAATGCTTTCACTTTCATGAAGCTATTTTATATTTTATAATTGCTCCTCTGAGTCTTCATAGGTCACACACACAAAAAAAAGAAAAAACCAAGAATGGACTTGTGGAAAAAAAACATTTTACATTGCTTCTGTGTCAAAGTAACTATTAAAATATTTTGCTAAAAGTGTGTTTGCATTTTATGCTCCCAATATTTATCTAACTTTGCACTTTATTTTCTTAATAATCATTATTAAATTAATAATCTTTAACTTTTTATTTTTATCCTTCCTTTCTGCAACTTTACATGTTTTCACATGTGTGGCTTTGAAAAAAAGAGGGTAGGAAACCAAAACAAAATTGGGAAGGGAATTATCGTTTATTACATTGGCAATAACAAATTTTAATTTTCTATATATTACATTGCATTTGAAAGCTTATAGCCAGTCAGCTGAATCAGACTTGTTCCTTTCTGTTGTAACTAATCATTTTGAGACTTCAACTTTTCTCTGTTCTTTTTTACAAATCTCTCGCTACACTTCTTTTAAACTTGCNTATATATTACATTGCATTTGAAAGCTTATAGCCAGTCATCTGAATCAGACTTGTTTCTTTCTGTTGTAACTAATCATTTTGAGACTTAAACTTTTCTCTGTTCTTTTTTACAAATCTCTCACTACACTTCTTTTAAACCTTTTGTACACCTACTGAGATGATCTGGGAGGTGTTTTGAGTTTATCTGATCTCTTGCTTACACATTCTTCAAAGCAAGGGGAACTCATTTCTCCGTCACCTTCAGCCAGTTCTGAGACTTCTGGGATGTGTTCCTTTCCTAGTTAATGTTCTGATATTCCCTTCATATCTAACATTTTCCCTACCCCCCATTCCTGCTCTGCGTAGTTTTCCTTGGGGTGCTGCATGCCATTCTAATTTTCTGCTACATGCTATCCACTCACTTTCCCTCTGTTTGCAAAGCCAGGTTTAGTGAGCTTTGTGAGATCTATTTAATTACTAAAAAACTTTGCAGGCCAGCAGTAAATGTAATACGCATTCCAGAAGACCTACAAACAAGTTTTACTTGGCACTCGCAGCAATGAGGTAAGAGACTAAAATGAGTTTGTGGTCACATAAGCAGACCACCAGCAGAGAGTTATGAGAAAGCTAGACCCATTTTAATTAGGAAAAATGTAAAAAGCTTACATAGGAGCCATCATTCTGGTCTTCCGTGAACAACAAGCTGTAATTATGTAAACTATAACTATGAATTTTCTTAGCTTTGTTCTTGGATTTTAATGTCACTGTGTGAAAGAAAAGGTTGAATTTGCTTGAAATGGCTCGAAGTATGCCTTTATTAAAAAAACATTCTTCTGAAAAAATCTTCAAGAGGTCGGAATTGATAATAAGCGTGGTCTCCTTTAAATTAAAAATTGGTCCATGTCTTTCTATAAATCTGTGCAGTATCTATTTTTAAGGCTGATTTCTAAGTAAGTAGAACTGTATGGCTTAAAAATTGAACCCTTTGACTTTTCTAAGTGTGGAACTTAGATCTTCAGCATTTCTCTGAAACAGTGATGTCCTGAGGAGTAATTTCATATTTGATTTTTACAGTGAACTTATGCTAGGATAGACTGTTGTTTATGCTGATTGGAGGTGATTTCTTAAGATGCAGGAGCCAAATGCAATTTGTCAGCCAAGTAATGTGATATTACCAGTCATGGGATCAAACTTTTGCTTTGGGGACTTGCTCAAAAGATGACGAATTTGATAAAAAGAGTCCCAAATACCACAGTCTCCAGTATTTGATTACATCAGCAAGATTATAGCTAGATAAATAATTCAATGCCATGTTAGAAAGCTGAAACTATCACCAAACAAGTTGGTGTGTTTATGTGGCATAATACTGTATCTTGCTTGATCAATAGAAACAAGCTTGAGGTTACCATATCTTGCTTGATCAATAGTAACCAGCTTGAGCTTCAGTAGAAATGTAGCTGAATAAACACAATGTGATGCCTAAACTAATTAACCTCAAGGTTGAGTTATCTGGCAGTAATGGATCCGTCTGTGCTTTCTTTGAAGATGTAATTTTTTGGCCACCTGCTGTTCAGTAAAAGCATGGACCTATGTTTTCTAAGAGATGTGTGGTTTCTTCTCCAGGTACACCTAGGCTACAGTCTATAGGAAAATATAAAAGAAAATCTGAAAAACTTTTACTAGGGTAGATTTAACACCTAAAGTAGTGGAACTGTGGGACCTGGGGTAAACTTGAAGTGGAAAACTGACTATTCTAGACAGGAAGAAACACCCATGAAGACAGATGCTTAACACAGGGTGAGGGAAATGCTTTGCTTTGCTGGGGGATCACCATTGGATAGCATTTCATGTTTACCTGTTTCCTGTGTAGTGGCTGTGGTGGTACTACACCAGCCATCTTTAATTCAATAATCCAGTGATTTGGACACTCATGCGAATGTGAGCTAAGCAAATTAACTTCCTTCTACTGCTTGCTGAATTTCAAGTCTTTTCTATCTTTCAAGCACATGTAATAAGTTTGATGGTGATTTTATCAGTGCGTATAACTACAGAGGAAGGGACAGACAAGGACTGGAAGTAGTATATCTCTCAAGCTGAAGTTGTTTTATTTTAATTAAACATTGGTTATGTTACGAAAGTGACTGCTACAATGGTGCTCAATGTCACAAAACTCAGAGAAAGTGGAAATCTGGGTTTCATTCTCTCTGTCAAAAATAATTTAGGTAGCTCTACAAGATGGCACAGGTTCAAGAACATGGACTGAGAAGACTGTGTAAGGAAGACTTCTACTCTGGATGCTACAGTGCTTGCTCAGAAGGTATGCCTTTCTGGCACAGCAGGGAGAGCAGCAGCATGGGCGAGTGATTTAGCCTTTGGCTGTTGGATAAAAGACTGTTATTATCAAATCCAGCTTTAGACACATGCTGTTGTGCGTATCTGAATGCTGGGCAGCTCAGGACCTCAGAAGCACTGGCAGTGGCAGTATAGGTTTCTACCGGAAGTGTAGGGGTGAGTACTGTACTTCAGGAGCGTGCTGGATGCTCTGCACTGATGTCATAGATCTGTGGTGGAAATGCCAGCTATACTACACATGTGTAGTGTAAATCAGGATTTAGTTTGTCTATCTAACACTTCCTGGAAGGGTGCAGACCTACTGTGCTATCCTGCCACGTGGTGAGAGGATTTGCTAAAACCTCCCTGCCCCAGCATGGCCTCCTCCTCTGTTCAGAGCACATCCCTGGGATCAAACTTGATGGGCAGGGCAAGTGCCACACAGACGTGGACAGGCCCAGAAAAAGCACGTGTGTCTGGGGAGCTGTATGAGTAAAAATGATTTTACCCATTTATACTCACAGTCACTCCCCCACCAAGATGTGTCTGCATAGGTGGTCTGTTCAACATGCGGGCACCAAAATACTTGTGTCCAGGTGATCTGTTCAGGACTCTTTGTGATGACATGGGATAAAGGATGTCTGCTGCTGAGCCCTCCTTACATCCATTGGGTTCCCTTTGAGTTGGCAGCCATCTCTTGCGTTAGGCTGTGCCCTTTCTGAGAGTCTTCATCTTATCCCATCCCATTTCATTCATTCATTCCCATCTCATCCCTCCTCTGTCATCAGGACTTGCTCACTGTACTTAGTCTTCTGAACCAGGTATCCTGAAAAGCTGTGAATAAATGGATGCAAGGCTCCTGGTGACATCAGCACGCACTATTCATATAACATTTCTCCTGCGGCTTTTTCCTCTGGTGCTTTCACACCCTTACATGGGTTGGATTTCTTAGAGTAACTTGGGATGTTCATCAGTGTGACTGGGAACTTAATGAAGCCCAAGATTCATGAAAGGATAAACCGGAATTTTTCCAAATGAAATTTCAAAGTAAGATTTCTTGAGTCTTGCTCATGTAAATTCATTGCTGTTCACAATCCTGATGAACTGCTATAAACTAAGACGCTTGTTTAAACTGTTTCTCTTGAAGAAAACACAGAAAAATGCATTGCCAAACAAAAGTCAAAAAAGTGAAATCCTAAAGCATTGCTGTTTAAAAATTACATCCTTGTCGTGACTAATAATTAATTTACATGATTTATCTGGCAGAAAAAATCAATAATCCTGAAAATTTGTTGTACTGTAATGACTGTCTCTTTCTTTAATGTTTTTCTGTGCTTCAAGCCAAGGAGCTAACATTTATTTTGAAAACAAACTTTGCTTCCTTGAGTTGTCCTTGGAAGACAGTCCCTGGAAGAATTAGCATTTTGCATACTTAAAGCGTTTCTTAAATCTTTAATTATTTCCTTACACTTCTGTCCCCATATGTGATCTGTAGTTTTACTTCTCATATTTACATTAGCCAGAGAACAGATTTTATTTTCTGAGTTCATTCATTTGTATAGCTTTGGGCAAATTTAACTGCATAGCTCTGCAGATTGACCCTAGAAGACACCATGGAAATTATTAATCTAAAATGTACTAGCCCTGATCTGCTCATTTAAAGATTAATAAGTAATCCCATCAAAGCCTGAAAGCTAAATGTGGTTGTAAACATTACTTGTAGGAGTAAAATTTGCTGAGCCCTTATCTTCATTTCTGAAAGTGGCATTTTCTCTGTCTTTTTTTTTTTTCCTCTTCTTGGTATGAGAACTGTGTCCTCAGCTGGTGTAAACTGAAATCCTTCTATAAAGTCAGAGTTAGACTGATAAACACCAGCTTAGCCACTCCACCCTCTTTTATGGGCAGACTTTGGGCTCGCTCTCTGACCTTCCATCTGTGTGCTCCTTTGCCAACCGCCTCCAACAGCTCACTAAAAGCTATTTAATTTTAACTTTTCTTGCTTTGCTCACATAAAAATCTTTGTGAAGGAATGTCATTAACATAATTTAGAAGAATCTGAGACCTCCTGTCTAGAAGAAACATCTTTTTGTCAAGTTTCAAGCAGAGCAGTGTATGTCAAACTTTGTTTTGGTATTATAGACATGCAGTCTAGCAACAATCTTGGTTTCTACCAGACTGTGGCTCCATGGTCAGTAACATTAACTTTCGCTTTTCTGGTTTGCTTAGTAGTACAAATTTGACAGAGACATGTCAGACAAATTCCAGACTCTCTGCTTGCCCTCCTGGCAAACTGTGGGATGCCCACTCTGTTGTACCATGGGGTTGTTTTGGGATGGCTTGTCTAAGGCTTACCCTTATGGTTTGAACTTCAGCCACTTCCCTGCATGGAATCCAAAATAAAATTCCAAGACTCTGTTTGGGAAGTGCATTATCCCTTGCTACCTGCAGTTGATAAACATGCAGGAAACCACAACAGGCTTTGATTATGTGATGTTACCTCTGATAGAGACATTTCTTCATCTACCTAGGTCTTCGTTGCATATAGATCAGATGGGATCGGATATTGCTCTTTAGAGTGTAAGTTGTGCTTTATGGTCTCTGGTACGTTAGCTGATGTAGGTGCCAAAGTGGTGGTGTTCCAGCCCAGTGATGGTAATGGGCAAGCAGAGCCAACCAGGTCAGCAGCCAGTGGTAGGATGGATGAATAGCCAGACACAGTAGCATTCCCAGAGACAAATCTGTCCTCCCACCCCTCCTCCCCACACAATAACAGCAGCGATGTGGCACAGGTCTGCACGTGTAGCTTAGGGCTCCAGGGTGCTGGGTATTCAAACTAGCAGCCTCCTTTGGCTCTCCTGTGGCACCTCACACAGAAGCCCTCATCTTCTTTCTCTTTTGCAGAAGAGGTGAGCCACTCTTGAACAGGTGACTCTCCTGTCGCATTTTTGAATTTCACCTTTGCCTGGCTAGGAGGGATGTTCACACTCCTCCTAGCAGGAAGGCCAGTCTGGGTTCTGTTGACAAAAGAGTTTTTAAGTGACAAGCAGCTGCTACTAGAGTGAGTTAAAAACAAACAACCAAATAATTGTGACAAAGGAATCAGTAAACTTTTTCAATAATTATGGACACATTTATGTGCAATATATATATATATATAAATATATGCCCATATATGTATGTATCATGGACTATATTATAAAGATACATATTACCATCTTTGTAAAACACTTTGTTTGGAATTACACAGTCATCCGTAATAGTGGAAGAGAAACTAATGTTGAAGAATTTTCTGATAAATTTAATTTTGTTGTAACTTAGAGAATGCAGAAAATGTGCCTACTTTTGGTGCTTTCTGTGAAATATTTCAGGAATAGTCAAACTGTATATTTAATGTTGTCACCTTGCCAACATTCTTGTTCCTTGTATGTGCCGTAGAGAACAGTTGCTTAAGGGTTGCTTACCCTCATAACTTCCCAGCCTTACACAATGTGGTTTCCCGTGTTTGTGGGCCACCTAACCCTTGATTGTAGAGACCTACAGAATGGTTTAATGACTCACAAGGTATGGTTTAGCATAACTCTCGAGACAAAACAAATACTAATATTTTGCTCAGCAGCATTCTTCTCTTTCAATCCATTGGATAGATACTTAAAAACAGTAAATAGCAATTTTAAAATTAAACCTCTTTGCCAAAAATATCTGTAAAAAGAAGGTTTGTTGACTGGTTATCCGTTCAAGGTATCCGAGATCATTCAGAAATACTTTCATAAATACAAGCAATTGTTATATTGGGTTTGTTTGGATTTTTACGATATCTTATAATTGCAGTTAATGACTAATTGGATGGCTGTTAATTGTTCACTAAAAATACTGTGGAGACTGAAAGTTTAGTGGATGTTAGTAACAATTCACTACTTTTTCATGGTACACTGATAATTTCCTAGTTCTGTTGCTCTAAAAGTCATTGTTATTCTTCAATTCCATTAAGCCTTCCATCCAGACCTTTTTTCTTGACGATACACACAATACTGGCTTTTCAAATGTATGTTTCTTTCCTGCTGAAATCACTTCTGTAGAACAAGCACAGAAAATAGATCCCAAATAACTCTGAGGCTAAAATTTGTAATAAGTTATTTTGAAAACACTTTAAAAGAACCCCTACATACCGAGAAGTCCAGATTGGTCAGCTAACAATTAATAGTCTGAAGAAATATCAAAAGTATATTGGGTAAATTATTCATGAATTTGAATATAAAATGGAAAATTCTGTCTTGTGGTAATGTAACTATAACCAGTTGCCTTGACTTGTCAAAAAATGCCTCTAATCTTCTTAGTCTAACTATTTTTTCCCTCCCAAGAATGAGACTTGAGAAATGGATAAACTTTAAACTGCTTTACGGGAAAAAAAAAATCTGATCATTAGCAGAAGTCATACTTAGTTTAAGGAAGACCAAAGACTTCTAGAATTGAAATATGTCTTGTCCTGTTTGGAGAGGAAATACCTTTAGCCTTTTGCTATATAACTTCTGCTCTTATCAGTTTGAAAAAGCACAACCACAAGTGACATGATTATATGTGTCAGACAGTTTCTAAATTATATAACTCTTCCTTGTAGCTGTATATAGATGAGCTCTAAATATTTCACTGAAGGTGATAGTTTCTTCTGTGGGAAACAACAAGCAAGCTTGTTTGCTAGAAACTAGGAAGCAAATTGTCTTGCTTCGACCAGATTTCGGAATCATTTATCATTTCAAAATTGTAGCCATAGTCCTTTTCCCAGACTTTATCAAAGTCCCAGCCCTTAAAAATAGTGCTAATCCATCATCTGTTACAAGGGTGACTAGCCACAATGAAGTCACAGGTACTGTTACATCCTTTAATGTCTGCTAATGCGGGGCCTAGTACAAAATAAGACATAGAGGTATTTCATGCCAGGTAACTGAATTTGTATATTTAAGTTACGGGATATTTTTCCACTTCACTTTGGGTATCCAGAAGTTGGATAGGTAGCCTGGGCTACACGTCTACACTGTCCTGCCTCGGTACTCACTGGAGGAAACAGGCATACAGCATTGCTTCTGGAACCAGTGACTTATGGCTCCTAGCTTGAGATGAAATTAAAAGCCTTTGAGGGTAAGGAGCTCTTCATTAATTAGGATGGGTACTTCAGCAAAAAGCTTATTTTTAAATAGTGAAAGTTAAATGGGATAAATCCCATTCTCCATGGCAAGCTTTGAAGGTAGAAACTGCGCAATAACTATTTTCTGTGAAGCAAATGTTAAAGGAATTGTGATCCCAGAGCACCATATCTTAAATCTTCGATCTCATGGAGTGTTTGCATTTTTGCACCTGACCATAGTGTTGCTTTTGTTGAAGTTTTTGGATTTTAACACCTACTTTCTGAAATGATAATAACAGCATATGTAAAAATAAGTTGTGATAACTTCATTTACTGTACTATTGAAGTAATCCTATACTCCTAATGTGACCTTTCATGAGATAGGGATGTAGAAGTAAAATTAAATTGCATAGCACCGTAGAATTTCAAAATATCAAGGAGGAAAATGAGAGCTATTGTAAATATTTACTTCAAATACTTGAAATCTTAGTCATGACATTTAGATGGGCTATTTTATAATCATACTTGAGGGCTGGTTGCTTCCTATCATTTCTTGCCATTGATGCACAGTGCCCTGTGTTCTGTGCTGAGGACAAGCTATGCAGACAGGCACAGCAAGTCTGCTGCACTTTTGACCTGCTGGCTGCCTTTGTTTCCTGTCTACCTGCATTAATATTGGTTCCTTCGCACAAGTCTTCATGCACAATAAAATAAATACAATCTCACAGCGTAGCTTCTGCCTGCAATTAGCTGGAATAGTTAACAAACTTATCTCCTTCATTCCTGTACATAGCTTTTACATGCAGGAGATGTTGAATAGATACCAAAAAAGAAGAACGCCACAGGTGTCTCTCTTCTAAGGCTTTCAAACTCCGAAGATGGCCTCTCTTCGGAAGGTCCGATGTCTTCCAGTGGAAGGCAGGAGGACATGAAAACAACTCTGTGGAAAAAAAAAAGAGGAATATTTTTCCTTCCTTGCTGGATTATATTCCCTTAGGGTTTAGCAGAAGTCTGTACTTCATACTGGATATGCAATAGATGGTTCTGCTATTGCTAATTCTGTGGTAACAACTCAGCAAGATAAAAAAGCTAATGGACTGCCCATGTGTTTAAAATAGTCTTTCAAAAACACATTTTAACAATAAATGTATTCCAGAAGATGAACTGGAAAGAGACATTTTTTGTATTCTAATTGGAAGAGAACATCCCGCATTAAAATTGATGTGAGCTTCTCTACCAAATTCAGTTAGAGTAGACTTTAAGCAGCAGCTCTTGAGAACTGTACAGGAAATGTCCAGCATCAATGCAGAATCAGGTTTGTGGCAAATCCAGATATCTGTGGAGCATGTTTTTTCACAAGTATGACAGATCCTAATTAATAGCTACTGAATAATGAATGCCTGCATAATTCTATTTGTCAGCTTCATTACATATGAATGTAGTAAAAGGTTTGCTACATTTTCTACCCAAAATCCTGGTATTGATAGGTCTTTTCCTGCTTGCTTGTCCCAAGAAATATCAGTGGTATTACCTTCTCTTTCAGCAGTTTCCATCTACTTCTATGATATCAGCTGTTATAGCTTCTTCACCAGCTTTTGTCTTCCTTCTGAGTGTTGCCTTCCCTATAAGCCATATATTTCTCATTAATCTTCTGTTAACTTTCTCTTGATTCCTTCTTCCTATAGTTTCCATGTGGCAGCAGACTATTCCCTGTTCTTTTTTACCTTTCTGTAGCAACAATCTCTAGCTTTCCTTATTTCTACAGTCCTCACACTCCTCTGCCTGTGGTCTCTAAAGGTGTTTTCCATTGTTTTTTTCTCTGCAGATCTCACTTCCCATGAGTTTTTATTGTACAAGACATTGAGCACAATAAAAATGTTAATTATTGTTGGCTAAATATAATCAATTGCATGCAGAATTTCTGTAGAAAAGACAGATAGACTAAGCAATGGTTGACATTAAGGCAAGGAAGTGTTTAATAGTTACATGAATGCCACTAAAACAAATGCTTTGTCTGGATGTCGGTGCAGGCATAGATTTCTTAGAAAGTATTTCAGACTTACGTACATAAACAAATTGACAATCCTCTACTAATTTTTACTCTGTAGTTAAATGTCCAGAGTTCTGCATTGCAATACCAAAATGAATCTGTGAAGACTGTGCACATATATGTCCATCAGTTGTGGACAAAATAAGTGAGAACAAAAAAAGCAGCCAAGATCAGAACTGAAGATGGTTTTTTCCACAATTCAGCACAGTTTTGTCAGTGTGGCACTATGAAAGCATAAGTGCAAGCTAATGTTTTTTAATATATCAGAACAAATATAGACTTGTTCTTAAGTGAACATAGAAAGAGTGGACCAAAACAGCTGGTGAGAGGACTGTATAGCTTCAACAGCTTGTTAAACAACAGATCATATTTTCAGAAGGCTTCATCTGCCTTCAGTCAACATCTTTCAGGACAAATATTAAATTACATAGTTTTTCTAATTTTAGTGGTTGCATTAATACAATATTTTAATTTTGAACTGAACTACCAGGTACAACAGGAGGCTAAAGACACTTTCAAAGGCATCTTAATAAGTTACTACATAAAAGGCTAAAAATCATGTATAGTGTCAAAAAGGAGAACTTCGTACTTCATGTTCTGCACATGAAATCTTTTCTTGTGCATTCTGGAAGTCAGATAAGATATTTCTTTTCACAAGGTGACCTGACCATGTAAGCCAATGATTCTTTCACATTTAAACAACAAAACTTGCAGATTATATTATTCTGTGATAAATTTATCATAATGTTTGAGTGGCTTTGGGACATTCTGGAAGCTGGAAGATTATTATTACTGGATATATTTAAGATAAATCTTTACAAATACATCTATATTTCATAATTGCTGTATCATTAGTCTGTGTTATTTACAGTCACACAGCTAGATTACTCATCACCTTCCCAGTTAAAAAAATGAATATAATTTATTTTTAATTTGGACCATTCTAACATTTTGTTTTAAATAACAGCTTTTTGATCTCTGAATACATTCATAGCATGCTAACAAAAAGAAAACTCTTACTCTACAAAAACAAAACGCAGTTAGATTTTCTCATACGGATTCAATAAAGAACACTTCTGGTGGCTTGACATTGCACAGCTGAATAGTTTTTGACAAGGAAAATAACTATAGTTTAGTCTGAGCTTCGGCAGTACTATAAGTTATTAAATACTTGAAGTAATCCAGTAAGTGAAATCTTGTTATTAGCAGGTTGCTTCAAAGTATGCTATCTCCATGTTAGCATTTTTTCCTATTTGAACGTACTGCTTACTTCTTAATTTTTATATTGTTTCTGGGACTGATTGATGGCCTTTTGGAAGTTTTCTGTTTTCCTTATTTCTCTTCTCTTTTCTCTTACAAGTAGAACTCGTTCTGAAAAATATAACAGGATGTTCTCATAAAAATAAAAAATAATTCAGACTATACTTAAACTCAAGGGGTTTTTTTCAATATTGGGCTTTATCTAGCTCTCTCATTTCCTTATCTTGCAAAAATAATACTTACTGTATCACTGTGCATACATTACCTTAACTATCCTTTGGGCTTCCACTACAACAGCATGAGAGTTCATCAATCTTAATGTACTTCTCTTTTGATGCAGCTGGGAGTCGTTGCTTCTAAATGCAGACAAGGAAATCAGGACACCTGTGTGAGAGGACATGGTTCCCAGTGTAGTCACATGGGGATACCCGAGGGAGTTACCAAGACAGTTCTGACTTTGCCATAGGAACAGCTCCAGTGCTGCACGCCAGGACAGTTATACCTCTTCCAGGATCTCAGGTAACATCTCTGCTGAGAGTTGTGTGGTATCCTGCAGGTGTATTGTCCAAGCAGCCAGGCCAGACTCTGATGGGGGCTCTGAGCTGGGATGGGGACACCAGTTCCACGCTGGTAAACTCCATGTCCTAGTTGAGGAGCACTGTCTGTGATGCATTCTTTCTGAACCTACAAACCACCTGAGCTGAAGCACGTGGAAAGGAACCCATTGGTTTTGACCAACTTTTGTTCAGGCTTAGTGCAGGGACCTGACTCAGTAAATCTGCTTATGGAGAGGTCTTGATTGAGTGAGCTCTACTGTTGTCCCAGGGTCACATTCTCAGGGGTTTCAACAAATTCCTTCACACTTTGTAGCAGAAAAAGTAAAAACTCATTCTTTAGATTGGTTACACAGATAATTTGAAAAAGAAAAGAGGAGAAGATTCACATGATGGTAATATCTCGGCAAAAGAGGAGAAATCTGTGAATAAAGGTGAGACAACTGTAGCTGACATACATAGGTGGTAAGAATAATGAAGCATATTAGATGTGAAATGTCCCAATCATGGTGCCAATATATTTTACCAAGTCCTTCCAGATACGACTGTGCTTCCTTAAATAAAGTTATTATCATTAATGTCTCTTTCTAGTGATGACCAATAGGCTAAATTCGTATGTAGAATGAATTTGTTCAATGAACAATGTTTATTTCTCTGGTAAATGCAGTTATTTTTTTCCTGTCAGGCAGAAATGTGATATGAAGTCACATTGAAGGTAAAGCAAGGAAAAGGTGAGGAATGATCACCTTAGAATTCCAGCAGTTAGGCGAAAAGTGGGAAACAGTCTAAAGGGTGATGGAAACACTTTCCAGAACATGACTATTTTTTTGAAAAAATTTAAGTTCCACCATTAGGTATTTTTCTCATGTTTCATAGAATCAGATTTGATTTATACTATGTACAAATATTATCTGCAAAACCAGTAATGGAATAAATTTTTAATAAATGGGAGTGTATGAAGTGAGATACCCAATGCTGAAATGCTTACTGAAAGCAACTGAACTATTGTGAGTCATCTTATAAATGACAAGGATTGTATAAGGTCATTCTATTACAAAATAATCATATTACAAAATAATACACAAGTTAAGTCATTCTGGCAGTCACTTATGATAAGAGATTTATTTACTGAGCTTTATTAGTTTTTAGCATTACTCACATTAACATGGATGTAACACAGGAATTTTTCAAATATTTGTATGGGATAGATAATTTTAACCTTTCTATTCATTACAATAATAAAATATTTTTTGTACAGTGGACTGTTTTGTATAAGCCCAAACTAAGGACTTTTACTGTGTAAGAGACCATACAATTTTATACAAACAGTCTTTTGGGACTTTACAATATCTATTTATTTATATTTAAATTATGCTTATAGTGTTAAGTTACTGTTTTTTCTTGACATTCAAAAAAGAACAATGTTAGCTTTCCAGAGCTGAGTCTTTATTAAGTTTTAATTGTAACCATTTTTAAAAAAATCAAGTAGATATCAAGTAGAAGTGCAGAAACATTTGCAAATATATCTACATTTTTAGACAGCTGTTTATGTTTTCTGTTATTTTAACATATATTCATCAGGAAAATACTTACTAACTTGTAAATCCTTAATGGATTTAATGAGGGAGCTAAGCATTACTCACTGTACAACAGATACATGGCTTGAATATTACAAAGGAAGAGATGTCACTGCAAGTAGGTCTTCTGTCAGGTACATGGCAGGTGATAAATTGTGGGACTGGTTAGAAGTTGACAGAGATGAGGTTTATAGCAGTCATGAACAGTGAGGGATGCTGATCTCAATCGTGCAGAGGAGGGTGAGGGAGAGAAAGGTGAGCCTTTGTACTGAGTTGTGAGACCGGTGCCAGGTTACAAAGGTCAAATATGTAATAGTACTCTTTCGTTTTACAGCTTTATTCCACGTATGAAGGCAGTCTAGGAATCCAGCTTAGATAAGGAAAAGGCACAAAAACATATTTTGCTGTGCTTTGATTTTGGATCTGGTTTATGTTTCTTTACTATAATACTAGAGCCTCAAGGAGTGTTGTGTTCCCAGCTCAGCAGCCTAACAGAGCTGTGACCTAAATATCCATACTGCAGTGCTCGGTGTTGGGGAAAAAGAGGAGAAAACAATTCCAGTTAACACAGTTGCTCTGAACTCCCTGTTGGTGGGCTCAGAGCCATTTCTCTATCCTGATTTTTAAATTTGCTGAAATCTACAGGATTTTCATTGTTCTGTAGGAACTATTCCACGCACTCAGTTAATTTCTGGTTATAAAAATACAGCTTTTCATCAAACAGTATTTAACTTATATAATAATTAAGTATCTAAAAATGTGTTTAACATGCTTCAAAGCTCCTGCTCATTTCTCCCCAGCTGAAAGAAAACTCACTTAATAAGAGTTGTATCAGACCTAGAGAAAGGAAATAAATATTTAAAACCTCAACTTACAGGTACTAAAAACAGTACTGTGAAAGGCAGAATTTCTCTGAAGACCAGCCAACGGGTTGGAAAGTGTGAACGCAGGATAGAGCAGAAAAAGCTTGCAAAGAGGTTCTGTCCTTGAAATCTGTAGCAAAGTTTCATTGGCTCCAGCAGCACCTAAATTTCTTTTTGAGGCTCCTTGACAGTAGATCCGTCACCACACAGAAGGCGTATGTGTACCTGGGAATCTGGATGGTCTTGCTAGGAACTTGAGAGAGGATGAGTAGGCTCTTGTTCTGCATTGTCCTGTAGGAGGCTTTATCTCCACTGACAGCACAGGGAGACCTGTGGGACTAGCAGCTGACTTCAAGACTTCTCTTGATTGTTTGAAATGGAAGTACCATGAAAAGCCCGTATGAAGCGTGCACTCTCCGTTCCCCCTGGTGGGGTTACCACAGCCCCATCGTATAAAGACAGATCAGAAGTTCATATGGGCCAGGACCAACAATTCCTTTGTGTTTTTTACATTACCTAGCTCAATGGAGCTCCATGCTAGCCGATTCTTTTCCAGGCTACTGAAATATAAATACTCAGTCACAAGTAAAATAACTTACAATGTTATAATGTTTAATTACATGTGCGTTTGTATCAGTTTCTAAAAATATGACAACATATGACCCGTAACATGGGTCATATATATAAGCAGCAGGACACAGCTCTGCAAAAATATTCAGCACTTGTACAGGTGCAAAACAGCAAAACTATAAGTATTTATGCAATATGAATAAATATTAACCCTTATTTCCAATTAATTTACACTTTTTTGTCCCACTTTGTCCCACTGTTTGTCAACATGTTCTATAACCATAGTTGGTTCTCTACACTGACCTAACCTGTGCCAAGACATTTGCTCAGAGAAATGAATCCTTGCTCAATCTTACCATAGATCCATCTGTTTGTGGAGAAGGGAAGGAGAAGAGGAGAGAGGAAAGTGCAGCTGTCTGGGGGGCTCGAGACTCCATTTGCTATTATTGGGCTTGAGGTCATTTACCGTTATCTGCTAAAAACTCTTTGACCTGCAGACTAGAACATGATTGTTAATAAAATGCCATGAAACACATCTGAAATGGTAATAAAATAAGTGAAAAAACCCTCCATTTAGAGTCAAATAAAACATTTTGTGAGAGTCCTTTTTTTTTTTTTTCCCTTGATAAAAATGGACTGCTGCAGAAAAGCTAGTACTGAGAAGTATTATCATGTGAAAGAAATACACATTTTTAGGAAAAAGTTTGTTCACTGATTAAATTTCAATGTCTTACAGCTTTACTAGATTTAAACTTTCTCAGGGGTCTACAGAAACAAGTAACTTATGTTTATGAAAGGAGAAAGGGATTCTTTGCACAAGTACGGCAGTAATAGCTCTGGTATGTATTTCAAGGTCTGCAAAATTGCTTTTTCTGGGGAAGGCAGTTCTTGAAATTTCCACAGCTAAGGCCAATTTGCACAATCCAAGTCAATGTTCTGGCTGTTCTCTGAGGGCCAAAGGGCTGAATACACCCACCATACCTCCTCCCATCGGCAACGGTCATGGAGGCATCCTCTCTTACATGTCCTCTGAAGTCATATCACGCCTGAACCCATTTTATGCCCCATTCTCACAGAATTATAACTGATAACAATTCTAGCTAATAATATTTTATCATCCAATAACACAAAGACAAAATGCAGACCGATTTCCAGGGAATCAAAGGAAAATTTACACTATCTTTAGGGTGGTGGCAAGATTTACACAGTGGGTGTGGACATTTTTTGCAGGATTTTGCATTACATCCCTCATATTCAGTACACAAGGGGAAAGGAGGGGAAGTATACATCTTCTCTCTCCACTCTATAACATTAAAATACAAAGAATATACCTCCTTTATTTTTTTTGCTTTTGCGTTAAGGGTTCAGCTTTCACCCTCCATATTGTCCAACAATCTGCTAAAAGTTTCCAGCAGCTACATTTTTCAGTACAGCCAAGTACAGTATGAGGTTTTCCAAAAGGTGAATGAAACAATCCATTGAAAATGTCATTCAGAAGCCAGAATATAATTTTATTTATTTTTTTGATCCTCATTCAGAATTCATATGATTAGCATGTGGCAAACTGTAAAACGAAGTGGAACAAAAGTGCCTGAAATAAATTTCACCTTGACCTGATTTCCACTTGACTGAATTTGTTGTAGTAAACTGGTGACACATAGTGGATAAACAGTAACACATGTCTGCATTTGAAAAGAGAGAACAGATGGTAAACACACTGATATAAGGGCTGTTACACAAGAGCTCTGTGTGTAATTCAGAAAGGTCAAATCCCCTGAAAGCTGTAACAGGTTTGATAAGGGAAAACGATTCATTGACAAGAAGGAGTCAAGTGGGCACAACTGAAGGAGATAAGGCTTCCTGCTCCTCAGAGGGTTTCGCTTGGAAAAGGCATCTGGCCACATCTGTCTCCTTTTGTAAAACCACTGTCAGAGGTGTTAATCACAGGGATACTTGTTCTGACAGGCGTTTCCTCAGAGGATACCACTGCTGGTCCACTGGTTGAATTTGTGCCACTGTCCTAACAAACACCTCTTGCGCAACAGTAAAATCTATACTTTTTATGGTTTGGAAAATATTTTGACTTTTCAAAGATACTGATTTACAGGATATTGGTTTCTGCAGTGTGGATTGTCTACTCCTGCTGGTGACTACCAGCTGACCGTAAGCACCACGTTGAGTAAAGGAGTCTAAACTGAGTTTTGGAAGGCAGCTGTCTTTGAACATCCTTACTATCTGCATGCCCACTGGTCTGCATGCCCACTGGTCTGCAGGAAGGGTTACTTTCCTTGTTTCATACATTGGGACCAAGTAACTTGTCCAGTGGCTAACTGGGCTAGAGTGATGAACAGAACAGAGATCTCCCAGGTCCTAAGTAAATTCCCTGCACAGTGAACTGCCGTCTGTCAGAAGCCCACTGGAAGGATTTGGTCAAGATGGACTTGAAAAGGAGAGGAGATAGTCAGCCTTACAGATGATTAAAGTATTCATGGTCAGGAACAGAACAGATGAAAATCCAAATAAGAGGTTATCAGCCAGTGGTAGTGGGAAGCTCCTAGCCCATGCTCTAGTGGTAATTCAAGAACTACAGTTAAAAAAGCTGCGTACATGATAATATAATTTTCTTTGCAAGCACACTTTATCTTGTAGTATGGTTCTAAAATCTCAATTTTTGCTGCCCAGAAATGCATGAAAATATATTTAATAAGAGAGACAGATAATAAGTAATTTAGCAGAAAATAATTTCTGCAGATTCTGAAGATTTTAGTTTTCAAAACCATTCAAAGGAATTTTATTAAATTATAATTCATAGTATAATAGTTATTCTACTTCAAGTTTAGTTTCTATTGTTAAAAATATACCTAGAGAGTGTTATTTGTGAACCATATTTTTTCAATCAATTCTTGGCAAGAGACTATAAATTTAAAATTGAAGTCGCTCTGTTGAAGGACTCCCAGAAAACAGAGATGGAGTGAAAAATTAGGTGCTGAAGTCAGGCATGTTGAACGTTCAGCTTGTATCTGTTTTCAAGAATTAACAATGCCAAAGCCATTTCACTTGTGACTTATTTAACAGCTGTCTGCAATTGGAGATCCAAATTTAGTCTCTTATCACATCTTTTACTCAAGGGGCTACTTACTCCCTTAAAACAAAAGTGATCCAAGCCAACAATTTTTCCCAGTAATGCGAGATTTTCTTTTTAGCTAGAGTAGGGACCTTGCTGTTATCCCTGCCAAACAAAAGACATCTCTCTAACCCTCACCAGTGCATCTGAAATTTCTTTAGTGGTTACAGCTCCAAGGCTAAAGGATTTGTGGCCTTGATACTTGCAGAGCCTAAGATGGGTAGAGGTGCTATTCTGTTTTCCTCCCTAGCTACTCAAACGGTGGAAAAATTCCCTTTCACTACCCTACACCTCCATCTCTGGCCTCTATTTGTCATCTCCCCATGGTGACTTGTATACGTGACCTGGGGGACCCCAGGGAAGGCCAAAGTGCTCAGAATATGGCACAGCTCTGTACTTGCTGGTGAATTTCCAGAAGGAAATTAAAATGTGCCTCTCTGTGCCGTTCTTGCTCTAGACCCAGGCTGCCTCTCCTGTGCACCAGCATCATCTTCTAATTTAGCTTCGTCTATAAGCAGTCCAGCTCATGTACTCTGAACTCAATTTGCTCTGTGAACCAAATCACAAAAAGTGGGAAAAATGTATGTCATTTAAAAAGTGTGTTCCGAATCTAAACTGAACTGGATAAGCATTAGTTTTAGCTATAAACACATATCCAAATTGTAAATGATGAATATCAAAGAGCTTATTGGCAAATATTTGACTGAAATTAATTTGTAGAGAGAAAGTGCTAAATGGGGAAACAAATCTATACAAATCTAGGTCTGTTTCTGAAAGATTTAGGGACATAGGCATATTGACTTGTTGAGTGTTATGTATGGGATGATAAATCAATTAATTGTCATTAACTAAGCAGTTGGCATATCATAAAAATCCAAATTTCTCTCACTCCCTGGGAGATCCAACTGAATATTTAGACAGTGTATCAATTATATAGCTCTAATATCAACTCTAAAATCAGTTGCCAAAAACTGGCCATCTGAGAATCAAATCAGCATTTTTATTCAAGGAAGAAATTAAGTAACATTTAAGCCCTCCAAGATAGAAACATTAGCTCCAAGGTGAGTGTATACAGAAGAGATTGCCTCTAAGTTAGAAAATATAGAGGGTTTCTGGAATCAGACCTGTATTTAATAATTGTAATATGATGTCATGTTTCTGTAACAACATATTAACCTGAACATATTATTACAATAATACCTTTATTCTATGAACATGGAAATACACTGGTTTTCTTTTTTTCATCAAGTGACATTTAGGAGAAAGGATCTTTGGGGTTACCTGGGTGCTGCTCTTTCAGAACTGCTTATTAGTTTTGCCTTTAAAGGTCACTAGCAAAGGGTAAAGTTCCTGACTCTCCGCTTTTAAGAGCATTTTTTCCCATATTTTTACTTAGTGGAGGATATTTCAAGTTTCTGTATCCCAAGACAGGGATTTAAAAAAGCATGGCAAGATTAAAGGCTGTCAAGTCCACCATGTGTTTTGTAGAGGGACCACGTTATCAGTGTATCATGTAGGTTGTTATCGGTTGCCCATAAAGGACATTATATTGAACGGCATTTTTTTTCTGTTCACTACTGGTATGTTCCATCTGTGCATCATATGTCTCTATGGCTAGGTTGAATGAATTATCATTTCAGGCATAAACTTATAGTAGGATATATCACAGAATTAATCTATGGCCACACGAGGACCATATTTAATTTTCAAGTAACTACCTCATCTCTACCATTTGTTGATTTGCAATAGGACTCCAGTCTGGACAGAGTGAGAAGGCAGAGCTCACAAAACATTGCATAACAGCATGCAGCACTATCTGGTGTGCAAGAATAATAGCCCAGCCAAAAGTCAGAATGGTGCAAGTTGGTTCCAGTGAAGATTACAAAAATTTAAGACCAGGCAGTAAGCTGTGGCTTTGAAAGGAACTGGGATGATTCTGGAGGGTGGGCAAGGGTAGAAACTCTCCCTGCCTATACACTTCAGTCCAGGTCCCACCTGCATGGAAATGCTCCTTCCTGACCAATTTGAGCAGCTGTTTGTGATGCCAAGGGTTTTTTTTTAGTACCTAGAGACTGCTGAGGTGAGGAAGGGCTTTGTTACCTGAGTGCAAATGAGGTGGCTGCTTGGAGAGCTGAGATGGTAAATACCGGTTTTCCAAATTTTCCTCTGGAGTCAAGTATAGTTGGGATAAATTTTGTCACTGATACTCTTATATCACCACCATTACACGTAAACGACACTGTCAGAATTTTAAAAATAACAAATGATAAGTCATTGCCTCACAGTCACAGGCCCTGGTTCTCATGGGGGACTTCAACCACCCTGATATTTGCTGGAAAAACAACACAGCTAGGCGTGTACAGTCCAGGAGGTTCCTGCAGGGCATTGGTGATAACTTTTTAACGCAGGTGGTGGAGGAGCCAACGAGGAGAGGAGCGATCCTGGACCTGATA
>VZSC01005852.1:227882-271051 GCA_013398225.1 Steatornis caripensis | reverse complement strand
GGGGGTTGGACTAGATGATCTCTAGAGGTCCCTTCCAACCCCTACCATTCTATGATTCTATGATTCTATGATAATATAACCGTTAAAACCTCTGCCAGTTCCTCATTTGGTCTACGGAAAAGGCCTTTTTGACCATCTGCTCTCATTGAATAAAGCTGATGATTGATAAACGTAGTTCAGTTATTTTCTATTTTTGAGATAGCTCACATCCCAGTAAGGCCCAGTTCTGCAAATGCCTACATGCAAATATAACATATATATGGCTTTCCATGAATGAAGCAAGTCATTACTGAAGCATACAAGGTTCAACAGCTAGTTACTTGCTGGGTACTTACTTCGTCCACAACACAGGACACCAACAGATACATTGTACATCTTGTATTTCAGCAGTTTGGACACGGCCGAAAGATTATCATCTTTGCAATCAGGGGATCAGATCAAGAGGCCATTAAATACCAAATTCTGAATAGTAATGGTTATAACCATGTATCACGGATGTATCTTCAAAGGCTCGTGGAGTATATCACTAACCACAATTCACTAAGCTCAAGAAAAAAGAGTCAGTGAGCTATGAATGTGTAACCTGAAGCCAACCTCTGTGACAGGTTTCATTTAAAGGAGCTTTTAAGAGTCTGCTTCATGCCTACTAGTCAAAAATTTAAAATAAAAGATTACAAAGTGAATGTAGGTGTGGAAAGAAAAAAATATGTAGTCATGTGGTATCAAAATATTCAATTCATCTACAGAACAACCAAAAAAGACTTTATTCTAGGTTGTCATTCCTGAGACCCTTGGAATGCTTGAGAAAGACCATTTTATCATTAAAACAATTAGACAAATCTTATTTTTCTAATAAATTGGGGGGGGGTTTACATATTTGCGTGTTGCAGTCCCATTTATTATGAGAGCTATCACTAACAAAAGAAAAAGAAGTGGTCTTCAGCCTACAGAAGACAATACAGATCTACGGTAAACAACAACTTGACTTAGACGAAGATAAAACAAATTCAATATACCCTCAAGAACAACTGGAGTTTTTGTGACTACTTTTCATATGAGGACACACTGGTCTTCTAGATGATGACTTGTGAACTCAGAAATAAGTGTGTTGCCATGAGATATTTCATTACATAAACTCTATTTAAAGAAAAGGTGTATTGCAATAAATATGCTACCATTCTAAATGTTTTCCCTTCTTCCCTTTCACTTCCTCTTTCTTTCTCTTCTACTGGACCTCTGCTTATAGTAGGCATATGCTTCTACATTATTTACTAATATTGTGTTAACAGACCAGGTGAAATGAATGCCATAATTAAAGCGGAAATCAAAGTTCTCCAAAGATGAAACTCAGTTAAAAACTGGAGAGTCTCAGTGGAAAAGATATGGAGGCTATCACGGGAAAAAGTTCAGTGTTTAAGAATTTAATATCTTGTCAAATGAAGGAAACAGGAATGCCTGTAAAATGTGGCAGGTCAAATGTGAACAGGAAATTATGAGAGGAAAAAAAAAGAATTTCAAGAGGCTCTTTCAAAGGATGTTGAAACTTAGCAAAATCTCTTTAATTGCATCAGAAAAGAAAAACAGCTAGGGAATCAGTGGGACCACATACCAACAAAGGTTTAAAACAAAGTACTCGGGGATAATAAGACCGTAACAGAGAAATTAAATGAATTTTTGAATCAGACCTAACTGCTGAGTACTCTGAGGACAAACCTATAGGTGTGGTGAGGCAACATCACCACATCATGCTGTTGGTACTCTCTGAATATGTGGACAAGCATGTGAATAAAGAACAGTTACTGGACTTCCAAAACTTGGATTTTCAAAGAGCTTTTGATGAGGTTCCACGTCAAAGGTTACTGAAAAAACTGAGTTGCCATGAGATTGGGCCAAAAGGAACCTTCAGCTCAGGGATTCATCTGCCTGTGATACAGGTTTCATGCTTCACAATTATGTAACCTTAGCTCAGTTTTGTTAAGATAGTTGTTAAAAGTGGGAGAAGACATGTGAACTGAAAGCATGTAAGATATGAAAAGAAACACTGCGAATGGATGAGATGGTAATTGCTGTGACAGTAATCATTAGGAGCTCAAGGATTCAAGAGGAATATATTGACATGAAAAGGTGTAAGTCCCTTAAAGAAAAAAAAAAACAAAACCAGAAACACAAAACCAAAACCCAAACCCAGAGATTTATAAGATGGTTAAAATCAGCAGGATTAAGGATCAGTGCACTCCAAGTGGCAGAGGAGACCTGACTGGAGCCTTCTGGGCCAGGAGAGGCTTGCTGGGTGTCTTGTTGGTGCCTAGTGTATTACTGTTTAGCCTAGTAGTATTTATTCACTGTGTATATTAGCCAATAAATAATTGGCATGTACTGTCAAGTTTTGCAGAATTTCCTTGTGCGTGGGAGAAGTTGCTAATGCCGAAGTGGCCAGAGGAGGAAAGGTTACAGAAAGGTTCTTTTATGGACTGAAAGAGGCTTCAGAACAGAGAGCAAAGGGAGACTTAGTTGTTACTTCTCGGAAGAGTTGATAGTGGCATCTACTATACTATTATTTTAGAGACAAGTTTTGTTCAACATCTTCACCAATACACTGGAGAAAATACTAAGCTCTTTGGTGCAGTCAGATGCCATAGTCATGGTGATGAACCTCAGACGGGCCTTGCAAAATTGAGTGAGCCACTAAACAGAGAGTAGATGCAAATAGATGTCAGGTAACGCTCCTAAGGATAGATATACGATGTTGAATTTGGAAGTGGAAGTCACAAGTGAGGAAAGAGGTTTTTGAACAACCGTTTAAAATCCTCAGCAATCTCTGCTCAATTTACAATGGCAGTCAAAAAAAGCCAAGAAATTGTTGTTGAGTAATGAGATGAAGACTAGAGAAGTAATTTTGCCACTGAACAAAACCATGTACACCCTTGTCTTGGTTATTATGTGTAGCTCTGGTCTTCAAGAGACTGGGCCAGTCAAGTCAAAGGTGCAGATTTCAACTAAAACACTTTATGGATAAAGCAGCTGCCTTCTGCAGAGGGGCTAAGCCACCTGGGATTCCAACCTGCAGAGCAGAAGGCTAAAGTGGCATAAGATCAAAGTTTACACAATTGTAAAGAGAGTAGATAAACAAAATGCAGAACTGTTCTTCACCAAATCTCACAGTAAAAGGACAAGCTAGAGTAGGAAACTAGTAAAAGGAGGTGGATACCGAAAGAAAAATAGGCAGAGATATACACTAATGCAACAATTCTGAATGCTGGGTGGAAATGAAAAGGGTGTACAACACCAAGTGTCTGCATTAATGTGCCTGATTCCCCATTCTTTATGATTTCTGAGGAACAAATGGAGTGGCCATAATATTTTGCAGGAATACAGTTTATGGAATCCCATGATAACACTATCATGGGATTCACATAGTGAAGCTTTGTAGATGGCTCATGATATCCGTATTGTAGCTCTATTACATTATAGATTTCCAGGAGAAAATACAGATGTCTAGGACCACTGTAATCCCAAATATCTAACATAGTTGTCTGGCATGTAACCTCTCCTACATTTTCTGATAAATTCAGTACTACTATGTGCTATTTTGGAGGTCTTCTACATTACTGACTGCATTTTATCTTGTGTAATATTCTTCAGAAAATCTGTATAAAAAGTTGTAAGTGATTATCTAGCAGATCCACAGTAAGTTCCTCATTGTGACTTTACCTTGATGCCTATATTCAAAAAGAGAACTCAAAAAAGAAAGAGAAAGAAAAAAATCCTGTGCCTGAAAGTTATTTGGACAGATTTTTGAGAGATTTATTGCAACACTACATAAAAGCCTGAGAATTATGTCTGCAGGAAATTAGCTATGCATTCCAATGGATATTTTAAGTGGAAATTCAGAACTAACTCTTCTCTAATCTACTCTATGAAAATACAAGTCTAGGGAAACTTCCTGTCTTTCATCCAGTCCACAGAAATAGAAAAAAAAACTTGACAAAGAACATCTTATTTAATCTTCATATGCCGTAAAATTTCTTTCAGTGTCTGTCAAAGGTCTAATTAGCAGTCTGACCATATCTCTGAGTCTTCAGGGAAGATTTATAAAGTCACTTCTTAAAGAGGAGCATGGTGTCATCCATCAGAGGTCTTTTTCTGAGGACACTTGAGTGGACACTTGAGAGTTCCTGTAACGCTGAGCTGGTGTTGTCGTCCTTTGCAATAAAATACATAAGCATGTGTCTTGTTTGTGTGTCTACAATGAATAGAAGAGGGGCTAAATGAAGTAAGAATATTTGATGGTATGTCAGCTTTGGGAATATTGAAAAGGGAAAAATTTAAGATGCCAGTTCTATCATAATTGTTTCACATGGTTACTGATACCATGTCTCCATTTTACCTAGGTTCTTCAGAGGTGCTACCCTGACCTGAGCCCCAACAGCCTGCAACACCTCATCCTCCACTGTATCTGGTCCAGAGCAATGACAGGGCTATCTGCACATCACCCACCGTCACAAGGCAGACCTCACAGCCCCATTGCCTCCGTTGCTAGAGGACACTCCTCTCCCTGCCCAGCAAAATATTAGAGAGCACTAGCTTGCCCCTATGCCTGGGGTTACTGGTGTCTCTGGATCAGGGAAGGGAAGTGTGTGAGGGAAGGGAATTGTCATAAGGGAGGCAATTTTGTATGCTGTCATGCAGCCTGCAAAAGAAGCATGCAGCAGGACTGAACAAATCTGCAAATGTGATAGCAGAAAAAATCACTGTCTCCCTCTGCAATCTTCTGAAACATCTCTCCTTCTTTTGAAACATCTCTCCTCCTTCTCCCCAGACCATTTTCCAATAGATTTAATATTATCATAACAGATGATAGTAGAAATGCTTTTTATAGATCTCAGAATAGCAGAAGGCTAATACAGCACTGCACATTTATTTTGATTACCAACTTAATCTGGCTGAGTATAAAATGGAGCAATACCTCCAAATCCTTATTATTGCAAGGATTAGTTGTAGTTCTTACCTTGGGGATACAGAGACCCATTGCCCACCATAAATTTATAACTTGGTAAAACATTTCTGGTTCTTATTTCCCTCTACCCTTAAGTGCAGAAGGCATGCATGCTTACATCAAGTCTGGGAGCACAACCTGTGGAACCGGGAAGCATATTGCACCTGCATTTCAGCCCTACACGGGCAGTTCCCTGGCTTACCCTGAAATCAGAGACAGACATGTGGCAACCCAGATTGTGCATATGTAGGAGACAGAAAGCCTTTTTTTCTGTTTTCCACCATATAAGGTCTAAACATGTTTGTCTTGTACTAACTTGCTAATGCTTTGCTAATTGCTAATTGCTTTCCGTGATATTGTTCTCTTAAATTCTCATCAAATGATACACATGCATGCACAATTCTATTACATTTTTTTTTGAGATCCCTACCAGCTAAAAAGCATTTAGAGGTGCCACAAGCAAAGATTGTGTCCAGTACAAGGTAAACAGACTAACTAGTGGTTACATGTTACATTCACTGCAATTGGGATTTTCCTTGATGTATTATCATAAACTATTTTCTCTGGTTTAATACCTCCCTGTTATCTGTCTCCATTAGTGTACATGGCATTGGTTTAACTGAGATCAACATCAGTCATGTAGCTTGCAAAAAAAGTTCAGATCATTCTTCAGAGACTGGACTCCTACAACAGTGCATTGAAAGNTGCTTTCCGTGATATTGTTCTCTTAAATTCTCATCAAATGATACACATGCATGCACAATTCTATTACATTTTTTTTTGAGATCCCTACCAGCTAAAAAGCATTTAGAGGTGCCACAAGCAAAGGTTGTGTCCAGTACAAGGTAAACAGACTAACTAGTGGTTACATGTTACATTCACTGCAATTGGGATTTTCCTTGATGTATTATCATAAACTATTTTCTCTGGTTTAATACCTCCCTGTTATCTGTCTCCATTAGTGTACATGGCATTGGTTTAACTGAGATCAACATCAGTCATGTAGCTTGCAAAAAAAGTTCAGATCATTCTTCAGAGAATGGACTCCTACGACAGTGCATTGAAAGCAAAAGCAGTCTTTAACAGATAAAATGGAAACTAGCTGTCGTAATTGTATAAAAGCAACTTAGTTTTCTCCATGAGTTGTTGAAACTGGTTTGGGGTGATTTCAAGCAACTTTTGTCATCTTTTTTTGAGTTAATAGACATCTTGTCATGACAGACTATTAATTTTAGTCATTGTTACCAGTCTTGAGAGGACCACGTAGGTATGTAGGCTCTAAAACAACTTTGGTGTGACTTATTTGCCAGGGCCCACATGTGGTGGGTTAAAATCAGGTTTATATTTGCTACTGAACACGCTCAAAAGTTATTTACCACTAATGAAGACCGTTCCTGTTAACAGTAAGATTCCACAGATACGTCCTGAGGCGGTCTGGATGAGCTGGATGGATCCATGCAAAATAGTAGCCCGGGGATTCCCCTGCAGAGCTGACTGTGATATGCTCACACCACACGTGCAGTGGTGGTATGCTATAAAGCACAAGCAGAGATGGGAAAAGATTGGATCAGAAGGTTTATGATATAATGTACGATTAAATAGAGCTGACCATCATCCAGCTTTGTGTGTGACAATCAGTAGTAGGCTAGAATGGCTGAGTAACAGATGGCTGGTATGGATGATAGAAAGGTTTGCGTTTAGGCACCCCATGCTAAGCCAACTAATCTACTTCACAGATGTCCTTGCTTTTGCAGCTGTTTCTTTAGATGTCCTTGAAAATTCAGAGTCTGATCCAGGGCTACTCCCCGATGCACCTGATATTACTTGTATTTCATGTTGCTTTCGCAGAGTGATAAATCCAGTGTTCAATACAAGCCCTGTAAAGACATAGTACGATGGTCGTATTTGGCTAAAACCTGTCACTGGTCCTAGCATAAGACCAGATTGTTCATCCCAGTGATCAGATTTATATCAAAGATGCTCTGACAGAGCACTTATATCATGATACAGATTTTTTTCTACATAACTTTAAAGAAAGTGATATATTTAATCAGACAGTGTGAGACCAGCAGATTTTTTGGCTAAGGCAACTGCTATCGAATTCAACATCCCACCAGGATCTCAGGGTTTCTGAGGGAAAGAGGAGTTAAAGTAAGACTATAAGAAATGAGGCAAAAGTAGCAAACAGTAAGACAGACTATCAGGTAGTTGTACCCGAGATATTGAAAAGGAATACTCATCCTAGGATGGCTTTAAAATATTGGGATATTTCTAGATAAAAGACCTTGTCCAAACAAAGCAAAAGTACCTACAGTGTATGAAGCCTACGGGTTCATCTAGAGCTGTTGGTGCAGGAAGGGCAGTTCTTACGTTGCCAAAGACTGTCTTAAGGGAGGAGGGCCCCACATGCACTGGGGTTTTAAGAAGTTTTATTGCAACATGTAGCTATCAAAGTGCTAAGGTATTTTTGTGAAAGGACATGCCAGATTGTAGCTAAATGCAAATATTGACTGCTGCTTATTCATTCAGATACCAAAAGGTCGTGGAAATTGCATTGGCACTAGTGAACGAAATCTGCAGAGATTCTCGTGTCAGTTAAATTTAAACACAGATCTGAGAACTGTGAGGTTGTATGGGTCCTGGATTTGCAAGACTCTGCTTGGATAGTGGAAACATTAACAATAATAATAGAGTTTTAACTGCTTGTTAAGCATTATGTTCCTTTTTTCTGCATAGTTTGTGGGAACCAGGCCTGTGACATATGAAACGTAGTCCAGTACTTACATTTGGGCATATGCTAAAAATATCTGTCTTATTTTCCTTCTGGAAAGCCTCCAGAGAAACAAAATTTAAGAAGTTTGTAAGATAGGCTTTCTAGCCATTTATATTTTTACCTTTTTCTCCACTGAAAATTGGAAATATTGCTGCAGAATTTTCCAGTAAAGAGAGGAAGTGTCATAAAATAGTGAACAGTAGGGACAGATAGCAGATTTTACAGAAATTGTAGTTTCTTCTCAGAGCTATGCTGAGCATGGTCTTGCCTTGGTACCTAAAAGAAAAACTACCATGGGGTTTGTAACACACTCAAAAACACGATTTGGACAGGAATTGAATTACGATAAGGTGAAAAACTTCCAGAAAATACTGCATATATATCAGAGCTGTATTTTTCATCATTGATGATCTATTAAGTTATTTCTCTTTCTTTGTTTAATAAATTTAATAGAGTGTGTCCTTTTTAGAGCTATTGGAACAAAAAATGAAGCTAAGCTGGATTTGTCTTTCACCAGAACTAATGAATTCAGCCTGCTTTTTAGGTAGCTGAAAAAGAGAGCTAAGGCTATTCTTCCACAAATAAAAACCCAAGTATAATGCCAATTCAGATGATCTGTGTGGACAGACGTTGCCTAATATCATTAACCAACTGTATATGCAGAAAAGAAGCTTCTCAGTTGGAGAACAGAGAACTAGCGAAAGAATGGAGCTTCAGAAAAGCTTGCAAAAGCCTGTCTGGAGACAGTGGGATTTGGGGTGGAGGTGTTGGCTGAAGGCTAAGTAAGAGTTTGTATCGTTGCATGTCCAAGAGAGAAAGATTTTGTACATTTTTGTCATATGCCTCAGTCTCAGAACTTGGTAGGAGGCAAGGACTTTTTCTGCTGTTCCAACCACATTAGAGGTGCAACCTTTCTGATTCGTTTGTGCTTTCCACTGCTAGAATTTAGTAGTATTGTTTCTATTCTAACTAGACCTCCTTTAAAGATGCCCAAGCCTAGCACCATTTTTTCTCCTAATTGAAATATCCCAGCAAAACCAACTATTGGTTAGCTACTCTGGCTAGAAGAGCTACTGCTCTAGCTTTATAGTAACATTTTTGCACAACGTCTTTCACCACGTGCCTAGCAAACTGCTCATATACTCGAAACACTAAGAAAAGGGTCATTTGCCTAAGTGTCTTTGAATAACCCAGTACGGTTGAAGAAAGTAAATCACATTAACTTTTTATTATAAGAATTTTGGATGGACAAATAAGTGAAATTCTAGTTTTCTAACTCCTCTCTAGGGCCTCCAGCACCAGATCATGTATTTGCTTTCATTTTTTTCCTAAAGATGTGACCCTGCCAGATGCTGCTTAATTTATGAGAATCACAGGCAGAGGTGGTATGGCTATTCTCAAGCAGCCTACGTAAGCAGCCTGCAGACCAGGGTGGAGTGGATTTAGCTTTAAATCTTTGGAATTTTAGGGATAGACCAGAGGGAACACAATTAGCGCAGCATTACTGGGTCTCACTGGCATGCCGCTTTGTTAACCTGCCAGGCACAAAATCCACATTATTGTTGGGAGATCGTAATTCCACAAAATCCCCAACAATTTTCAGTTTTGACATCTGAAAGGACTTCAATGTTTACAGCACAGGTTTGTTCATGATCTAGTGAGAAATTTGCCCCCCCAGATATGTTACTGGCAGGTATGACCTTTTGGGGAAGCTGGTAGTCTGGCTTAATGTTTTGTTTATTTCTTCTTCAGAGCTAAAAAATAAGTAACACAGAAAGCAGTCTGCCTTCTCTAGTATTAGAAAAAGTTGCTTAAATTCTTTGGCATGGACAGTTGATTTACGGCATCTCTCACATCACTTGTCTCACCGGCACATGTTTTATGAAACGAAGTTTTTTGCAGTACCTGAAATACAATGGGAAAACAATGAAGGTGTTTACATAATAATATTTGCTCAGATTAGGAGTGTTGAAGTCAGTGTCCTGTTTGTCCCCTCTTGCTGTACTTTGGCGAACAACGTTTCTAGGGCTTCTGAAACTGGATTCCTTTTGGATGAAACTAAACAATTACATGCTCCAGGGGCAGAACTGATATGGTCCAGCCATCACTGGGCATTCAGTCCACTGAACCAGGTTAGAGATAGCCTGAAATAGAAAGTCCCAAAACATGTAACGTGGGCATCAGGACCTTAGCACCAGATGGGGGGACCAATTACATGACAGATCCACTCTTAGCAATCTGTAGTACTTCAATAGAGATACGGTGATACATTGTTACGAACAATTATAGAATACAAGTTGAGGACCTGTATTATCAGAAATTTTAGATCATCCAAATGGTTCCTTGAGATCTTAGTACCTCTGAAAATGTTTTCTAGTTTTGCACCAAGTGTGGAGGGCTCAAAACTTCATGCTACCTCAGCACTTTTCTGAAATTACAAGGTTAAGATCTGTGAAGAGAAAGTCATACTTACCGAACATACCAACCTCCTTATCCTGTCTTTAGAAAACAGCAGAGACATAACTGACACATATAAACATGACCAAGAGGTAGGGGTTTGCTGATGCTACAGCCTCAGGGCCCCATCGTGCTTGGTGAGGATTTCACATTTCCATGTATTTATCCTCAGTGATTCTATTTTTGCTTTGCTGTACTTATGAAAATAGAGCTTAAAGCTACATTTCTAAGCATAGTACCTTCTCAGTTTTTCGACACGCATGGGTCATGACATTTATGTTTATGTGCAACCCAAGCCTAATCTGCAATATGTGCAAAGCAAGGAATAAGCCAGTAGAGCAAGGAGAACTATTAGTAGCAAGCCATTGACTCAGCAAATGAATCTCTGTTTTCTCTGCTCGAGTTACCTATTGGTCCTTGCTGGATGGTTCCCAAACCCACAGAAGTGTTTCTAATGACCGCTGCATACCTCTGGCATGAGCACTTCTCTAAGCACATAATCATGACAGCTTCTCATCCCATAAATAACTTTGCAGATAAAATTAAAGTGAAGTTTCACAGGAAGTGAATGAAAAGCAACTTTCAGTCCGAATGACTCAATTGCAGTCTGTATCCAACCAAATTTCCACAATTATTTATTTATGATATTTGCTACCTATAGAATACTAAAATAATTATACAAGGATCACACAGAACTTATTTACTTCTACAAGAGCTGGAATGTTGTGAAGTTGCAAATGTCCATGTCTACACACAGTACTGGAAAGTGGATTGGCTGATGTCCTTTTGTACTGAAGTAATGCAATTGAATGTTCTTATTGTGACTAAATCTTACAAGGCATATTTTAAAAATGTATTTCAGGGTGGTTCTTTGACTTTTGAAACACAAAAGCTGTGTCAATGACACTGCCTTTATCTTACGAAGAAGTAACATTGGACACAGTGGGCATACTTCAATGAAACAGTAATGCTTGTTACAGTGGAAAGCTTTTTATTTTTCAATTGGGCAAAATTCCTTACCCTGCTCAACTCTTATAGTAAAAAATAATAGGTCTCTTTTCAGGATATGGTACCAGTTTGGAGCTAAAGCTGTGACATCAGGGAGCCAGGATTTCTGCAATATGATATTGTCTATATTTTGTTTGTCTGTCTGTCTCTCCCCNGCTTGTTACAGTGGAAAGCTTTTTATTTTTCAATTGGGCAAAATTCCTTACCCTGCTCAACTCTTATAGTAAAAAATAATAGGTCTCTTTTCAGGATATGGTACCAGTTTGGAGCTAAAGCTGTGACATCAGGGAGCCAGGATTTCTGCAATATGATATTGTCTATATTTTGTTTGTTTGTCTGTCTCTCCCCCTTAACCCTCTCTCTTCCCATCCTCCCCCTCCCCCGGATATCTTTTTTATATAGGGGAACAAGGATAATAAAAATCAATGGCATCAAATGGAAACAGCTCAACTAACCACCAATGTGGCTGATTAGAAAATTAGAGAAAAGTGTCCTACTCTCAGGAGACATCTGTTCTTGGAAAACAGTGGGGAAGCATGGGACTGTAGTATGTTTGTTATTCATTGTCTCCATTTATTACATTAAAATAACTACCCCATTCTTGTTTGTGCCTCAAGTCCAAATGGATAGCAGAGTACAGCCAATGAAACATCCAACATACAATTAAATATACAAGCCAAGCCAGCCATTAATAGTTCACTCTCAAGCATCTGGATCCTGAATACACAGTTATACAAGTTGAATTAATAAGGTTGTTTACTCACATTCTTCCGGAACATTTTCAGCCATCAGCCCTTTGCAATAATATTACACCCAGCCAGGCTGGAGTCTGGTGACTGGTTATGCTTATGCAGATCCCTAAGCAAACTCCTAAATAAAAAAATTGAAATACAGTATCATTCCTCTTTACTTGTGTCTGAGACATAAGTAATGGGATTTAAAGACTATTTAATCTTGAGTTATCTGTATCTTTGTTAGGTATACTAAACAAAGTAGAAAGGTGGCTACCTCAGCAATGGTTTGAATATATTTTGATATTCCTTCAGTTTTTAACCCCATGGACTTTTCTAAGTGCAACCTGTGTTTAAAATGTTAATTTTACTTGGAAGCAAAACCAAAGGTTATTCTCCACCCGTAGAACTTGAATTCTTTTTTCCTGGATCTTTCAAAAGTACCACGATTACGGGGGAAATTCAGTCAAGGCAGCTTTGTCCAGCCTGAGGACTATGGTTGCAAAACATCTACATGAAAATTCAGCCACTACTCCAGACTCTTTTTATTTTACTGGCCATTTTAACTCCACATTTGAGAACTTTCTGCAAGGCTGTGTACAAGCTGTTATTTCACTGGGCTTTCCAACTACCAGTAAAATGTCAGTCTAGGTGTTAGGAAGCCCTTACGCTAACATCTTTCACACTTCTCTGGAAGATCCTATCCTCTGAAAGAAGTATTACAATTATACAAAAACCAGAAAAAGTCAAGATCATGTGATTTATTTCCCAGTGGAATTTAAATCCGAGATCCATAGGGATCATCTGAAGTACAGCTATTTAGAATATCCAAATGCCATGCTATTTCAGTATCACGTTATACACTTTGATGTATAAAAGGAGATAAGATGTTTCAATCAGCACTAACAGCTGTGTTTAATGGCTTTAAAGATAGAATAGACTATTTCAACTGTTATATAGTCTCATCTTTTAACATCTCAGTATTAGTGGTAAGCAGTGACTGTATGATACATAGTATAGTATGAGGAGAAGTTAAAATATTTGTCTCAATACAGAAACAAAAATAGCATCTGTGATGAAGTTTGGAGATTCTGAAAAGAATCTTTATTCTGAAACAACCCTTGTGAAATTTTATTTTTGGTATTCTCATTTCTCACGAATCTTCAATTTCTGAATAAAAATTATGGAAACTTCGAAGTTTCCCATGAGAGAAAAATTCCAAATTTTGACCAGATGTGCTTGGGAATCATCATAGATAGATAGCTAAATGTAAGCTCCCACTTCAACTCCATAGGTAAGAGAGTGAATATGGACACATAGACAAAGGAATATCAAGTTGCTGTAGTGTTAGGGAGATTAGGACTGCAGTGCTATAACCTTTGTTTTCATGTATCTTACAAGACAGAGTTCAGAAAAGTGCTTCTTGTGAGGACTATAATCATAGCAATATACTGATTTAGTTCAAAACGAAGGTTCACAGTTCTTGAGTTATACATATCTGTGAAAATCAGGTTTTACAGTATGGGGATCTCCAATACAGCCGATGAAATCTTATCAAGTTCACATGACTGCAAGGGGACGTTCTAACAGAGAAGGTGAAGAATTTTGTAGCTAAGGCTAATTATTTCACTGGCATAATTTCATTTTTTGTGCAGCCCTAGTAAACTTTAAAAAAGATTTTTGAATCTTCTTGAAAGAATTTCTGCACCCTCTGGGTGCATTAAAGGCACACTGAGAGAAAGCTGAGAGTCTTTGCTGTCCAGCTAATCCCAGAATTGATGACGGATTTCAAATGACTCAGAGGATACTGGAGTGGTCACAGAAAGAGTTTGTTTTCACTGGGGACTGACTTACATTGTAGCTAGTGATAACGAAAATATTATGTTCTTTCCCTGCTTTGCTCTTCAATTTTTGTCCCTAAAGGAGGAAAATATTTTTTTTCTCATCAGATTTGTTCACTGCCTTTCTCTGTCATTTATAATGAGAGTCTAATGTTAGTATTTTTCTTCAAAGTTCCTGGTTTCCCCACTCCTTCCCTCACACTTCACATTTTTTGACAGCCCAAGCACTTCCTCCCATCTTCTCTTTCCTTTTTTCCTGCTTCAGCTCTCTCTTTTTCTCCATATTTCCCTTCCTTTGTACTTGAAGAAGAAAAAAACCCCACAAAACACAAACCTTCTTCCTGTTTTCTCCGCGTTTTCCTTTGTACTTGAAGAAAAAAAACCCCACAAACCTTCTTCCTGTTTGCAGCCACCTTCTTCAGAGTGAAGATTATGGCTATTTCTTTTTTTCATGAATTACGGCAGCTCTGCACAGTGTAACGCATTTGTTACCTATGCCAATTTCCTGAAGAGACACACAGCAAGACTGTGTTTATGATACAAGTATCATCCTAATGACATTTCTTCCCAGAGTCAGAGAAAGAGAGCGGGAGAGAGGGACAATTTTCTGTTTTTCTGCTTGCAGTTTTATCTACTTTAGGATCAACCATTCAATCCAGGCTTAATGAAGTAATTAGGTCAGTGCGAGGCAGTTTCCCAAGGGCAGAGCCTTTTGGAATTTTCTGTTCTTTCTTAGATGTGGAGATGTTATCCAATACAGCACAGTTCCTACAAATGATGTTGTATAATGCACATTTAATCTGTATATAACACAGCACCGCAGCAAGTCATGATTATTCAAATTAAACCTGGTGATATTTCAGTGTCTTTCACATTTTCCTTTCCCTCTTATTTTTTCAGTACCCAAAGAGCTTCTTTTTCTTATAAATGTTTTTGTTCTGTACTACTACTAGCAACCCAGGGAATTTTTCTCAACACGAGGAGATGGTGTATTGCAGCTCAGTGAAGTACTTTTTCATTGTCTAAATGAGGACATTGTGGCAGCAAGCGACCATACTATCTACACTAACATGTGCACAAAGTTGTATCTGTATAATAGACAACAAAAAGATCCATATGTAACTCACAGTGCCATTAATATGTTTTCTTATTAATAAATAATACAAATGTCCCATGACGTTCCATACGTTGCATTTGATATAACTGTATCATTGTTTAGTTGATATCAGTAACAGTCAAATACTGTTTCTGTACAAACTAGAAACGCTAGGGTGAAAAAGATACTCCTATGTTAGTTTAGCTATAAAGATTAATTGCTGGAAAGCCATAAAATACTTCTCTGCCAATCAGTTTAAGTAGCGATAATCTCTTTCTGGAACTAGGAATTCATTAATTAATCATCCCAACTGTAAATGCAAGCCAGGCATAAAAATCAATAAAACCCCAAACCACTCTTTTAAGGTCAGATGTTATCAACCAAAACTCTGTTGTTTTACTTATGCAAGGCTGCACATCTAGTTAGAGATAAGGCAACCACTGCTGAAAAAACTTGGTATATGTGCTGACGAATTTTCATAAAGACCTGAAAAAAAGTATTTTTGGTTTTGCTGAACTTGTTTTTGTCCTCATTCTTCTCACAGCATTACTGCCTCATTATTCACTGCTTGCTCATAAGCACAGAATTAAATAGGATTTTCATTTAGCATAAGGCAAAAGGTCAGTTTTGATCACTGTTGAATTTGTAGTCTCAACAGTTATTATTTTACAGAGGGGCCTAGGAGATTTTCCTAAGTACGTATATAAGTTCTAGATGGTGAAAAGTTTTCAGTATGTTTTGGAAATTCGTGATTGACTGAGCAATAAATAATTAACAGTTTCGCATAAAAAAGGATGGGGCGGGGGCAGTCAAATAAAAGATGATAGGTGTAAAAGGCATTTTTCACACGTGATTACAGTGTGGTATGCAGTAACACAAAATGCACTTGGTACGGAATCCTAAATTGTTACTAGATTTATCTAAATCAAAAAGATTTATCATACAGAAGAATTTTGACAGAAAATTCCATCAAGGACTATTAAGTACCTCAAAGACAGACTGTTGCAGATACGTGAGACATATGTTCTTACAATTTTCATGCATTCTTTCCCTAAATATGAGCTTCAGACCTTTGACAGGCAGGAGCTTTGGCCTTTAGTCTGTCCTTAACGTGAATATTTCTTATCTTCTGCCTAGCTTTTGTATTGTATGACTCACTCACTCGTCCATATTTCTGTCAACAGATTGCATTACTCAATATGACCCATGAATGTAAACAGAACAAAAGGGAGTTAATTGTTTCAGAAAAGGAAGTCTTAATCCGAGTACAATAACAAAGTAGTCCCATCTATTTTCATTTTGGAAATTCCACTCCGAAAGTTAGGCAAAAGAGAATAAAAATGGTTCTGAAATACATTCCTTAAAGCATTACTTGAAGTGAAGCAACAAATTATTTTTCTAGAAAAAATATGAATTGCAAGTGTAATATTGAACTTAGATCTTTCCTCGAAGTGTAAAATGTATCAAAATCTCTCCAAATTCCATCTCTCAGGGCCATAATAGAAGATTCAGCTATTGAAATGAATCCACATTGCGAAATAGTCTATTACCATTAAAAAGGAAATACCAAAGAATCCAGTTTACCAGACTAGGGACTAGTTTCACCATCCTCACTCACATTTACAAATGTCTTGGTATAGAGATACACCTGATGAAATATGTGTGCCTACTTCTCTTGATAATGATGGTAGTATTTGTTCCTTCTTCAAAAATTCAAAAATAATTATGATTATCAGTGGGGAATGATCATGTGGGGTGGGAGAGAGAAACTTTTGGGGGGCTTTTTTTCCTTTCAATAATGCTGATAGAGGTTTTATGAATATGTTAATTCCCAAAAATCAGATCAAAGCGAAGCTCTGAAACTGAATGTCATCTGAACCGTGTGAAACACTGCATTCAAATCAGTACTGAAACAGTGCGGCTCACCTCTGCCTACACTGGATAAAACAGCTTGTGGATTTTGAAAGGGAGACAAGAAAGCATAAAACTGACCGAATCCCTGGTTATACAGGTTACTCACCAAATGAACTTGCTACTCTTTGTGAATCATTCCTTGACATTGCAATCTCTTCAGGAAGGTCAGGAACCTTCTCAGCGAGCGTGCAAGTTACCTGCAAATTTACAGGATTTCATAAACTGCTTTCTGGCAATTAAAATATTTTCATAATAAACTTAAATTGCCTTCAAGTTGCATATTTGAGAATATTTACAAATACAGGGAATGTGCTTGACATCATGTTGAACATTGGCACTGGTTAAACCATCTCAGACGTCTAACTTGGGTACCACTTGTCTTCCTCCTTTTCCTCTCCCCACCCCCTGAAGGCTTTCACCTTTCTCCCTTTAACAATGAGGAAAAGATAATCCCCTCTTTAGTTTGTCGAAACACGTATAAGTCCCATTCCCAAAATGAGACAATGCAGATGGTGAAAATACCTGTCATGTGAAACTACGCGTAGTGTAGATGCAATACAGAGCAATCCCTTTAGAAAGATAAACTACTAAGAAGTTACGCGCATACGTTATTGTCCACTGAAAGAAAAATCATCCACTGGGCTAATGTTTCCAAGCAGTGTTTTTCTCATACAGAAAAACCTCACTGAAGATTTAATAGAAAACTTTTAAAGAACCGAATTAATTTTTGCTGTTTATTTTTCCAAATATTTTCAGAGAACAAGGATGTTCAACAGCATAATGTCTACAAAGATAGTTTAAAAATTATGGGAAAAGCTCTATATGACAAATAATTAAAGTACAGCCATGTTTAAAAGAAGAAATACTCTGACAAGTTATCTTTGCTTTAAGCTGGAGTACTACAGCTAAAGATTCAGAATGTAATTTACATCGCTTAAAATTCCATTTGCAAAACTGAATGTATTTAAGAATGCAGCTGGGCAGGATGATTTCAGAGTTCCTTTGTTCAACTCTGTAAAAATTTGTAACTCATATTCTCAGGAATTTCTTTCTGAAAAGTCTTTTTCATTGACTTTATATCTACCAGTGGGAGAGAATTTTTCTTAGATTATTATAATGAAAAGAATTGCTGCTATATTTCTATTTTTGTTTGGNAAAACTGAATGTATTTAAGAATGCAGCTGGGCAGGATGATTTCAGAGTTCCTTTGTTCAACTCTGTAAAAATTTGTAACTCATATTCTCAGGAATTTCTTTCTGAAAATTCTTTTTCATTGACTTTATATCTACCAGTGGGAGAGAATTTTTCTTGGATTATTATAATGAAAAGAATTGCTGTTATATTTGTATTTTTGTTTGGAAAAAAAGGGGAGTTTATGAAGATGATTATTTTATGTATGTTTTGCTAAAGCTGGAAATGCATTGAAAGTTTTTGTTGCTCCTACTTCTGTACAGTTTTAGGGAAATAATTTTACAGAAATCTTCCTCATCAAGACATATCCAAGAAAATTAATTCCATTCAAACATCTGTGACATTTCTGTGTATTCCTAATTTGGCCGATCTTGAAGGGGGGATTTTCATAATGTGCTTAGCACCACCCTCAGGAAATCTTTAAGATGTCTCCCCTGAAACTGGAGAAATGTCATATCACTACTTTGTAAAATAGTTGCTTATTTCTTTCTAGCTGAGAAAGATAATTACATGTGACATATGAACAAGCATGAGAACTCATGCATATTCCAAGCTAAAACAAACCTATAGCCTGAAAGAAAAGTGTTTCCACAATGGGTAAGTTGAGCAGCAGGTGAGAAAAAGATGTATGGGGGAGAATCGCAGATTATAGCTACCCATAGCTAATTGCTGTTTAGATGAAACATGTGCGTCTGTTTTCAGCAATTAGTGTGGAGATCAATAGAAAACATATATATTTAATTAGACATGTGTTTCATCTTACTGTAATTGGAACCCCATGTCACTTCTGGCTCTCCATATGCAGTATGCTCTAAATTGTTTTCTGGGGTGTAGTTGCATCATATGGAAGGTGAAGCACAGACACCAGCTGATACTCAGATCTCATTGCCTCGTGGTGCTGTTAATGTAGGCATTTATGGTGACTTAACCAGACCAGAACCAATAAAACTTTGATTTTGAATGTCATTTAACTCTTTCCCTGATGACTGACCACACTGCATTTCTTGTAACAAAAACAGCTGTTAACAGCACAGCTGTTCACCAGTGTTCAGAGCTTGCCAGTAGTTTGAAGAAAACTGTTTCACAAATCTCTAAAAATTAAAGAAATTCTCATTTTAACCCTTCTGAGAAACAGATACGTTCAGAATAAGGGACAATGGTAGTGGAATTATGCTATTTTACTCACTGAATTCCTCTTAATAAGTGATCTCAGTTAAAAAAAAAAAAAAGTCGTATAGAAATAGAAAAAAATATTCCAGCAAATTCTGAACAGACAATCATCCCAGATCCCCCATTTACATAGTACCTGATTACTGTAGGTCAATCTCATATGTATTAAACTGTAAATGAGGGGAAGCTTCCTCTGCAGTGTCCAAGAGCAGAACACGGGAAGGAATTAGTAAACATTCCTATTCTCAATGCCCAAACTGTATACGTGTGATATGCGTTCATAAACATTTTAAGTGTTTAATTCTAGTGTCTAACTTAGACTATTTCATATGCTAACTTAAATATTCCAATATTGGCAGATTTTTAATTCATTTGGCAGATATTAAATGAACGAAACAGAAGCAATTTAATGAAAATCACAGCTTTCACATAGTTCTTGCTCAGAATACCTCACATTGTAAACATCTGTCCGATTCAGGCTAGGGGATCTATTTTAAGCAGAACTAATTAACAGACAGAGGAAGAAAGCTCTGTTAGAGAGGATAAGGGAAATGGCAGCAGGGAAGTTGCATCAACAGTAGTTGACAACTATTCTTTAGACTCTCATGTTAAAAATTCTGTGCTAAGTCTATTAAAGGATGCAGACACTAGAAAGTATGGCAGCGAAAGTGTTCTTTGAAAGGATGAATGGGTATCTTTGACAGCTACCTGCTAAATGACCTTGTAGCTAAAGGTTACAAACAGGAACTAAGAGCTGAAGTAAATGAGATCTTCTGTCTGAGTGAAAGATTTCAAAACCACGTATCAGAAGAGCAACTTTACAAAAGGATTGTGGGATATTCTGGGTGGGGGAACATTCCAATCCTCTTGTTTTATGCTCTGATAATGTCAGGAAAGGATCACTGCTTCATAGGGAGAGAAGAACAGCAAAAGCATTGAAGTGCTGAATCTTCCTTTTGGTTTCTTTATATACAACTGCATATACATTTTATAAGGTGAGACGTTCAGTGTGCATAAACAGTCTTTGTTTCCAGTCTTATGCTTCAGGAATGGGAATCTTTGAACCAAATGCTCTAAACACTGGACTCAAAACTGAATATATCCTACCAACACCCTGCACTAGAGTATTTGATCATATGCACTAAGAATGTCAGTTTTCAGTCTAGCATGAGTGTAAACTAGCTGTGCCTTCACTTTACCTTAATGTGGTAGCCCAAAAACTTCAGAAGTTGCTGAGTAGCCTTTTTATAAGAGGTAGAAGGTACAGATTTAGCATTCCTCAAGTTGAGGAAAAATTTTAACCTTCCTTCCCTCTTCTTAGGGAAAATTTCTAAACTAATAGTAGGCATCATCACCACTATTTTTTGTGAAGTTTGGTTCTGTCAGAGCAGGAGGTCTGCAAAATTTTTATTCTCAGGAGTCTTACATGGAAAAATCTCTCTCTATAATTCATTTTGGGAGAAATTAGGCAAAACACTCTTCAAAACAGAGCAAGGTTGGATTTTGAGTGCCTGAAGAATGTTAAAATTAAATAATAAAGGATTTGTGGATTTAAAGGCAAGTTTATCAGGAAGTTTCTAGATTGCCATCTTTGGTATAGGTCCTGAAACTCTATCCATGCCTATCTTAAAAATTTCAGTCCTTTTCTTCTTAGACAATTCCCTCTGTAACTGTACAAACTTCCTAAGATGGTTTTGGGCTCCTTCTTCCCTGTCTTTATTCACTCCATATTGATAGAAGAGTCCCTTGAACCAAGAAACCTTTTGTCTTAAAGCAACAGCTGTATGAAGACATTCTTCCAGTAGACAAGTCAGCTGCATTGATTTGTTTTGTCAGAAAGTTGCTCTTTGTATTTATTATATAAATTGGCTCAGAACAGAGCAACCAGCGAGCAAGTGTTAGAAATGCCAGGGAACATCACATAGTTCCTTTCTCATGTGCTGCTTCAAAGATCCACTTTGTCCTGCCCAATAATTTTTGTCCTTCCTGGCCATTTAAAGTGAAACTGTCCAGATCAAAAGTACTATTCTTGGCCTGATGCCTGTGGATATTGTTGGTAATTGCCCCACCTGATGAGAACCTTCTAAGTACCATTGCCATTCAATAAATTGACGTCACTATCTCTGTTTTACAAGGGGAAATTTCTTTCACTGGTGTCTGAATTCTTACTCACCTCAGGCTGCAGCCTTGGATATTGTTGCTGGACAGAGGCTTGGGCATGGAGTGCGTTGAAGGCCAAAAAATATATAAAAAAATCCCTCTAGGAATCTATTGAAAGTGAAATTCTGTGTCTGAAGTTTTGTTTTCACAGAGTTGACAGAAGTGCAGCTGGTTTCGCCAGGGGACAGAGACAGCTGGTAAGAACTCCTACATGATGCCTGTCTGCGACATGAGGAAGGGGACAGCTTGTGTGACAGCTCCAGTCCACTTTGCAAGAGATATTAACAGTTGATTTCCTCCTTCCCTACTTTGTTAAAAACAGTTGTACAACTCAGGATAGCATTAGCCTTTTTGGCTGACAGGCCAGATTTATTGGAATGGGCTCTTGGGCTACCTTTGCACCAAGAGCATGTACCCACTCAGGATCTGCTGGGCTTCCAGCTACAACTTGGTTGCACAGCAGGATGGGATCCAGAGCTGATGGACGTAAGAAAAAAGCATATTCAGGTCAAGCGAGAGTGGTGCTCCTAGCTCTCTCTCAGGCAATAGCATCATGTGTGTTGATGAAAGCACCATGTAGCACAGGATGTTGTTCCAATAGCAAGCCATGGAGGAAGGTAGCAGAACAGTGTCTGCTCAAACAGTGCTGCCAGTGTTTGTCTTTGTACTTGTTCGGACCCCTCGCCCTCCGACCAAGAGTTAAGCACCGGACTGGTACAACACCTTCTGCAAGTTACCACCCACACAGAAACTATGCCCTCTGGTCTGGTTGAAAGGATTACGATTTACCTCAGCCTCTGCTACAGAGTGGATGTTGGCAAATATTAACTGTTTTGTGTCTGGCACTACTCTTAAGAATCAAAGTGTAAATAAGTCTGAATAAAAGGCCTTGGCTCCATCTTGGGATTTTTTACTTTTTATATGTGATTTTAACCTTTCATGAGGAGTGATGAGACTATCCTCTTCTCTTTAAACCAATTTTGAACTTCTTTGGGCATCAGGAGGATAGATGCAGACCAGATAAATGTTTATGGACATAACTGCATTGCCTAGAGATGAGAGATCTGTGCTAGGGAATGCAAAACTACTGGTGCCGACTCAGTAAAAAGCCCACTGTTTGTAGTCATCTCATTAGCAACTTCTCTAAAGACTTAGTTGCTCTGAGGAAATGGGAAAATGCCATCTCCTCCCAGCCCGCAGTTATTTAAATGCTCCAGTGTCAACCAATATTATTCTGCTTTTATGTTTTTCTCCGTCAGACAGCTGCTGGCTCTGCCTCTACGGGAAAGCCACCCTTGAAGTCACTTGACCTCTTGGTGCCTTAGTCAACACAGATGGAACACTGAATAAAACCAGGATGTTGCTAGAAATCATATGACTCATTTGAACTGGGGAGGGAGGGCATTTGGGGGAGTTGTTTTTCTTTCTCCTTGGGTAAATGAGAGTTTGGCTTATCTAATTATATACAAAGGTGTATAGATTCTGTTTTGCAAGAATGTATTTTCACAGTTCAGCAGTCTTCTTTAAAAGGTCAACAGTTGTATAACAAACAGTAGCATACATTTTTATCTGAAACAATACCTTGTACTTGCACTCAGACACCAGGATCTCTGCATGGGAAGCACTGGCATATAGAAGATATCTGCTTTATAAATCCAGACTTTAATTTGTCTTATAATTCTATTTAGAAGTGTAACAGAACTCTTGTTACATGTAAAACAATTGAATAAATCAAAAATACAATTTTTTCTCAGAGACAAAACACCACAATCTGTAGTGATGACTTTTTCACTATCACGACCGACCAGCCTCCCCAAATCGCTGCCAGCAATTGCCTTGAGGTCATGAGCTTGTTTCCTTCCCTTTTTTCTGGCCTTCTGCCAAAGCAGATTTGCTCAGACATTAAAATTTGCTCTACTTGCTACTTCAATATACCAACAATACCTAATTATCCTACTCTGCCAAACCATGCAGTATTTACTAAAGTACCATGGGAAGCAGAACTAAGGGTACCATGTTGCTTTAGAAGTGGGAGCCATGAAATCAGGAACTGGGTGGCAACACAAGTGGAAGCAGTAAAGCTTGAAAGCTCAGACTGGAAAAATGTACACGTTATCTATTAATTTATCAGAAAGATAGTGCCTAACTATTTTTCTCACGTCTATTTGATTGATGTCAATTAGATTCTCCATCACAAAATCTTATACCTTACTGAAGAGGCATTTAAATATTGAATTGATGTGAAGCTGTCAAATGATGAGCAATTCCAGAAGGCTGACTTTCGTTTAGATGCTTATAATTTGGACTGAAAAGTTCTGGAGTAGCATTGTAGGAATTCTAGTACACTCTCATCATTATGTGTCTGGACGCAGAATATCTCTGCATGCAAGCAAAGATCAAAGTGGCTTTGATTGGAATGCAATGTTCTACCATGGTTCATTATTGCAGTGCACTGCTAAACATTGCATGGTCAGAAGTTTTCCTTTCATGATCCCACACAAGCACTTTCTTTTTGGTGAAGGCAGCCTTCACCTCATCACTCCTGATATTTTCATTTAGTTTGCATATTTGATTTCAAGATCAGAAATGGTTACATTGAAACCATGCTATGTTTACAGCTTCATACGACTTTTGAGAACACCAATACATTATGAACAGTTTGTGAGTTTTGTGGGTCAGCAGACAGCTCTGGTCTACGCTATCTTCTGAACAGGAGAAGATTGAATCAGGATGATCTCAGAATTCTAAAATGCCTCTGATGCTGTGGCCCTTTTAAAATTCTGACATGCATTTATTGGGAGAAATAAACTCTGTAATAATGGCAGTAAAATAAATGGCTGCACACGCAGTATGAGAAAACTGCATATACCAGATGACTTGAAAGTCTATAAAAGCAGCACAGAAGAAACAGATGCGTCAGTGAATCAGAAAACAAAGGGCAACGGTTAATTCCAGAGGAAAGGATACATAAGTGGTTTAAAGACATGGCTGGAAGCCCAAATTTTAAGAGAAAGCCTTTGTAGAAAACGTGACATTAGTTAGCATGGCTATAAAGTAGGGGCTGCATTCAGTCTTGGGGTCTACTGGTTTCTGCTCACAGAGGCGTGGATGGTCCCACTGAGAAGGAACCAGCCCACCGAGAGGAACAAAGCATTGGCTTGTGACTGGTACATGCATCAAATTCACGCTGCATGCTCAGGAGTCCTGGGAAGTATTTTCGTCTCTCCAAACTTCTTCAGGGAAGGTGTAACTCAAGATGGAGCTGTGCCTAAACACCACAATTAATCTCCATGTTCACGTGACAGATACTTTTTAAGTTAAATGTACTTACAACACAAATTGTATGGATAAGGCTGCTTGTTATTTGAATCCCAGCTTGTCTCAGTTAGTAATGTGTCCTGTTAAGCACTCTATTCACAAGGTAAATAAATTATATTGACCACGATCATGTTTGTTTCGTAACCCCTTGCCTATTGCGAAGCACTGGTAGATCTGTGTAATTTAGAGACCTCCCTCTTGACCTACTTCAGTGATAACTGTTTTTTGTTCCATTCTTTGATAAACATTATTTCACATCTGGAAAACAGTCCCGCATATTTGAGTATCTGTAACAGATGTTTTGTATATAATTTAAAAATAGTTTTTAAGTGAAAGTTTAAAGAGTTGCTGAATATTACTTTTATTGTTGTTCTTATTGAAAACAAATAATTCGTAAGTTTACTTCCTTCACCATTACAGCAGTAGAAATGCACAATGAACTCCAGTTAAGTATAACAGAGATTTCCGCCCAGCAAAAGTCACTTTAAGGAAGTTTCATTGAGTAACATTAACTATCGATGTAAAACCCTGACGCAGAACTGCCCCCCCCCAACACTATACTAAAAGCAATTATCTCTGAGTCTCTTTGACAGTTATGAAAATGATATATATTACTCACAGGCTATAGGTAGCCAAAAGTTATTGTTTATCAACACATTTCATAAGTGGCTTAAACTCTGATATTAATGCTGTTGCAGCAAGAATTGTTTTGTATATAGAGACGCACTCTCGAGGCATAAAACTTCCAGCAGACTTCACCCTCCGTTCTCTTTCACTGATGTTGTCTTCAACTAACTTTAAAATTTCTATTTTCATGATTTCTCTTTGATTCCTAGTGAAGCATAACAGAAAGCAATGCAGCAGATGATGTCAGTAGGCCTTTATATTCGAAATCTCAAGGATAGGATAAGCAGGGGAACAGAGGTATTATCACAGAACTATTCGGCTCTCCGCAAACCACAGCTGACTCACACTAGCCAGTGGCTCTGTTGCATCTGTTCTGTGCATTTAAAAAGAGCTTCAATAGTCAGTGTGCTCTCAATGGTACACATTTTAAGTGCATGCATTCTTAAGGAAATCCATTCTCACCCAATAGTGTAAAAGTAAAGAAAAAAGTCTCACTGTTCAGTAAGTGTTAAAAGTGGCTAAACTCTGTTACCTAAATAAAAAATAGCTTCTTTCTCTTTACCTGCATCTCTGTCATCATCCAAAATCATGTCTGCAGAAACTACTGGTTCCTAAAGTTGCTGAATTGTTCATTGAACTAGTCAAAGGGATTCTGAACTTTATTGCTAATGGGACTCAAATAGTTATTCACAATCCAAATATTCACTTCCTCAAAAACAGTAAAAAAAATAAATCTTTATTTTGCAACAATAATAGCACAAATACATACTGGAAAGCTTATTACATTATAAATCACTGTTATAAAAGAGGGTTTTTTGGAACAGTTATAAAATAAATGAAAGAAGATAAATAGAATGATTCATATGTTCATGTGAACTCTGCTAAACTACTTATGAAGTGAATGAGAATTAGTGGTTTGTAAGAAGTCTCTGCTTTCTTAGCTATGAAGTTTTGGTGTTTGACAGAAGAGTCTGATTGAAAATAATGACCTCATCTACTGATGTACAATTGACCATTCTGTTATTAGGGATATAACGAGGCTTTCTGCTAATTAGAGCTTATTGGGGCTCATTATCTAGCGACTGACATTTCCCATAAAATGAAAGGGTATGCTGGAGACATGTATGTCTCAGCTATAGTCTGGCATTCTGGTATCATTTGAGGAGGGTAATTTTGAAAAATAACTGAAGACCTCACAGGCTGTGAAGAGGAGGAAGCAGACAGTATAAAGGCTGGGCACCGTGCCACTGTAAATAGAGAAGTGTTTGCCATCCATCACATCACTGGTCTGGGCAATACACAGTCATGCCTCCAGGCCAAACTCAAAATCAGGTTTTGTGGCTCTCAAAAACAATTAAGTGAATCTGGTATTTCTTTAACCCTTCATTTCTTACGGAACTTATAGGAAATATATCCATAGATCAACCACATATACTGGCTGGCATTCATGTAAACCTAAAGAAAGGAGGGTATAGAAAGTGTTCAGATTAAACAGCAGTTATGCTGAAAAATTTTTCTTCCTAAATGTGGGACCATAGAGAGTTAAGAAAGCAGTATTTGATTGAAACATTGCAAACAACCTTTTGGAATAATTGTACATTTTTTTTTCTATTTTCTGTTTTCATAGTCTTGACACATTTCCAAATGTTCTGTAAAACCAGTAAAATCAGTGAGGTTTCTTAGGTACAATTGAGATTGAAAATGTATCTTCCTGAGCTTTGTCTTGCTTTGTCTTTTGAGGGAAAACTTAGATACCTGTAATTATGAAAAATTCCTGTCAAGTCATTCGTATTTTCAAAAGTTTTTCTAGTATTTGCAAACAAGTCTGTGCAGTTTTGGGCTTTGCTCTGTTCTGGTGCTTGAAGAGTGGTGCAGACATAAGGTACAAATGTATCTCTCATGGCTTCCTTCTGAGCAAAACAATGATTAACCATATGTTCCTTTTCCTAACTGTGTAGAATATCTTGGCAGATTTCCGACCTTCAAGTGTTTGTATGCCTCAGTGGAGGCATGTGGACTGACAGCACCTTTTAATATTAATACAAACCTTTCCATAGCAACGTGAGTGTTGCCACAAGAAGGTCACTCAAGTCACTTAGAGAAATAATTTGAATTACTCTGAGGAAAATTCCAGATTAAGACCAGCTTCCCAAAACAGTTGTAAGACACACAATTGTTTCAGTCCCAAACTGCAGCTCAGTTTTACATTTCCCATACATTTGCAAGGAAACATGGCTTCATTTTCCTTTAGATCTTCATAGCAACAAGTAAGAATACACACAACTCCAGCTTTAATCGTCAGTAATTTGCAGCACTTAGGAGTGACTTATGGTGAACACAGAGACTCATCTCCCTTAATGGATAAGGTCTGTAAGCCCAGACCCTCAGTAGGTGTTCTTTTGCTTCATGGCACCTCTCAGGAGAGAGTCTCTGTAATGGTTGCAAACATCCTGCAAGCGCTCAGGACTTTGGTGAGGGGATGGAGGAAAGGACTTAGCCCACCGAGCCATTTCAGTCAGATGCAGGAACCAACTGGCTGCAATTGCCAATACTTTATACCGATCTGTCTGATACATTGTAGGACACAGAAGAGGGAATTAATAAGAAATGGAAACCGAAATGTGCTCCAACAAATCCACTACTGTAGAGCTGAGATCTGTCAGGCAGTTCTTATACCCTCTAAGTGTACCTGACTTTCTTCTCCCATAAAAGCAGGGGTCTGATGTTCTCCCATGTGAGTTTGACTATCATTTTAATTACAAGAGCATTAATTACAGTGATAGAGGAGAGTCAAGGTACATAACAAACCATTCACATGATATTTCTTTTAATCTGTCCCTTTACTTTCTGTTATGTATATGAATCACAGCACTAGATTTTCCACAAGAAAATTCGAAGTTAATAGGTGAAACCCTTGACCTGAAGAAAATAATGCTGAAACCTTCCAACTCCATGCTAAAAACTCCTACACAACTCTGTGGCTCCTGACTTCAGGCCAGAAGAGAGTCAGAAATACTATGAGAAACCATCTCTGGTTAGGCCACGTTGCCATCCCTACTTCAGAACACACCACGACTCCACAGGCTAAGGTAAATTGTGAGACATTATTCACTGTGCCCTTGTCTTAAGTTTGCTCATGTATCAAAAACAGGATCAGAGGACATATCAGAAACCAAAGGCAGAGGAGGGAACTCCAGCTGTCCTCCGAGCTCAGCTACCCTGAGGAAACAACTCTTCTCATGCCTTTTTGGGAGAACACTAAAGAAGAAGCAACAGGTCTCTGTTTTTAAATGAGATGCACCATACAATTTAACCACTCCTTTTTTAAGCTTTGTAAACCCAAATGTCTTCAGAAAGCTTTTTCAGGAAGGAACTCTGGGCTCTTCACGGCATCTCTGCTTTGGATTGGTACTTAAAGACGCAAAATCTCTTTGCCTTTTGAAGTCTACTCATCATTCGTCAAGGAAAGTACTGAGCAAAATTTATAGGATGTGTCTGGTACTTTGGGCAAACATGAAAAGATTTGTCAGAAACAAAAGCACCCATAGAGTTTACTTTCATCGTGTGCTCAAGGATCACAAAAAATATTTCACAAGAATCAAATAGCTGGAATGGGTGTGGCTGATCTGAAGCAGCACGAGAAGACAAGAAAATTCATCTGTGCTGGGATCTTAAACTGCTGCTTGATGAGAATTTTGTATGATGACAAAAATGTCTTTGCTGAAGCTGAGGGAAGGTGCTATGAGTGACAGCTATGAAATAATCATGTACAGGGAGTCTGTCCCCATTGCTGTTGGCAGCACTGCAGAAGAGCCAACTGTGAAAGCATTATTATCCATGTGGAGACTACTCCCTTCAAGGGATCTTAGGGTTAAAAACTGCCCCAAAGGGACCCTCATGTAGCTAAAAGAAGGCATCATCCTGGACCAGCTACTTCTCAGAGTTTTGTCCTGAAAAACAAGCAACCTGGAAAATTACTGAGCTGTGATGGAGTTATTAAGGCTGCCAACTGAAGCATGCAAAAGATTAATCTTAACAACCACCCGCACATATATATGACAATAGGGATTTTAACTAACTAATTTAATTGCTTCCAAGACCTTCTGACTTGTTAAGTGTGCAGGATGGTGATGGAAGAGCTCTGCTGAAAAAGTCCCGTTCCTCCAATATCCTGTCAGTTGAGACTTGGAGACACAATGCCAGAGCCCACTGTGTGCTTCCAGCTTCCACTGAGCTGGGAAACATATAGATGCTGTCCCACATAGGTAATACAGCCCTGAGGATCACAGGAAGAAGCAAGAAAAAAACGTCTTGACTAGCATTTAAACAGTTTGAGGTAAATACGTCTGGGAACCACCCACAAAACACATAGAAAAGAAACTTTTAAATACCTGTTTACTAGGGACATCCATCCATGTTGAGCATTGGGCAAGGCAAGGATGATCTGGGATCCTACCTTAATGCACATGCGCAAAGCTGTTGTGTTATGGTCACAAAGACAGCCCTTAAGTCTACCATTTCCTAACTTCTGAATTATGTGACTTTCAATATAGTTTTTTTCAAGGCAGGCTGTGTGCATATAGTTTTAACATATGGCAGCTGAAGAATTCAAATGAGGAGATCCAGCCTTCCTATAACCTGCTGAGAATTTTTCTCTTCCTTGAAAACCACAAGGGCTCTTGCCAGAGGTTAAACTGATTTTTGTTTCAGTGTAGATTTCTCACTAGAGCAAGTGACTGCAAATCTTCTGTCACAAATTCAAGCTAGGAAAGTTTGGAGAGATTGATTAAACTTACCTTTCCGTTCAGGTCATACTCCTTCCTGACTTACCTTCGATGCTTAAAATTTTCAGGGGCTACATTATTGCATGTTTCTGTTTAAATCCTGACATCATAAAACATGTAAGTGTGTAACTCATGACTAAGCTCTAGCATGAAGAAATACGTTAATATGTCTTCCCCCTTAACTCCTTTATGGATCCTATATGATGCTTTTCAAGCAAAACACACTGAAATAAAGCCCGTGTCTTCCTCTGTCCTTCATCACTGAGAAGTCAATATTGAGAGGGCTTGGGCAGGATGGGGACATCCAAGTTCAGACCTTTCCTCTGCCTGATACGTGTGTGGGATTTAAACTCAGATCCTCTAAACATCTTCAGTTCTCATATTCTCTCAGTCTCTCTTGTCCCACTGTGTAAAATTTACTTAAATATTCATTGAGGTTGGACAGAGTGTTAAAATGACTATATTTAGATCCCAGACTCTGCTCACACAGCTACTAATGTGTGTAAAGTGGATCACCTTCAACAAACAGACTAAGACTTTGCTCAGCTTATTCTACGATCTAAGTGTAAGGGAGCTCTCTTGGGAGGAAAGCAATTTTCTTTCAAAGCCTTGCCCTAAATGAGATTTAAGGAGGACTTGAATGTAAGGAACACATGGTCTCATTTCAACTATGTTGACAGTCTTCCTCTCTTGGCTTTTTTAAGCAACACTTTTGCATCTACCCTACTGCTGAAAATGATTTGTGGCTGTGAAGTGTATGTTAAAGGAATCCTCTGCCCCTCTACTCAAAAATTTGGAGATGAACCACCTTTTAGAAAAGAGCTAGATCCTGCCCATGCCTGGCAATTCCCTGTTGGCCAGCTTAAGTTGCCTCAAATGCATCTGGCTGTCTTTTCTGAGCCTCCCGGGCTCCAGATATTTAGATGCACTCTATCAGTTGCCTGGCATTAATTTGGCTGTTGAGGAGAGGATTGCCCATTTGTGCAACTGTGACTCAGTTCTCCCCCATGTGCTCAGGCCAGCCAGGAGGCAGGGTGATGGCGTTAGAGGCTATTTGGAGGTTGCAGGGGCAGCAAGGGTGTCATTGCCTCCTCAGTCAGGTAAAGCACCCAGAGGGCGAAAGTGCTGGGAGACCCAGGGCCACGGAGGGGGCACACCCCACTCCTCTCTCTGACAGCATCTGGGGCAGAACCCAGCCCCAAAACATCAAGCGGTTGTGCAAAAGCCAAGTAGAGACCATATGGAAAGATCAGGGAGCCTTATAAAAAGACTGCGTTTAGAAAGATGAAAAACATGGAGAACAACATGTGAGGCTTAGCCTGAAGCAAAAGCTATGGGTACTGTCAGCCTTTCTGTGTGCAAATAGAAACTCTTGGCCAAGACTTGAGGTATGAGATGATTATTAGCAATACTATGGCTAACCAATATCAGATTGGTATACTTGCAGTATTTTCATTTTAGAGGGCCTGATTGTAAGAAATGGAGTGAAGTAAGACTTCCAGGATTTTTTGCACTTGAGAAATACTAATGAAAATAGTTGGAGTTCCTCAAAATTGTTATCCACATTTTTCACTCTTATTCCCATCCATTCACATTCCCATAAGAAAGTGTGGTCTCCTATACTGTGTACCAAGCAGAAGCTTCAGCTTACTCCAAGTAAACTCTGTCAGGATATTACCCCCCTGCTCCATTTGCTATTGCTCATTCCCTTTATTTGAATAGAGAGAGAAATGTGTCTTGCCCAAGTGAATATGCTCCACAGCACAGCAGAAAGCCAGAAGTACACTTCTTGAACCAGTGCAGCTAAGCTATTCTCAAAATACTTTGCTGACCCACCAGTTATGGCAGCATGTCTTGCATCCTTTATGGTGATCACAAGCAAAACAAGAGCTGGTGCAGGTAGTTTGCACAATGTTCATGGCACAGCTGCAAGCACAGCTACTGCAAGTGTCCATGAATAATTTGTTTTGCGTGCATACCCTAAACATGCATGAAGAAGTTTCTTTCTTTGAATACAATTGTCAGTCTTCCTTCAATGCATAAAACTGTTTTGGGATGAAGTAAATTGTAAGCATGCAATTAATTGAATTCTTTTTTTGCAGATGAGCTGCATATTGCATTTCATCTGTGGTTGTATTGCATAGGTCTTTTTATTTTGCTTTATTTTTTAAATAAAGGTCTTTTTATTTTGCTTATATTTGCTTTATTTTGCTATGTTTGTTTTATGATGTGTAAATACACCACAGGAAGGCTATTTTCAAGAGATACATGAAACTAACGTTTTTCTAATTAATAAATTAAGAATCAATAGTGAGTTACACCTAATCTTTCTGAGAAACGGACATGGAATTTTCAAAGTTGATAACTGTACATCATCACTGAATAAAGCTAACAATGATTCATTCTCCTTCAGTAAACTGTGTTTCTCTTCCATAGGCAAATTTAAGAATTTTGCATATATAGCCAATACAATTAAGAGAAATTATTTATGCAAAAAAGATTAGTGTTTGATAAAGTACCACACACAAATTAAACAAATGAACCGATAAAAGGACATATGTTAAAAAAACCCAGGTAAACCCCCCAAAACTATTAAACTTGAAGTGCCTTGCTCAGGTATATATTAAATATATATATATATAATATATATATTTCAGACCTATTCTGTAATAGCCTTAAAAAGGACTGGGTAGTGTCGACATTAAGTTTTCAGCTAGTGCACCTGAAATGCAGTAAATATATTGTGCTATTATCTGTACCTGTCTGAACTTGCTGCACTACTCCGGGGCTGATCTCCACACTAGTATGTCTGATGTCTTTGCTTTGAAACAACCAGCCTGTATTGTGGGAAATAAACAGGTCAGTGGCACACCTACTTAATTTTTCTGTTATGCCTGTGTTATCAGAGAAGGAATGTGCGCATTGCAACCTCTCCTGTTTTCTGTTAATGTAAAGACAGTATAGAATTCTTTCTGGATTACTCTGCAATCTGCAAGAACAAGCAATTACAGTAGGTACAAGGTATTACCTATCCAACCCAGTGTAAGCAGTGAGTGTTTACATGACAGCCATGCTCTGTAACTTAGTTATCTAAAACCCTGCCAAATGTTTTAAAGACCCTTCACAGGGTTTCCCATCAGTATATATATATATAAAAAAAGTCAGCAGATGATATGTAGCAGCTGTGTTTTTTAGCGAGTCTGGGCACTGAAAAGCACAAAGATAATGGTTTATGAGACCCAAATGAATTCTTCACTTAGAAGCACAGTGGGCATTCTATTACTCAAGGCAACTAAACCAAAAACTTTTGCTTCAATAACATAATTGAAAACATCAGAAAAAATAAACAAGTTAGTCATCTAAAATGAATGCAAGTCATCTTTAATCCTCAATTTGACAGTTCCAGGAGTACACTTCATTCTGATCGAAGTTATACTGGGGCATTTAATTTTTTACACTGTAGTGGTTTATTCAGCTTATTAAAAATAGACATTAAAAATAAATTCCCATGTTGAAATCTATTTCTTCTTGCTTTATAGTCAAATCCTTACCCATGACAGAACTTTACCATTTATGCTGTTTCCCCTTTCTTGGATTAATATTACCTCATTACCTTAATAATAAGTATATTTCTCAAAAGGCATTTAGTTCTTTATAGGCTATTTCAGGATTTCTCTCAGCCACTTATTCAGTAATCATATTTTTGTACATGCATTGAGATAATTCTGAAAAGTTGAGCTTTATTTTCCATGTGTGGAAGATACAAAGAGTGGTTCAACCACAGTGGACAGACACCAGGTGTATGTGAGGGTTCAAGCTCTTGTAAAATTACTTTTCATCTCTCCTAGGAGTTGTCAGAGCCTCTTCCTCTCACATTTGTAACTCAAGCCAGGACTAAATTCCGTCAGTATTACTCAATTTCTCCACATAGGTGAGCCTGTGATTCCCCTGGCAGTGGTGTGCAACAAGTTGTTCCCAGGTCACCCTTTGCCCACAGAGCACCCTGAAACCTCCTTTTTTCCTGCTGTCAACTAGACAAGAAGACTTGTTCTCCCCTCTCCTAACTCCTACAAATGTGCTCTGGGACTGGTGGAGGATGGGGTAGAGGGAGCTGAAAGATGTTCAGAGAGAAGAAAAAGAGCAAAGACAGTTTATGACATTGTCAGCCACTGACAGAGAGCTTGTTCTTGCCCAAGAAGTTCTGCCTTCCCTGTAAAGTACAGACATATTACTGAAAATAAGGGGGGTGGGGGGTGGGGGAAGATATCTTTGCAATGGCATGCGATACATAAACCACCTATTCTTAAGCCTCCATTGCAAAAAATCTTAAGATCAGCGTCTTCCCTGAGATAACATCTGTCCTTCGTTACCTCCACATTCAGACTTCTCTCTGATGTGTTTGTGAATAGCTTTTTTTTCTCCTGTGATAAACCTGACATTACAGGACTCTCACTTACATTAGAAAACAAGGGTTCTTTTTGTTAAATTACTACTATTGAGTCTTTCAATTATGTTTTTAATGAAAGTTTCCATAGATGGTGGATTTTATTTGGATGGCATTATACTTCCATAAAAAACAGTAGGTCTTTATTGTTTCCATATATACTTCTTACAGATGTTTTTTGAGCTGGTCATAGGAAAAGTTGATGTCATGTAAAACTTATATGAAGGGACCCTTCCAAAATTTCATTTGTCATTATCACAGAAATAGAATAGAGAAGAAAAGTGTCTGAAAGACCAGAGAAATTTTTACTAACCCACCCTTCTCATATTGAGGAACAAGGCTCAGCTTAGCTGTTCTTGGCTGTGCTGTGTTTATACTTACATAAGCCTCAGAAAAAACAGTGACTGAGGTGCTCTCTCTCAGCCATGATTAATTTTAGTGCTAGTTTTTAATTTCACCTGTAGCCTCTGCAGATCTCTACACATAAAACTTCCAGACACTTATATATAGTGAATTCTAGTACAGTGTATAACAGCTACAAGTCCTGTCAACTTCCTGTTTCCTTGATTAAATCAAGGATGGATTGTATCTGTAGATTCAGTTTAGAAATGTCAAGTATGTAGGATCTCAAACTCCACGTATCTGGAGAAGATATGAAGGCGTTACTGTTTTCCAAACTTCCTGAAGATACTAAAATAGCTACGTGAAATAATTTTGATGCTATTAGACAAAGGTAAGAATTTTCCATAGTAACTTAGGGAGACGGCCTGAATTAATCTCATGTGACCCGAGGCATGTAAGTAATAGCCACTGTGTATAAGCTGGTTGCCTAGGCTTCTTCTGCAGGCACTAGGAAGAGATAAGAACATCCACGGGGCAATTAATCTCACTTAACAACCCTCAGCAGCCTTTGGATCTACATAGCTGCCACACTTTGGGGAACAAAATTGCGGCGGGCACTCAGAAATGTACCCATACCAGATATGTTGCCACAAAGCAAGAGATTCTGTGCTTAGAAAATGCTTGAAAATCCATCCTTCTTGTTGGCATCAGTAGATGGATAGTATGATTCACATGATGGAATAAGTGACAGAAATGAGGCAAGAACTGAAAGAAAATTTAAGCATAGCTTCTCCCTAGGCTTGAAACTATGTTATATATACTTCAGCAGGAGTGTGCATGGTACTTTGCAGGCTTAATAGAGCTCCCAGAGAATTTACCATCTAAGGTTATTTGTCAGTGCTTTACATGAAACTACTAAACTTGGCAGGATCCATATTCTTTTCTAATATTACGAGGGATAAAATAAGCAGTCAGGGATCCCACAGACTGAGTAATGCTAAAAGAAGGTGTTTTATACTGTAAATCTGGCACCCTCCACTTCTGTATCTTGAAAGTCGAGATGCATCTGGTCTCAAGATGGCCTGGAGTGGAAGTGGACATCATGGTCGTGTATAAAATTCCCGTATCTCATCTTGAGAACTTGGCTGCTCCTGAGCCGCAGGTGGTCCTCTGCTGGGGACACCGCCTCTTGCCAGGAGCCGTTAGCTGGGATGGGAGAAAGGAAAGCTCCAGAGTTTCCTGTTTTTTTGAAATGAAGTGTCAATGACCATTATTTATTAAGTGACAAAGGGGCTTTTTTCCCCTCTCTTTTAATTAGAAACTACAACAACTTGCTTTTCAAAGCTGAAAATACTTGAAATGATCCCAAGTAATATTCCAAAACCACTAGCCTAAAGCTGGCAGTTAGAAACTTAATGAAATCTGATCGGCTGGCTGAGCCCTCCTTTTCCTGCACACGTACTCAAACATGCGTGTGCGTGCACACACACACACACACACACACACACTCCCCTTGCTCCGGCACCACAAAAAAAGATCCCAGACCAGGTGATCGCATTCCTTTTGAACAGCCATCTACATTTTTTACACAGCGGACCACTTGGGATCTATCCATGAGAGATTACACGTGCTGCTTTGAGGAGCAAAATCTCCTTCAGGAAACCTCTCAATGCAGACTAAAAAAAGCACATTCATTTCACAGGCTATTTTTAATTTCATTCCAGGCTCATCACAGGGCTTTATAATCCTTTTCTATGGGGAATATCTTCACAGTTCGAACTCCTCGCTAGCAGGGTAGATTTAGCATTTGCTGTGGGAGGGGGAAAAGCTAAATGAAGCTGCACTGAGTTGCAGCAGCTGCTCCATCACAGGCTCTCTCCTTCCCCGTTTAGCACGATTGCTATTCTAGTACAGGCCTCTGCAGCACACACACACATCGGATCACAAGATGTCAGGGCTTTTTTTTTTTTAGTGGAAGAGCTTGACAGACAGCTTTCTGCTGAGGTTCAGCCAGATACAGCTCGTCAAAGCAATGCTACTCATTTACATCCATCTCCCATGCACTGAATTCTGTCAAGTTTTGTTTGTCATGGATGGAGTTGATTGCAAAATGCTCAATACTGAGAGAATATGGAAGACACAACATAAAACAAGCATCTGTTCTAGGAGAAAAATGAAATGCTGACACAAAGCTGGCCTAAATCTCAAGCAGTTTAAATGTCTGCATAGGCCCCATGCGTTTGAGTGCTCCAGGATTATTTAGTTTGTCCCATCCAATCCTCCTCCTAGCAAGTTCTTTTGCTGTAATCTACCCACAGAAACAGCTTCTGAGCCTGTTCTTGCACCGTGGCATCACAAAAGGTGCTTGAAGATTGTGGTAGGACACAGATAAGTAAGACTATGCCATAGGGTTATAAATAGCGATACATTAGAGCTGGTGTATGGCTTAAAAGGCTTGAGGAAGAGGGACTTTTGGGGAGTGGGAAGAAGTTGGGGAGGTTGGAGAAGCATCAGACACGAGGCAACAGAGAAAAATACTTGCTAAATGAGAAGTAGGAACTTCTTGAATTTTGCTTAAGGTATGCCCCCCTCACCTCAAGTATGGATGGTCTATGCTCCTTTTGCACAGGAATGCCTGTCTGCAATGTGCTTCCTTAAACTGGAGTCAGCTCATTTGTGTGTCATCTAGTTGTTCCTCTTCAGCATCAGCTGATATATTCACCAACAAGTGGAAAACAATTTTTAAGAGACTTCCGAAGACATTATGGTGCCCAGAAGTTTCCACAAGGAAAATATTTCATCTCTCTGAAAGCATGGAAAAAAATATTCTCTATAGACCTTCAGTCAATGACTGCCTCCAGGAAACAATGGTTTGTAGGAATACATAATACTGGCACGTGGTACTTCTCACACAGTATAAAAACCTTTTCCAAAAGAACACTACTTATTAGAACTCATGTTTCATTTCCATTTGCACAGAGTTTTATAATGTGTTGTTATATTTGTGCTTGATTATACTATGTTTTACGTCACTGTCCGTGAAAGCGAATCTCAAAAGAGAAACTTTCAAGGATACCTATAGTCTGTACAGTTGGAGTATACTTTTTCCTATGCTAGCCTTTCTATAGGCACAAAACCATCAACGTTGGCAAAACATTCACAACACACCACACAATGCATATGCCAAGACATACACTTAAATTCTATTGATTCAAGTGAGACTTCAGCATTATAAGTTAAACACACACTTCAATTTTTTTGGAAAATGGTGCCTTAAATGCTTGTTAAAGCCTGCCTCTTTCATACCAAGAGCCATAATAACTTGGAGTTAGTGATGGCACTTCTGAGTACTTTGATCTGTTTAGCAAACTCCTCCTCATTGTCTGCTGCACATCTGTTTATCTCCTCGCCCCAGTTGTACACTATGAGAGCCTGAGGGCTCTCTGAAGTCCTACTCATTTAGGTGGGATGCAGCAGCAATGCAGTCCTGACCGATCAGAAAGGCTAAAAACATTGACACTTTTGATTCAGGAATAAGAAACTGTACCAGATGTGAAGAGGAACAAATCACAGCTAATTCAGAAAACCGACTGCCAGCAATTCACAGAAGATGCAGAGCTCAAACAGGAAATCCCACAAACTTCAGGAACAGAAAAAATTCCTCTAGCCCATGGTGTCTTCACAGTCTTTCTCTAAACGCAACCTCTAGTCCTTTTAATGCCAGGTTAGCTAGTCCTTTGCTTCCTTTGTGTGTACCATTCTTTGCTACTTTTTTTCACAATCCCTTTCCCATCCTCCTCCTTACCTCAAAAAATATACAAGTAAATAAATAAGCAGTGACTGTGACCTCTCTCTGACTTTTTTCTGCTTTCAGTGGAAACATGGTGCAGGTTGATGCTTGAGTAGAATTCATGATTTTAATCCTCTTGAAACAAATGTTTCTGTGCTTTTGTCACCTGGAGCCTTAAGATAAACTTAGNAAGTTTCCACAAGGAAAATATTTCATCTCTCTGAAAGCATGGAAAAAAATATTCTCTATAGACCTTCAGTCAATGACTGCCTCCAGGAAACAATGGTTTGTAGGAATACATAATACTGGCACGTGGTACTTCTCACACAGTATAAAAACCTTTTCCAAAAGAACACTACTTATTAGAACTCATGTTTCATTTCCATTTGCACAGAGTTTTATAATGTGTTGTTATATTTGTGCTTGATTATACTATGTTTTACGTCACTGTCCGTGAAAGCGAATCTCAAAAGAGAAACTTTCAAGGATACCTATAGTCTGTACAGTTGGAGTATACTTTTTCCTATGCTAGCCTTTCTATAGGCACAAAACCATCAACGTTGGCAAAACATTCACAACACACCACACAATGCATATGCCAAGACATACACTTAAATTCTATTGATTCAAGTGAGACTTCAGCATTATAAGTTAAACACACACTTCAATTTTTTTGGAAAATGGTGCCTTAAATGCTTGTTAAAGCCTGCCTCTTTCATACCAAGAGCCATAATAACTTGGAGTTAGTGATGGCACTTCTGAGTACTTTGATCTGTTTAGCAAACTCCTCCTCATTGTCTGCTGCACATCTGTTTATCTCCTCGCCCCAGTTGTACACTATGAGAGCCTGAGGGCTCTCTGAAGTCCTACTCATTTAGGTGGGATGCAGCAGCAATGCAGTCCTGACCGATCAGAAAGGCTAAAAACATTGACACTTTTGATTCAGGAATAAGAAACTGTACCAGATGTGAAGAGGAACAAATCACAGCTAATTCAGAAAACCGACTGCCAGCAATTCACAGAAGATGCAGAGCTCAAACAGGAAATCCCACAAACTTCAGGAACAGAAAAAATTCCTCTAGCCCATGGTGTCTTCACAGTCTTTCTCTAAACGCAACCTCTAGTCCTTTTAATGCCAGGTTAGCTAGTCCTTTGCTTCCTTTGTGTGTACCATTCTTTGCTACTTTTTTTCACAATCCCTTTCCCATCCTCCTCCTTACCTCAAAAAATATACAAGTAAATAAATAAGCAGTGACTGTGACCTCTCTCTGACTTTTTTCTGCTTTCAGTGGAAACATGGTGCAGGTTGATGCTTGAGTAGAATTCATGATTTTAATCCTCTTGAAACAAATGTTTCTGTGCTTTTGTCACCTGGAGCCTTAAGATAAACTTAGGAAAAAAAATATGCTGTCTATATTTGTTTGCATTGTTTTCAAGGTCTTTATGTCTATTTGGATTTATTTATACGTAGTATATTGTCCACTACCAAAAAGAGAAAGTGGAGTCTCTGTAGAATCTTAGCTACTTGTAGTAAATCATTAATTTTTCTGTGCTTCAGAAATTGGGAATTCTCTTCCATGTTCATGTAGTCAAACCTCTTCAGCAGATCAGCATCACCATCTCTCTGAACACAAAAGGTAATATTATACTGGTTTTTCCTTTGCCTTTGAAATGTCACCGTATGATGCATGAAGAAACAATATTTTTTTTCTTAATTCCCCCATCTTTTTATGTCAGTAATTCTCCATCCTTTCTGTTCATAGAATTTCTCTTACACCAGCAGTTCCAGAATAAGAAAATCTGCCTAGTGGGCCAAAGAGATGTGAAACTCTGCCACACCCATAGAAGGGCGGCATTCTCACATAAATAAAGCGCTTGACACATAGTAGGTAGACAGTGAGAAAGGAGGTTGTGATTTACATCTGCAGTGCACCAAAACTGTGTGACTGAGCACAGTGCTATGATTATTTCTGTTCCACAGCATTCACAACTTAATTCTAAATGCGATAGGTAACTACTTTTGGACATTTTGCCAGGTATTTTCCCAAGGAACCTATGGACTTGCCTGGAAGAAGTGAACTGGATTGCCAGACTACGTCAATTAGCGCTTGCTGAAATCCTGCATTGGGCTCCACATTGCAAGCATGTGCTCGCAGGTTGCACTGTAAGATAATGGAAGGCCAGGTCTCAGCTTGTCCATCTGGCAAATGTCAGTATTTACACTTCCTTGTCTACATTAGAAATTCATAACTCATTAATTTAGAGCATGTTAACATAGGTGCCCATTGTGTACTGGTTTCTTTGGGTCCACAAGTACAATTTCTTTTTTTTAAGAAATCTGAAACATCAAATAAGTAAAAATGAAGAAGTGTACTTTGAATTTTCCTATGCTTTTGTAGTTGAAGAAAGAGCTTTAAATATGTAGTTATTTCTACAACTTACAATATCAAGTCTGAGATCAAGCAATTTAAAAGAACATCAAGTTTATTGGAACCATGTTTAGCTTGTTCTTAAAAACCAACATTTTGGTCTAGAAGCTCAGATTATTTTCATGGGAAATTAATGCCTACTGCTAGTAGTTGGACCCAATTTCTAAGAATTACACAAGCAGCAATCTTCTGATAAACAGTTAAAGATCACTTGTGAATTTATCACATGGTCCAGATTCAAATGTGATCAGGTTCCCTAGTGTCTTCATTTGTGTTAGTGAGAGCTAATTCCAAACTAAGAGGCTTAGTTAGTTGCAAATTTTTGAAGTACAGATAAGATGTTGATTGTCGCATGAAGAATTGATTGTTGATTGTCGCGCGAACAGGATTTTTCAGGAACTTTTGGGTATTAAAGGCCCAGCTTGTTGTGGAATGTAGACACTTAAAGCTCCTAAAGCTTATTTATATTATGACTAAAAGATGTTTTGTTACAGAGTTTCCTCCATCCAGAAATGTCATGCTAACTATTAGTTAAGTTTTGATCAGAGACCTCTAGTTCAGACTGGAAAAGGAGAAGTGCACGACCTGTATGTAACACCGTCTTTCTGTGATCTCCAGCCACAATCCTTGAATAAAAATACCAGGCACGGCAGTATGAAGCATTAATCTGTGTGACGGAAAAGCTCTGTATTTCACACCATGCTGTCTGACTAGATCATGAATATGAGAAGAACAGGGACAGCTGAGAAGATGCAAACTCAAGGTAATGGTTAGTGGGCGCACACGTCAACTTCTGCCACCCCAGTAATGGTGTAATGGTCTCAGCTGTTAAAAAATGTTACTGATGTTCTTCCCATACACTAAGAACTGCCTCAACAAAACCTCAGGAAGAGATGGTAATAAGAAAAATAGTAGTTTAAACATGAGGGAGAGTATCATAGAAAGGCCTTCAATTTTCCTTTACCATTCGACATGCCCTTGCTGAAATCTCAAGCTTCCCCTTAAAGTGTAGCTTTTATTTGTACAATCCTGTATTTTGGGTGTAGGAAAAAAAAGCTGTTTCTTAATGCTAATTTTAACTAGTTTTTGAAAATCAAGCTGTGTTTCTTCTGCCTTGCATGTTACTGTCTGTAACAGGGCTCTGCACGCCAGTTTGTAATAACATGCGCAGCTCTGAAACACAATTCTCCTTAACCGTGCTGCCTGGGGCACTGGGAGCTGTAAGGTCAGTTAGGCATCAGTATTTGAACTGGGTGATTGCTAGTAGTGCCCATGAACAAACAAAATTAAAACTCAAGTAAAGGAGGCAGGAGACCTGCATGGGCGAGCAAGGAGCTTCTACAAAAACTCAAAGGGAAGAAGGAAATGTACAGGATGTGGAAAAAATGACTATCCACTTGGGAGGAATAAAGGAATGTTTTCAGAACATGCAGGGATGCAACAAGGAAAGCTAAGGCCCACCTGGAATTGAAGCTGGCCAGAGAGGTCAGGGACAACAGGAAGAGCTTCTACAGGTACATTGATAGTGAAAGGAAGACTAGGGAAAATGTGGGCCCACTGCTGAACCAGGAGGGCACCCTGGTGACAGAGGATGCAGAGAAGGTGGAATTACTGAATGCCCTGTCAGCTTCAGTCTTCACTGCTAAGGCTGGCTCTCAGGATTCCCAGTACCCAGAAGTAAGAAAGAAAGCCTGGAGAAACGAAGACTTCCTCGTGGTCGAGGAGGGTTGGGTCAAAGACCATTTAGCAAAGTGGACACCCATGAGTCCATGGACCCTGGCGGGATGCACCCATGAGTGCTGAGGGAGCTGGCAGATGTTATTGCCAAGCTGCTCTCCATCATCTTTGAAAAGTCGGGGAGGACAGGAGAGGTGCCTGAGGATTGGAGGAAAGCCACTGTCACTCCAATCTCCAAAAAGGGCAAGGAGGAGGACCTGGGAAACTACAGGCCAGTCAGTCTCACCTCCGTCACTGGAAAGGTGATGGAACAGCTCATACTGGAAGTCATCTCTAAGCACATGGAAGAGAAGACTGTCAGGAGTAGTCAACATGGATTCACCAAGGGAAAATCCTGCTTGACCAATCTGATAGCCTTCTA
>VZSC01005852.1:213839-227414 GCA_013398225.1 Steatornis caripensis | reverse complement strand
CTGGGTCTGTTCAGCCTGGAGAAGAGAAGATTGAGAGGGGATCTCATCAATGCTTATAAATATCTAAAGGGCGGGTGCCAAGGAGATGGTGCCAGACTCTTTTCAGTGGTGCCCTGGGACAGGACAAGGGGCAACGTTGTGCACAAACTGGAGCACAGGAAGATCCACCTAAACACAAGGAAGAGCTTCTTTACTGTAAGCGTAACAGAGCCCTGGAACAGGCTGCCCAGAGAGGCTGTGGAGTCTCCTTCTCTGGAGATATTCAAAACCCGCCTGGACGTGTTCCTGTGCGACCTGCTCTAGGGGCACCTGCTTTAGCAGGAGGGGTGGACTGGATGATCTCCAGACGTCCCTTCCAACCCCTACCATTCTGTGATTTTGTGATTCTGTACTAAGTAGCTCTTTCAGTTGCTCCCCTGAATCCTGGGTAGCCAAGAAGAGCAGCTGCTTGGTGAAGTTCAGGGTCAGGCAACATTTCAGTCAAATATGATAACCTAAAGTAAAGGGGAAAAATGTCTTTGGTGGTAGAATAAGTTTGGTGACAGTAGGCAGTAGTGTGAGCTGAGTCTTCCCATTGCCATAAAGTGCAACAATAATTTTTGAGGTGGACAAGCTGTTCAGTGCATTCCTTATTGCGTTAATTTTATTGGTGATGTTTAATAGGATATCATATGTAAACTTATGGGATTATTCAGCTCACAGTCTCCCATAAAAAGGGAAAAATTTTAGCTGAAACTAATAATTACAGAGCATTAACTTGGAGTTCTGGTCCAGATCACAAAGAAATAATTAATATAACATTCACCAGATGAGGGCAAGCTGAGCACCCATCTCCACTCAGTCACAGGCAATGGTCAGAAATCCTCAGGCACACCAGTGTTGTTATGTCCATGGTGCAAGTGTAGAACTGGGAATAAACGTCACAGTCAGGTTGACTCTGCTTACTTTATATGTGTCAGCTCAAGTCAGATTGCTATGCCAGCCATCGCAGTGTATTTTCCCTCAACGTGGATTGCTAGCAGTAGCATCTTATGAACTGGCCTGATCTGTGTTACTGAATGAAAGAATGAATAGGCACCATCAATGGTTTAGACACATTTTTAGATCACGCTTGGCAAAAACCAAAATGGTTAACATACACACTCACACTTCAGATTATGTTTCAGATTGAATGGACACCTCTCTTTTCATTTACTTTAAAAACAAGTAATAAATCATTGATGTGCCTCAAACGAGCAGCTGGCTAGCCCTATTTTTTTTTTTTTTGAGATTAAAAAAACCCACAAACCAAAACCTAATAGCAAAACAGAACTAGTTTAGTTGCAATACAATAGACTTAAGTTTTTGGCTGTAAACCCTACTTGTGGTGTACTATGTTGTTAGTAATTCTTCTACCCCGTGGATAAGACAAAAAAGAATATGGTTGCTCTGAAGCTTATGCACACAAAAACCCACCCCAAACCTTATTCATTTTGGATATGTTTGTGCTTATCTAACCATAATTGTTAAAACTATTTTGGCAGTGTAACAGTGCATTATGTAGTTTATTGCTTTTTGTTTTGGAAAATGAAAGCTGCTAAGATATTGTGGTTTGGAAGCTGTCTGCAGAGCATGTACAGTGTTTCTTACGGGCATACACTTTCACTGTATTTTTGTTTTGTCAATGAATTACAGGCATCTTATATAATTACACTTTTTGCACCTTTTTAAAGTCCCTTAAAAAGTGTAGGTAGACTCTCAGCTGGTTTAATCTGAGTCACTCTTATGATAATAGGAGAGTAATGTATTATACCATAATAAAATTAATAAAAACATATTATACCACCCAGGAGCTGTTGGTTTTTTATGCATAGTTATTGCAGTTTTTGATTCCTTACTTCATAACTAAATCTATATTGCTCTTACCTTTCCTTAAATAAGGTTTCCTATCTATAAAAAGATACCCTTTTCTGAGATCTACTGAATAAATAAAAGATAATGACATTCTACAATCTTTTTTAATTGTATGTAGTGCCCGATGTCAAGACACATACAGAAGAAGTAAACGGAGAAAGAGGTGAATAGAGCAAAGGAATTGAAGGGCAAATGGCATGAGGGGTGTGTGGTGGAGGCTGATTCTGATGGGACTTCAACAGCAACAGCAAAACCAGGTTTCACACTGAGGAAGGATCACGATGCCCATGGCACATGGCTTAGGTTATTTTTTCAGGACACTGAATATACAAAGATATAGGAGGGGTAGTGGCAGGATGAAGCTGGAGCTTAACACTTTGTGTTGGGAAGGCTGTTGAGTAGCTTTACACATATGGACACTGGGGCCATCAGAGTTGTTCCAGAGTCCTGCTTTGCCTGGAGGGCTGGAAGGTGGCCTGGGGTTACCACTGGGGTGTTGATAGATTGTATATGTTTTTCTCGTCAGTACTTTCAGCTTTTACAGTTGTGTTCTGATTACCTCTTATGTCTTTAAATCAGGATTTATCTTGCACTCTGTGTACTGGGTGGTGATGGGGAGACTCCTTGTCTATTTTGCTCAAAATGAATCCACGTGTGGTGAGATTCCAAGAACTACTAGGGGAAAAATAAGGTGTTTCAGTCCAAAGATTATAGCAGATGTGCGAACACTGTCAGGTCTCCATGGGCCAGACCTCTTCATTTCCCAGCATGGTTCCAGTGGTAATCCCTAACTTGGGATGCATAATTTCAGTTTGTGGAATGTTTCACAGATTTCTACATTTCCTTTGTTTTACAAATAAAATCATATTCTGCCATTTAAGTCCATCTCAGTGCCTTTTTCATCCTCTTTTCCTCCCATTCATCTATCACTATCAGTGGAACAGTAGCTTGAGCAAGAAATAACTAACAGATTTTAGAAGGGATAAAAAAGTTCTTTGTTCACTTTTATCTTAGGACATAAAGACTGGTGAAAGTACAAGGAAATAAATTACTAACTTACTTGTTAAAGTGCTTATCAAAGAGAACAGGTTCCCATTCTGCATATTCCAATGTGTGAGTCGAGAGGAAGTGGGGAAATATTTTTCTAGTGGAAAAATACTGTCTCTGAGATAGTCATGAGAGTGAGCAGCGGCTGAGCGGTGCCCAGGTGCCAGCCTCCTCCTGCCGCAGCCGTGTCTCACAGGCAGCTTACCTGGCTGTGCCTGGCAGCGCACTCACCCCTAAGCATACCTGGACAGGCATCCTGGATTAAGGGCTCTGGGTATGCCTAAGGACATATCTGCAGGCACACAGTACACGGAGAGGGAGTGTGGCTACGAAGAAAGCCCGGTCCAAGTGTGATGGAGACATGGTCAGAAACTCAGAGCTTGAGGTATCAACATTTTGAGTGAGGATGCAGGTTTTAAAGACTGTGACACATGGGGAATGCAGACTGAATTTTATATGTGGTTAATTAAAGCATGCACTTCACATAATCAAGCTGCTACCACTGCTGTACACACAGTGGTTGTTATAACACTATTCCTTTGTTAATTGCATTCTCTTACTGTAGCTATGCATTGATGTATGATAAACATATGTGGGTGTAATAAATATTAGTGTTCTCATCTATGGTATTCCACTGAGGGGAGTAAAATCAATAAAGAAGAGATAAAAAAGGAAGTGACTCTTAGAGGGTAAAGCTATAAATCGATATCATGTAAAATGCCAGTCAGATTTATTTGGTGCTTTAACTGCAAAAATAAATAGCAATGGAAATTGGCTTGCGTGGCACGTAATAGCAGGTAGGGCTCATAACCGCACCTTTACCTTTGCTGCCAAGGTCTGCCCATGCCAACACAACTACAATCTGAGACTTATGAAGCATCTCCTTTTTCATGTTAATCTAACTATCAGCACCCCGGCACCAGGGCTCCCTGGTGTAGTGCATGGGGGCCAGAAGACACCTGGGGATGGGCGTCAGCACAGCTGGCTGCCTGGAGAGAGGTTGACTTCGCAGCAGCACTTGCAGGCCATGCTGCCAGGCTGGTTCACCCCCTCTTTCGCAAGAATGTCCTCCTCCCTGTCTCTGCTGTGGTGCAGCCATGAGATTCCCCCCAGATCTGTGCCAGATACTAGGCCAGGTGGGGCCCACATACTCCTACAAACTGGATGCAAATTTATTTCCAGGGACCACAGCCTGCCTGATAGCCTGACTAGGAAAGACAGGTGTATATCTAGGCTCTGTTCCCAGATCCTGGAGATAACCACTGGGGAAACAAAGGTGCTCTTCTGCAGCCATGGCAAGCGCTTTAACCCCACGAGTGTTGCAAAGGGGCCCCATTGCTTGTGGCAATGTTTAAAGGAAAGTGGCAGTCATGAGCGTGTTCAGCATGCTTTGCAAATGCCTCTCCAATCATGCCCCTTTGGGGATTTAGGCAGAGGAATGCCTGGTTCCCCAGCTCCCAGCTGCTCAGTCCTGTCAGGAACGGGATCGTTCTGGGAGTGTGCTGAGATGTGAACCCTGCACTGGGGAACTGCAGCGAAAGAGGAAAGCGTCTCTGGTGTTTAGGTGCCTGCAGGCTTATGTGGCAGCTGTGCGGTGGTATTTGCTGTCTTAATTTTGCATTCACCACCCCAGTTCTGCTGGAGACCCCTAGCCTGAATCCAGGGTCTGGTTGCATCCGACCCACTCAGAGTGCATTAACTGGTGCACAGAATCATCCCTTCACTTTCTAAAATGGGCCTTTGCCTCTCTGTCTTCTTGTATTCCTTTATTACACGTCTTGTTGACTCCATCCCTTCATCTGGCCCCTAAACTTAACCTCCTCTTCTGACTCGCAGGCCTGGTGCCACGCTGGAAGGTCCCAGTTCACCCTGCCAGGACCTTGTCCGAATCTGGCCTTTCCTCCCAGTTTCCCTCCCCAAGGCCTTTCCTGGCTCCAGCCACACATCACACCTGCATCTGATCTGCCTCATATTATTCCCCAAATATCTCCCCAAATTTTCTCTAAGGCTGCAGTCAGGATCCCTCCATGGTCTCCCAGGCCCAGCGACAACTGCTGCTGTTCCCCAGAGCTGTAGAGCAAGCACTAGTTTCCAGAAGGAAGGGCTGATTTTATGTAGGAACTGCAGATTTTTTGGATTTTTTTTGTTTGTTTGTTTATTAAGTGTTTCCTTCCTGAAAGTCTTCTCTGTGAAGGGACTGCAGGTAATGTGCCACAATGTATTGCATAACCTGGTGCAATTAAGTGTTTGCTCTGGGAAACAAACAGGGCCCAGAACCCAGCCAGTTCCCAGATTTCATACTTTCCCCAAATGTTTTCACAGGAAAGAATTCACATTTCACTTCCTCTGTTGTTGCAAAGATTCAAAGCATTCATACTTGGCATATGGTTTTATTTTATTTTGAGTTTTATTTATCCTTGTTTTCCATGAATATAGAAGCCACCGTAACTAAGCTGTACTGTAATTCAAATACATGTTTAACTACATAGTAAAACAATGAAAAGCAAATTTAAACAAAAAGTAAATTAACTCGGCACTAAACCACAGCATATTTCCAAACGGAACCATTACTGCCCCACAGAATCATTCCATTGCCTGTGTGGTTTGATAAAATGAAAATCACCTCTGTGGACATTTTTCAGCAAAACAACAATGGAGAGTATACAAATATATTTATATATGGATAATATAACATTGGTTTAATATCACTTGAACTTTATTTCTCTCTATAATATCATCCATTAGACAGCTGCTAGCTTGCATTTACGACAGTACAAGTGACAGAAGGACCACACCTTACCACTTACAGGCAATCATACCATCATGTTCCCAAATGTAACCTCTGTAACAAGCTTGTTTTCCATGCTGTACTTCATATTTATCTCTGTTGTGATATTTTTTTCCTCTTAAAAAATTATTCCTTTGTGGTGAGGAGGATTGAACTGATTTAAACAGCTGTTGAAATTTCCCAAATTAGAAAAAATATTTATTTTCTATCATTTTCTAGTATAGGTTTATACTAAATAGATAATTTCGTCCAGAAGTCATATTTCTGAATTGCTTGGAAACAAACTGTACATGGCACAAAAAACCCGCCAAACAAGATCAGAATACATAATCCTACATTTTATTTCACCTGAGATTCTAAACAAAAACAAAAAAGAAGAACAATCTTCTTTCTGTGAAGGAGTGAATTCCATATATTAGGAAGATAATACTTTCCTAGCTAACATAGCATTAGACATGAAAATTATTAGTGCAGGCAGATGTCATTCACTCATCCTATTTTTTATTACCCCTTTGAAGCCAAATGCTTAACGCAGGTTAATAGAATTCCTACCAATCAGAAACCCCCACTGTTCCAACTGGAGAAAAAGATGTTGGCAAAAATACGGGAGAGTCATAGTTAATCTCATGGAGAACAATGAGCTCTTCAATGAAGAAAATGGGAGTTTCTGGGCTGCAGTAATTTTATATCCCCCATTTAAAATGAAATAATGATCAAACAATTCGCTGGGCAGATACATTCTTGTTGCGTTAATTGTGGCATGGTGAACAAGTTCTAACAATGTGGTGTTTAAAACCGATCATATTTCAATCCGGAGCTAAAAAAGACTAGAAGGTCTCAGTAGATAAGTACTCTGAGACAGCGTCTTTCATCTTCCTCTAGCTGGCTTGAAGCAGCCCAGGTCAGTAGTAACCAAAGGTTTTACGCGCCTCGATAAAGATCTTCTGGAGTCTGTTTTCTAAGTGAAATGAAGCAGCAGTTTCAGTTCCATGGACCAGTAAATCTCTCACTGTTGTCAGGGGCTTTGTGGGCTGTCCCAGCATCCTGAGAAGGACAGGTTTGGGAAAGCATGCTGTGGGAATATCTGAAGGACAGACAGCATTAAAGTCACCCATGCTAAATTAACATGGGAAATACACAAATCATTTCAAATAATTATTCTTTTCTATTTGACTTGTTGAGACCTGCTACAGACCTGCTGAGCATCTTTAAGTCACACTGTAAGTCACACGCTGAATGATATTAACATGAAACCAGAGAGCATAGGAAGAGTCTGCTTTATCTTCACCTTCTGCTCTATTTCTGGTCGCTGGTCTTTTATTAGTGAGGTATATTAACACTCAGTGAGAACCTTATACTGCTTGTTTCTGAATTTGAACCAGACAAGGAAAAGTCTGCATTACATTTAGAGAGAAAGCTTTACTTTCTTTCTTTGTTAGTGTAAATGATTTTATTCTGAGTCGATACAAACCTCAGAGCTGCAAGACTTACGGGAAAAGATAAGTACATGCTTTGCATGTAGGAGAAAAAGCCAGGAGGGAAACCCCCTCTAATTTATTTGTATCGTGCTGCGTGGTGCTTGAGGTCGTCTTGTTGAGGAGCTGATGTTCTAGTTGTGGAAACAACACCCTGTAGTGAATCTAAGTAGATCTACAAAACTGGTGGTAAAGAGAGGAATGGCTATTGGGAGGGCAGGAGCAGTGCACATCCCTGTGCAAATAGGTGCAGGACTCTTGCCTGAGTAAAATACAGCCTTCAACACGGTAGACTGGCTGTCTGAAACAATTTTTTCACCTCATCTTGAATAGCTCAGCTCTATCTAGGTGCTATTGCTCCTACTGAAAGCTTCTCTGTGGGACTGCTCAGGCAATAGCTGAGTTAATGAGCTAAATTTGTGAAACTGGAGCATATGGTTGACGCCACAGAGATATCTCAGGTTGGACTCCTCCTGCCTCTTTGAGTAGTCTGGACAGATACGTAAAAGCAATTTGGGGTGAGAGGGAATTATTTTCTAATTGTCCTGGAACTAATCAGTTAAATTGTTGGACAGCAGATTGGACCGTATCCCTGATACTAATTTATTCTCTTCTAGCTTCAGATTCTGTACATATCTTCCCAATCAAAACCAGCCCACATTCCCAGAGATCTCAGGATGCTTTCAAAGAATCACTGAAAACACCCCTGGTGGCAAGGACTGCTCGTGACCCTCTGCCCTCCAATTACAGCCTGAATATGACCCTGCAGGAATTTCCCATGTGCTGAGAAAACCAAAATGTTCTAGAGCAGACTGGCAACTTCCCCTCCTGCTTTTACGTCCCTGTCACATCATGTGCACTGAGGACCAAAAAGGGGGAAGCACGTGAAGTTAACTTTGTAACTAACTAACTGATACGTCTCCTGCAAGGCTCACAGGCAGGAGCTTTAGAGACACATTTTTGCTTTTGCTCTTCAACAGTGGTAAAAGAACATGTTAGACAAGAGGATCTGCTTGACTATTTTCAAAGTACAAAGTGTATTTTTGGGAAGTTGGGAAGAGAATAACAATAATAATTCCAGATTCAGGAAATTTAATCTTATGAGTATGAGCAAAGGCCTGAAAGTCTTGAAAAACACAGAGATTTAAGAAAATAAGCCAAATAGATACATAAACATTTTTTGAACATTGCTACTTATGCTACCGAGGAAGATGAGAAAATTAGGGAGACGCTTTGCACACATGGCAATGTCACTTTCTAGTCAGAAATTGCAACTCTATGAAGACTTTTCACTCCGAAGGCAGGAGCCTGAAGATGTCTTTCCATGGTGCACACAAATAAGCTTAAGCTTGGGCAAGAATGATTTTGATTGTAAGAAAACTGACTAGAAGGCAATCAGAGAAATTAAAAGGACACACATTAGAAGTGTTCATTCTGCAAAGGAACCCCATCTTGAACTCTAATGAATTCTGTTTTGCCTATAGTGTTGTGTGCAAGCTTGATTTGTAATGTTTTATGTACATGTAATGGTAGGTTAAAGTTACATGTTTATTAAAAGAAAAGCTACAGGGCTTAGCCAGTATATGATCATCCTAGATAAAAGCTGATTCATTTTGGCCCACGGGTAGAGTCACTGGAATAAATCCTACTAAGCACTAAAATCAGAGAGTATCAAAGCTACAAATCTGGCATCCAAGAGCTTTAATCTAGAAGCACTATATACATTGTATTATAGTTTGGGTTTTAATGTACTCATTGCTTGAAGAAAAACCATCTGCTTTGTATTATGCCTGTGGTGCAGAGTACATTGATTTCATCACATCTCTGTACAGAATAACAATAAATGGACTGTGAACCATTCTTCAAATAACTTATTTAAGAATATAACAACTGGTGTAATACTCCAAGATATGAAAACATAAAGAGAATGAAATAGAATAACTGTAAAAATGTACTTTGAGAACATGTTTCAGAACTGTCTCGGTTATCTTCCATTTATTTTACTCTCCGTTTTGACAGTTGGCTATCTTCAACTGACACTGACGAAATTGATTCAAAACTTTCTCTTTGTTCCTGTTGTAGAGATACTGTATTATACTGGGAAGAGATATCGATCTTCTGCAACATGAAAGCTGCAGGACATGTCCTGTGACTTTTTTTTTTTTTTAACAGGAAAGTTATTACTTACAACATTAAGGAAAAATTTGGCAGAACTTCAGATTGTCAAGAATAGACTGTGGCAGAAAACATTTGCTAGGCTTTACAAATAGCTGGGTTTAGAAAAAGTGGATGTCAGGTTGCTTTCTGGAACTTCCAGAGCAAAATAAAAAACCAAAAGCACAGTGCTTGCAAGTGTTTTGCAAAAGAAGCCGGTAAGATATTTTGAGACAGAAGCAAATCTAACTATCCGGAATTTGAAGAAAAGGCAGAATAATGTGATGATGGGCATAATGTTACACAAGCTGTATCACTGCACAAACATTATCTACAGCACAGAGTGACATACATGGTGATTATGGTCACCGGCTAGCACAAAGAAAGTTCAAAGGATGAGGTAAAGTGGTAAAAGTAAATACAGTCAACAACACGTTTTCCACTACTTTGATGGAGAATGTGTGGTTGCTCCATGCAATGCAAGGCAATAGTACTACAGCAGGAACTTACTCAGAAAAAATTGTCAGATCAGAGCCTGAAACTTCTGTAGCAGTCAAAACGGTACTGAACTGGACCTACGTGACTGCATGATATGAAGGGCAAGCTCTTAAGTTTTGTCATTCCATCACTGCATGAGCTAGATTCTCCTACTTTGGAGGATGAATAATCATTGACCAACCATGATTAGGCCAGTAACTAGAAAATTTGTCCTAGCCCTCAGAAAAATTCAACGGTGCTTGATAACTTTGTGTGTGGATGATACAACCAGATTCCTTTAACACTGAAGGGCTAGCTCTGGTGACCCAGAAGTCCTCCTCAACTGGTTCTGTTTACACTAGACCAGACTCCACTATCTGAATCACTCCCCAGACTTCACTAATTGTAGGTCGAGATCTTTGCTGACAATAACAATTGCAGTACTGACATCAAGCTCATATGTAGATTTCTAAAATTAGGCATCTTCACCTGGTGCTGACTCCCCACCCTTTCACTCTGCTGTTGTTTCTGTTGCACTTTTTCAATCGTATGAGTCAAGACAGCACTAAGTTATGACCACACAGATTAGTTGGCACAGATCATTCTGATTCATCTATGAATCTGTAAATCAAAAGAAGTTTCAAACGTTCAGTAAAATGGTCTAGGATGCTGAGGTCTGCATACAGGGAATATGAAAATATTGGGTTTTACTCAACCTTAATTAAAATAAAGGGCCTCATATTTAAGTGGGGAACTAGAGAGTATTTACATTTTATCACTGAGATAATCTCCAGTGCTTGTGTCAGCCCCATGACATGACTCAGTGCTTCACAAGAGAGCAACCAGGACTGCAAGTTCCTCATTTCCATCCAGATTTAGTCATAGTTATGGGAGGAGGTGAATGGCTCACTTTGGAATGAAATCTGCTCCTGCAAAGGCAGTAAAATAAAAACAAGCAACCTTTTCCATGGGAGCCTGCTCATTCTCCCTGCTCAGACCAGAAAGGTCCATCTCTAGCAGTTTTGTGGGGTTGCTCAGTGCCTGTGCCATTTCAGGTTAGTAATACTTGCCCCTTCACCTGCCTGATTTCGTGAGGTGACGTCGACAATGTCTGCCCAATTGTTTTGGAAAACAGAAAGTTTAGAAATAAACTTAAGCAGTTCTGACTTCAGCAACGGCATGGCAGCGTTGGTCTATTCTGACTTCCTTGCAAGAAAAAAACAGGGCATGGGGATAGGCAGCAATAAGGGTACAGCATCAGCACACAGAGCGCAGAATGGGATCTTTTTCTATTTTCTCCGGTTCTGTTTCACCACTCACCTCTGCTCAAAATCTCCTCTTGCTTAAGCACCACAGCACGCCTGCACCAGTCCTGCTGTGCATATGTTCATAACCACCGTCTCAGGTGCTTGGCAATTCAATTTCTACCTGGTTTTGGAAGTCGTGCTGCTGCCCCATGTGCCCTGACATTACATGTGCTGGTCCATGACTAACTGTTGCTGCTGCCCAGCAGCTTCTCGGGCTGAGCCTGGCTCTGTCAGGGAGAAAGGCACAGAGTACTTCTGTGAGTACATCAAGTGAGCTACATTTCTTTGAATCTATTTTCACGTATTTGTGAAGACAGAAAAAGCAGGAAATGTCTAGTAAAAAAATTAAATATAGGTAATAGGGCCCAAATTTTGTCTACATTTACATTTACTACTTTACATTTTATTTTTAGCCTGGGACTGAAAATGAGGATGATGCAGGACGTCATAGAATCATACACTATCTCAAGTTGGAAGAGACCCGCAAGAATTATATTATACCCTAGACCTTCTTTTTTCCATTTTGTGGACCATGCATACTTCTTCCACTGCAACAGGCGGAGGAAGTGACCATAGATTTCTCATTTCCATTTTGGTACCTAAAAGAAGACTATGAAACTAAATTAAAATATGCTAGCACTTTGCCTGATGTGATGTTCTTTTCTTCCTCAATGTTAGTCAGTGGCTCTCAGCAGACAGCAGGATCCAAATAAATGGAATAAATCATTATAAACATAGATTCAAATAGAAGAGGGGGCTTTCACAAAAATAATCTAAGTGATGGGGAAAGACTGCTAAGTGAGTCAAGGGGATGAAAGCAAAACATTATGCTATCATTATACTAAACACAACAAAGGAGTCTGAAGACCTAATCCTACCTAGCATCTGTCGGGAGCCAGGTGTCAGAATGTATCTGTGACGTCGAGAGACTGGCACACATGGACAGTGGCTGCATGACTTCAAAGGACAGTCATTCTGTGTGTAGGACCTCAAGGAAAATGTGTCGTACAAAAACCCCCTTAAGTAAATGACCTTTCTGGCAAAGATCGTGTTGGTATTTCAGCTAAATCAGACAGTTTAAAAAAAAAAATGTAGTAAAACCTTAATGAATACCTCTGCATTTGGCATAAAGCCAAAGAAAAATGCTGTGCCACAGCTTTTCAGAGAAAGTGAAGTTGTTATTGATGGGTGTGGGATAATTGTTATGCATGTCTTTGAAGAAAATTTTTTCAAAGGCAATTTAAAGCATCAGGTAAATTGCATGTGGTTTAAAAATAAAACTCCTCTTTTATTGACAATACACACATTTGGTGAGGAGGAAATCTACAAAAGGAGCAGGTTTATTGGAAGAAGTGACAAGAAGGTTTTCTAAAGATCAGGACTCTATAAAATACAAATTTTTTTTGTGACTTCTGCATCTATTCCAGCAGGCTGATTTCAGCGGGAATTTGGTTCTTGTGTGTACGAGTGTACGTGTCTATATATATATATATATATATAATATATATATATATATATATATATTAAAAAAACCTGCCCTATCCCCCTACAAGCCCAGACCTTGGTGAGCAGCAGCAGTTCTCAGCCTCATTCACTTCATGGGGGAGATGCAGATTCTCAGCACACTGCTCTCTATTCATATTTTAATTTTATTTAGAGTAAAATCTCTTGGATAGATAATTTGAATGATTTAGTCACTTACAACAGCTAATATGAGGGCTTATACTGTGCATATGTCCCAGGCAAGCCTTTCCACACAGTTCTCTGAGGTTTTTGAGTCACAGATCATCCAGTTTGTAAAACCGCAAAGGACTGTCCACAGAATTTTTGGCCTGGTCAGCAAGCGTGGTTTTGGCCCATTACCTCATCTGCAAACAGAAAGACTCTTCAGAATGAGAAACAGGAGATAAGAGGGGAGCAGTTATGGCAGAGCTTCTATGAGAGAAGTGGATGTATCATCTATGAAAAATATCCAGCACAGTTCCAGATAGCTGATGCTACCCAGATACATGCAAAGCACATGCTTGAGGGATCACAATCAGCTTTAAAAGTCTTTGCTTTAAAAATATCTCTTCAGAAACGTTCTTCCTCCCTCACCAGGCCAGGGAGTTGGAGGAAGAAGAATTAGCATAGAAAACTGATCTGAGTGCCAGCAGCAGAGCTGAACTGCTGTGCTCACTGTATCAGGCTGTCGTGTCTGCCTAAGGCAGCCTGGACTGGTCGCTGTAGCACTCAGTGGTACTGGCAAACAGCCTGCACTGTGTCACCGTAAAAGCTTTCTGGTTGACATTCTTATCCCATCACAGAGATGGGAAAAGGCAAAGTGCCACTCACAGCAGCAAATGGATGATTCCCAAGGTCTTTCGCCCACAGAACGCTTACAAGCAAGATGCAACCTAGCTGAATGTATTGTATAATTATCAGAATGGTTTTA
>VZSC01005852.1:160719-213598 GCA_013398225.1 Steatornis caripensis | reverse complement strand
TATATATATATATATATATAATATATATATATATATATATATATTAAAAAAACCTGCCCTATCCCCCTACAAGCCCAGACCTTGGTGAGCAGCAGCAGTTCTCAGCCTCATTCACTTCATGGGGGAGATGCAGATTCTCAGCACACTGCTCTCTATTCATATTTTAATTTTATTTAGAGTAAAATCTCTTGGATAGATAATTTGAATGATTTAGTCACTTACAACAGCTAATATGAGGGCTTATACTGTGCATATGTCCCAGGCAAGCCTTTCCACACAGTTCTCTGAGGTTTTTGAGTCACAGATCATCCAGTTTGTAAAGCCGCAAAGGACTGTCCACAGAATTTTTGGCCTGGTCAGCAAGCGTGGTTTTGGCCCATTACCTCATCTGCAAACAGAAAGACTCTTCAGAATGAGAAACAGGAGATAAGAGGGGAGCAGTTATGGCAGAGCTTCTATGAGAGAAGTGGATGTATCATCTATGAAAAATATCCAGCACAGTTCCAGATAGCTGATGCTACCCAGATACATGCAAAGCACATGCTTGAGGGATCACAATCAGCTTTAAAAGTCTTTGCTTTAAAAATATCTCTTCAGAAACGTTCTTCCTCCCTCACCAGGCCAGGGAGTTGGAGGAAGAAGAATTAGCATAGAAAACTGATCTGAGTGCCAGCAGCAGAGCTGAACTGCTGTGCTCACTGTATCAGGCTGTCGTGTCTGCCTAAGGCAGCCTGGACTGGTCGCTGTAGCACTCAGTGGTACTGGCAAACAGCCTGCACTGTGTCACCGTAAAAGCTTTCTGGTTGACATTCTTATCCCATCACAGAGATGGGAAAAGGCAAAGTGCCACTCACAGCAGCAAATGGATGATTCCCAAGGTCTTTCGCCCACAGAATGCTTACAAGCAAGATGCAACCTAGCTGAATGTATTGTATAATTATCAGAATGGTTTTATATTGAAGGCCAAGCAACCGAGGCTAGAACTGATGCGTTACCATGTGGCCACATTTGCACAAAAGCACTGCATTTTCTTTGGTCAGATGAGATTAGCAGTGTTTTGCACATAAAAATGTAAGTTGCTTCTGCCTACAATTAACTTTTTTAAATTCTAAAAAGTTTTATCAGTACAACATTAACCAGTTATGAGCATAAAACAACTATGACCTGGTGATGGATTAGAAAGATCTTACTAAATTCAGTTTTGCCCTCCTCATTTCCAGATCTGTGAGATGGTAGGTAATTCAAACTGTTCAATTAATGTGCTAAACAAATCCACATGTTGGCTATGTCAGTATGTAAAAGGGATATAATTCTTTATTAATTTTGTTTCTCCTAAGCTTTCCTCCATAATGTGAAGAAGCCCCAATATGGCAGTGATTCATATGTGTGGCGTAGGCATCAATCTGTTCTAGCCTACCAGTTGCTGCTCTAAAAGATTGTAAGATTGCTTACGTAGATGCTTCAGACAGCTTAGCTATAGCTAAACAGGCACTAGATGCCTGCCTGTGCTTAGGTCCCTGATTATCTTCCAGTTTGTCATTCATTGATGTGGGTAGGAGATTGAATTTACAATCTCAGAATTTTAAGATTTATTTGTGTAACCACTAGCTATGTATACCTTGAGTAATTAAATGGCTAATCCTGATCTTATACCTTGGTCATGCTCTTGATATTCTGTAAAATACAGAAGAAAGCTACATCTAGCATTATATCTGGTAACAGATCCTTTCCCTTTGCAACAGTGGAGTATTTCAAATAGTTACTCTTCATTCCTCAGAGTTAAGAGTAAAATGGATGATGACATTATTGCTGAGCTAGAAGAAAACATGCATACCAGTAAGACTGTGTCAGTAGATTGCTAATACAGCAAAGGTTTCAATTTCTCATTGAAGGGCAGGGATTACATTCTTTGAAATTACACAGATGCTGAGGAGAGGCTGAGTGGCTGAGGAAAAAAAAATTGAAGGAAAACCACAAAAGCTGATTTCTCCACCTCTGGAAAAGATAATCTTCCATAAAGTGTGTAGAAAATAAAGCATAAAATTCTTTTCATTGTCTCAACCATTCCAAATAGTATATCATCTTTTATAAAAATTGTCGGTCTAATAGACCAAGTAGTGGCAGGACTGAAATGTGGAAAGACCCCTGGTTTTGTTCTAATGTGATATTTTCTATCTTCTCTGCTTTGCTGCCAAAAAGGTTGTAGCGTAGATCAGAAAACTAAGGTCAAGAAACCCCACAACAGTCAGTGTTTTCCAAGCTTGATCCATTTTCATTTTTAAAATGGGCATAAGAGCTTTTCTGTGCTTTATATGAATGACAATCACCTCCATCTTCAGAGTAGTAACCGTTACTGCTGGAATGGGAGGAAAATCAGCAGACCTAGAGGTGAGATTCAGAGCCAGAGACTGCCAGAACTGGTTTAGGTGCATGCGGAGAGTACGGTTATTTTCACAAATATGGTCTGTTTTTCTACATGGATAGGCAGAAGTGATCTCTTTTCTGAGGCATACAGTTTCCAAGCACGGTAGCCACTTCTAAACTCACCTGCCAGCTTTACACAAGCTAATTTTCTTACTTTGCAGACTGAACTAAATCGACTGTGACTGGGCCTCCAGGTGAGGAAGAACAGTGAGGGTACAGACACAGGCAGGAATGGAGGGAAAGGCAGAAAGTCAGTGGGTAAATCTAACTGTGTGTTTGCTTGTTTTTCTCATAGGCCAAAAGGATTCCACAAAATGTTGCAGAAATATTTAGAAGCAGCAAATATAGGGTTTACATGCAATTTTTGTAAAGAATCTCAGATAACTTATACTGTAGTTTGTCAAGTTCCATGAGATAAAACAGTATCATGAGCAGAGGACGATGTATGTTCAGCTGCTATGAGAGCATCTTGATGATAGCTGAGAACACCCACTGCAGGCTGAGATATGACACGCAAAGGCTGTCGGCCAGGGAGTAAACACCTTCCCTTTCCAATTTTTCTGCATGGATTTTGAAATGTTTGGGTGAGATACTTCCAAAGGTTTTGTATGATTTTCAAAAATACATGAAACCAAAAAGAAAAAAGCAATTTGTTAGGCAACTAGGAGCCCTTTAAAAGCACACAGGCAAGCATCCACTCTTGGGCTGTGCTCACGTGTTTTTCCCGTAGAATGAAAGCCCCCAGTCATGGACTAAACAGAGTCATGAATAAAAGATGGGAGAAATCCATTAAGTCATATAGATTGTTTCCAGAGTACAAGCAAGCACAGTCTAGGTCTGAGTGCCCTAAAAAATGGCACCTCTAACTAAACCCCGAGGGACCATCACTGGATCTCCTATTACCTGCCCAACCTTCCTTAAAATTTTGGTCTATCTTTCTTTCACAATTTTATCTAACAGCTCCCTGCTGCATCCTCTTCTGTCAGAACAGTTCTCCCTTTCCTTTTTGTCTTTATTGGTTCAGAAATGCAGACTGTCACGTCTTTCAAAGTATGAAGAAAACAAAGAATTCTTAGTGATGGACAAAGAGATACCAGATAGGACATTTGACCTGAGTCTGCAACATAAGGTTTAGCAGAACCAAGCCAATACGAATCTGGCATGCATGAGGAATTTCCTCATATGAAGAAGGAGGTAAAAGATTTTCCCAAGTATGTCTGTCTGTAATACGATGAACAAATGATTTAACTAATGTCTCTTTGTCCAGCACTGACATAATGGACTGTATTCAGCTTCAGAAATCAACAAAACCCAAAAACTCAAAATAACCCCAGCTTGCTAAAATGAAAGGATTTTGGAAACACAATAATAAAAATGGGCCTGTGTTACAAGGGAAAGGATTGAGGATTTTTATTGAAGAACTTGCTTTCTTTTCAAGAAAAAATGGTAGCTGGTCACCTGCCAATTCTGCTGGATTAGTCTATTGCTTTTAACTTGTCTCTTCATACCAACTATTTTATTCCATGGTGTATGGAAACACCAGTCCCTGAATACATACTGTTCAACTACAAAATAACTAAGGGTAACAGTTAAGATCTATTGTGTTGTGTGGCTGTCTGGGAGGCAGATCTTGAGATACCTACATAAAGAGACCCATAGTAAGAAATAAAGAGTAGAAAAAGATAGGACGAATGAAGGGAAAGCTTTCAGCCAGGGAGAGCTTGTACAGGCTGACTGTGCTCTAGAGTGAATAGGATTTACCACAGTTGCCCTAGTCAGACAGATGAAGCTTTTATACAACAACGAGGAATCCTGTTCTGTCAGTGAGAGCAGAGAGATGATGTAAGACGTCTTTGCATAATTCTGTGATTCACTAGTAATACTTCTGTTTACTGATGCAGTTGATTAAAGTTAATCAGGTGATGTACTTCTACTAAAGGCTTTCCTGTGAAATAGCAATTTTGAAGGTTCCTGACTGATAAGCAGAGATTAAACAGTCTGAACACGAGTTATAGAAAGCCGTGGGTCATAGCTTGTTTATGCAGCTCCCCAGGAAACACTCCAGCAGAACGATGACAAGACTTTACATGAGCAGGTTTATGAGCACAATACATCTGCAATACACAGCACTTGACTATTCTTAGTTTCTAGTGTGCCTAAAAAGCAGCCTTTGAGACATTAAGAATCAGAAAAATCAGAACAGGATGCAATTTATCCTGCAAGGCCAAAAATGTTAGCCTAAAGATCTCCTCAAGGTGATCTTAATGGCACTGTACTGACATTCATCTGATATGAATTTTATTTAGGCACACTAACAGAAAAAAAAATCTTAAAAGCCACAGAGCCTGCACTGTGGTTACAAATGAATGTGATCCCAGAAGCAGATAAGTAGCTGATTGGCTCCCAAATGTGCAGGATCTCAAAATACATTCATGGTGAGTGAGACTTTTTTAATCTCCAGCCAAGAGTTACTATTTTTCCTCCTTCTGCTACTAGGCAAAATGTGCCTGGACATTTTACAGTGTGTCATAAATTAAAGAACACCAAAGGGACCTTTCCTCTTTATTATAGCAATCTACACCAAAACCACAGTCTGATTTTATACTGTAAATAAAACAACATATCTGGTTTCTAATTCCAGCGAGCTGAGCAGCTAGCTGTTAATGTGGCCATGAAAAAGCATTTCATGCATGATTTAAGAAGCTGAGTGTAGGTAATTGTATCTGAAATTATACTACTAAAAATATGGTAAATGAAAGGTCAAATACTGGCTCTGGAGCGCTAGAAGGAGGTCCTTCATCATTTGTTGCATGCTATTTTTAAAGTAGTCTTTCTCAAATTTTGAGTTACAACTAGGAAGTTATAAAAGGCTTCAAAGAGGGGATGGGTGGAAGAAGCATGTAGAAGTTCCATTCCTTTAAAGTGGGGAGTGACGAGGGAACATGAGTGGGCTGTAATACCTGGCTGGGTATATTTATCTTAGGAATTGCTACCTACCTCTCACTGCTGGCAGCGGCTTGGTTCCTCCCAGGCAGAGGAATAGACTCAGGGCTGCATGAAGGCTGACAGGCCAAGAAGTTGGGAAAGACTGCTTTGAGGGAAGAAATGACTCAGAAGCGACTGGCAATGAGAGCGCTGAACTATCACCTTCAGTCTGGCACGGGGGTGAGGTCCCTGTTACCAGTACGCAGGGGGCAGAGGACAAACAGTGATGACAAGAGAGAGACCCAAGATAGGTATCCTACTTGCCAACTCTGCTATAAGATTGAACAACCAAGGTCTGAAAAAAAACCAAACCCAAACCCCCCAGTCTCTCCACTAAAGGTGAATAAAGGACTATTATGAAAAAATCTCCTGTAAGCTGCAAAGTAGGAAAAACTGTTTAAGCTAACAAACATAAACATGTATGTTCAATGTCTGTGGTTTTTCAGGGTTACCTGTTCTGAGTTGCCATAGCAGGAACCAGGCACCAAAGTGTTGTGGTAAAGAGAGTGGCTGGCAGAGCAAGGCATGGGGAGCAGCAAGAAGTTGCGAAGAAGTGTGGCAAAGCTACAAAAAGTAGATAATACAAGCAACTTAGCAGCTGTTCAAATTGGGTCATGTTACCCAACAGGTTTTATCAATCGAGGGCTGCTACTTAAATGACATTGCAAAGTGGACAAGAGTTGACCCAACAGTTGCCACATCAGAGGAAAACAGACTCTAAAATAGTTTGGTATTTGCTTTAGGCATTAGGTGTTATAAATCATCCTGTTTACCCAACTCGTTGGAATTTTCTTCCCCCTCCTTAAATAACAACTGTTAAGTGATCTCTGTTTGCAAGCAGGGATGTTAGCTCATTTTGATCATCAAGTAATTCAGATCAATAATTCCAAGTTCCTGGGTGGGAGCTCAAGTGGTGTGTTTGTTGCAATGCTCTACAATTGAATGCAGTCCTTCCTGCTGCCAGTCAAGCCCTGGCAGAAGGGTCGTACTAGAACCACCAGGCTATCGCATATAAACAAGTCACCAATTTCTTCACAACTGTCTCAGACAAGTCTGGTCTAGGAGCTCAGTCAGCCCTGGGCTCCGTGGCGTGAGCAGCACTTAGCAATGTGGCTCTCCTAGCAGTAACTGTAACGGGGTTAAGAGGCCTGGCAGCGATTCTGAGCCCTATCTTCCTTTGCGTGTCCTCTTAGCAACTTCAGATGCTGTGCAGCATCGCAGCAGAATTCTGGCTACCTTGTTCCCTGAGGAAACAAGCAACTTCTCCAGCCATGAAGCAACCATTCCTACTATGCAGACTCCCATCTAAATTCCTTGTTTGCCTTGGCCGTTTGGGAGCAACCTACCCAAGTAATTCGAACAGACATTCATACTATGCTCGGGCACTTTCTGCAGAAGCTACTCAGCTGTCTTCATTAGGAAGCAAGCAGAGGCTACAAAAACTATTGACAGCATCTAAACCACAGGCTTAAATTGGTCTTACTCTGTTAGCATCTATTGAAGCAGATTCTATACAAGGTTTACGCTGTTCCTGAGAGATCGTAGGCAAGCGTGTCCGCTAATACACAAATACTCTACTTTTAATAATACATAAAAGCACTGAAAAATGTTCCAGTGGTGGACCCACTTAGATCTGGATCTTTTGCCACATGTTTCACTTTTGTCCAAATTTTATCATTTTATCATTATGAACTGGCATGCTGATTTCAAAGCACTTTGGACTTCCACAAGTTCTGTAGTCACAGACAAATCAGAAAATCAGTCTCGTTCTCAATGAACATTTTAAATGCTGTTTTTCGATGTTTGCAAAACAAGGAGGGAATGGAACCAACAATGAATGTAACTTCATATAGCTATATCTGAGGGGAAAAGTATGACTTTGTAAGCACGTTAATGAGGTTTATCTACATTCTTTTAACTGATTGTTTCCATATTTCTGCTGCTTAACAATAATATTCTTGTTCTGAATTTCCTGCCATTGTTGTTTAACTAGCAATATTAAAATTGAAGCATTAAGTTAGTAAAACTTTTCTTTGCCTGAGAATTTCCTTTTATTTATTTTATTAAGAACTACCAAGGGACTGAAAGCAGACTTGAACTATGAGGATAAGTACATAAAAGTTTATGTGCTGATTATAAGCCTAGGTCTGAAGTTTAACGCAGATCCTTCTTTATATTGAACGAGGTGTCACAGGCTCTTATTGGCCTTCCAAGGTTTGATTAGATGCCAGCGTAATTAAAACATTCTTTGGCACATGATCATGTGCTTTCATGATCACAGGCTGCTCTGTGTGCATGCATGTGCATGTTACATGGCAATGCCACCATGACCCACCACGGACTCACAAAGGCTATATACCATTTTGCCCAGTAATTTCAGGGACTTTGGCAAGCAAAGGACTGTTCTATTTTCCCTAATGATTTGCACTACTGAGAAGCCCTGACCAGCTCTTAACATTGTATTTGAAGCTCTACTGGCAGAAAGTCATTCTCCTCTTCTCTACAGTTCCATCTATAACTCAGAAGAACGATTTGCAGCTTCTGTAGAAACAACTCTCAGACACCTATAACGTTGAAGAACACTTGGAAAAAATGTGCTTTAAAGACCATATACTGCAGCATAAACAGCTAAAATCAAAGGCAATAACGTCACTAATAAGGATCATCTATAGCATATTTCAGCTACAGAGATACTTCATCTACTGCAGATGTAAAACCAAGTATGAAGGTCAGGGTGGGTGGTTTTCTTGTTTTGGGGCTTTTACATTTATAACTCCATCCAGAATTGATGACATTTCTCCCCTCAAGACAATGAAAAAGCTGCTGGTGAAGAGCAGAATGAGTTCCCTAACTGCTGGGCCACAGCTTGCCCTGGGCAGCCGGCACCTCCTGCTGAAGAATCCAGTTGGCCCAAGTGCATGTCCTAGCTCCTGGACTAAAGGATACAACCCTCGTTCTCTCACTCTCTCAGTTATTCATGAACTATTTGTTCTATGTCAGACAATTTAAGAGGAGAGTTTGTTTCATTTCAGAATATCCTATGAACCACTTTAGAGACCTCGATTTCATTCACATCCTAACTCCAAAAAAGGTAGAGGGTGAAGCTAATTTGTGTGTTCTCCCTGCCCAGTAGTTCATTTTCACAGAAGACTTTCTGGCTGCTTTCTGTTGGATAAATTTGTTAAGTATGTTCTGAAACCACTTACTGGTTTGGGCCCCAAAGAGGTGCAGGAAACACCTGGTATGCAACTTCTCAAGGGCTTGATAGCCAAGTAGCTCAGTGTTGCCAGAATCTGAGTGGTTATGGAAGAATCAAGGTAGTTGGCAGCTGAGTAGACACTTTGAAGATTTAAATTTTGCTCTTTAAAAAAGTATGGATGATGATTCAGAAACTAGAAAAGAATACAACTACCATCAGACATCTTTCAAGCACATCAAGGGTGAGACCATCCCTTCTCTTCCTGCACTTCCCTCTCAAAATTTCAGTGACTAGTGTTACAAATAGTTTCTTCTAATTTAGCTCTTACTTTTATTAGCAAGGAGCCAAGTTCCTCTGGTTCACATCACCTACCAACAATGCCCACTATTCCTTGTTGAGTGAAGTCTTCATGTCCACAGTCAGTGAAAAGGGGAAAATTCGATCAATAACTAATAACAAAAGTTACTAATTTCTGAATATTGCTTATACTTTTATTTGCAGCCAGGCTGGATTCAAGAGAAGATAAGAGCCTGTTGGCTTCAGCCTAAATTATAAAAACCACACTAACCCTAATGTTGAGGAATCTCTCCCTTTCTCATAAACTGGCTATTTTGGAAACTAAACTGTATATAGCTTTGTTGAATGCTAATAATATTCCCTGCTGGACCTTGACTAGAAAGGTTAGCTTATAAAGAAGAAACCTCACTATCCCATAGACTGATCACATCTTTGATTTCACATCTATGGTTGAATCTTTGAAAACTTTGCACTTAGCTGCTGATGCCTTACTATTATGGTCCTTCTCTACTTGTCAGGGAGATCAGCTTCAACAGATAACAGGATTTGCAAAATGTACATTCACAACAAAAAAAATCAGTGCACCAGAACTTGCTTCAGAGGAAGAATGGATGTTTTTCTGGACAGCTGCCTCAGATCCCTTGGTAAGCAATTACAGCAAATATTGCTCACTGGCGGTAACAGAAATGAAAGGAGGGAAAGTGGACAGTGGCCCACGTTGGAAATCATTAAATGTTCAGATTACGCAGAGTATACAATGGGTGGAATTCCATTATTAGTTTTAGATGTCAACTTGGATTCTGGATGTCTAAAGCTGTTGTGGTCTAGCATTACTTATTTAGCACTAGAAGCATCAGCTTGCAGGGAAGGACACTTAGGCAGAGAGGGAAGGCAGTAAGATAATTTGTCAATTTAATGGACAGGAAAAAAATACTGAAAGTGGAATCAGGCTCTTATTCTATATAGTTAACTGTAACCTAACTTAATAAGCCAGTTCTCAGGTGAACAAAGACACCTGAGAATAAAACAGGTCTCAGTTTAAAGTGTGTGTGGGGGAAACGTGGTTCCTCACTAGGAAAACACATCTTCAAATGAGCTATTTGGGAAAGCCTCCCTCCGACAGAGCCTTGAGTAAGATGATGACTTCCATAAAGAAACTGCCTGAGCTCATGATGCAGCAGACTGCTGCAGGTGAGGTACCACCATGGCTGTTACCTTTTATGTTAGATTAGAAATAGAAGTGGAATTCCATAAATCATAAAGAAAATGGCTTAGTCCGGAAGAAAAGTATCTCCCTCCCTCAAACAAAACTGGACAGTGAGATCTTATGCTTCTGGGAACAAGTTCATATGTAGCTTGAAGGTATCCTTTTAAGAGGATAAAATGCAACAGACTACAAAAAAGGATGGCCTATGCTGCTTATATTATTGCCTGATTATTTCCAGATGTTATTTAATAGATTAACAGCCTTGTTTAATTACTCTTGTATCTTCACTTGTATTTTTGTGCTCTGCAAGAAGAGTAAACAAGAGGACCTACATACAGAGTTCACAGCCTAGTACTGATTCTGGATAAGACATGTATCTTAATACATTACAAGATAACAGTGTAGTTGAAACCAATTAAATTCTTGTCCGTCATGTCACTAAACCAAAGAACTATTGTAAGTTTGGTAAACTGCATAGGGGATTACAGTGAAACGTTTGATTCGGCATTACAACTTATTTTAAAAGATTATCATGCAAAGCCAACATAGCATACAGGAAACAGTAATACCAGTCATTAGAAATAAACTAAAAGAATTGTTTTCTTAACTTAAATTCACTATTTATGAAATAGCAATAAAGAGTAAATAGGTTACCAATGGCCAGCTACAAATCTCAAAAGAGAAAATGCTTCTTATTTTTAGCAGCATCGATGCAGAAATCTATTCCCGCCTCAGTACTGTTTAACCGTGAATTTACCGTCACTAAGCAATGAATCTAGAAGCCTTCCAACTGCTAATTGTGGCTTACTATTTACAAAGTTTATTTATAGACTCATTTTCATGCAAGTATAAAATACTAATTCCATGGACAAATACACATTTGTTCACCACTCTATATACATTGTATTTGCATCTAATATTCAGAGAAGTGCAAAGTCCACAGTGACGTAAATAACAATAGTTTTGTAAACTATTAGATGAGCTCTCAAAATATATTAGTAACTGCATGATAATGTATCTTTTTGTATACTGCTGAAATCAAACATTTTTGCAGTAAAAGAACATACATTTCAGCTACATTCAAGTGATTATTTTATTACCATATATTATGTCTTACAAACTTTACTGGAGACGAGCAAGAGCGCTACAAAACCATACCTTAACACAAGAGGTGTATTGCATGGTATGTGCAGGCATAGCAAAGGAGAGACAAGAAGTGGAAAGAAAAACAAGCTAAGAAAACTTGTACAAAAACTGATAGTAATACTGACTAACACTGGGTTATAATCTTATAATAGACCTGAAGGGCTAACAGAGATTGAATTTAGAAACATCTGTGCACTGTAGGTACAGTTTGGTGCAGATCAAGAGTGCACTAATACAGTCAATGTTGTACACATAAGATAATGCACAAAATACGCTGATATGCATATAAACAACTAATTTGTTTACAGTAAGTAGGGCAGCACAGTGGTAGCACTGCATCCTTGGCACTTAGTGATAGGACAACATGTATTTGGTTTAACTAAATTCATAAACAGGATATTATACTAGTTTGTAAGACGTAAAACATACATTATCCCTTTGAACCTTCCGGTTTTACAGCATTTTTCTACTTTTCAAGTTCAAATGCAAACATGATACACTAGCTAGATATGGAAGACGTTTCAGATATTGGCTTAAAACAAGACCTTCAATAAAAAAATGACAGAATCACAAATTAATTCAAATGATATTAATAAATCTGTTACTGATGTCTTGTGCTGAAAACAGAATCTGAAACGTTAAAAAAAGCTACCTTGTAATACAACCCACAATATCTTTATGTGCTTTTCCTGAATAGTAATCGCTTCCTTAATGTCCCTTTCATTTATTAATGAAATTATTTATCAATTTATTAATCTGATAAATTGTAATTGAATTAGAAGTTGGGCCTAGCATATCATATCACACAGAATGGAGGAAAATACGCTCTTCAAAGAAATCATGTTTCAGCTGTGAAAGGATTCCAATTTTAAGTGATTGTCCTTGTATTAAACAATATTAACCATCTGGAGCGAGTCAATTTACTTTTGCCCGTTTCAAATAAACTGGCTAAATTGCCATTTTATATGACATATAACAAATGTAATAAAATTGTCTTAACATGTAATGATGTATCACTTTAAAATTAACTGGTTTAAAATATTTTACAAAGATATTTTACTATATATGAACTATACAACACACAGAGTATGAAATATTCTGAATGTATACACATTTCTGTACTTTTCATGTAGACTATTATTTTGCACCAAACATTGGTGCCTGGAATTTTAACAATCCTCTCAGATAAAAACAAAACGAAACCCCAGAATTTTTACATGGATGTGGTGGGGGCTTTTTCCTAAAAATAAAACCTATTACAAGGAGATTTTCTCTAATTACTTTTTTCTTTTCCCAATTTCATATTTTGCACAAAGCTTTTCAAAAGGATCAACATACATAAAAAGAATAACCTCTCTGTACTTTCCAGTGCAATTTGCTAGGGTTAAGGTTTAAACCAAAACTGACCCTTTCCCCACTACAAACATTGAAAACTGCAGCCAAAGTAGACGTCAATACCAATGCTATTGAGACTCCTTTACCCCTTACTTAAAATGCAATCCTTTTCAATATCCATTTTAATGAAAGTATTTGCATAGAGCAGCCTTGTATTATTTCTAAAGAACATTATGAGCATTTTAACACAAGATAAGGCACATGTTTTTCAGCATAAAACTAATCCTGAGGATATGCTCCTCCCCCTCAGCAAAATCTGCTTTTTTAATATACCCTGTATTACCTGAAGAAAGCAGAAAATTACCTGAAGAAAGCAAAACCCAAAACTCTTTAGCTGAACTAAATTCAAAACGTTAGTAACTCCTGACAATAGTGTAACAAATCCACAGATAAAGAATTAAGTCATTCTCTAAACAAATTATCTTTAGGGGGGAAGAAAAGAAGAGATACAGCCAGTAGCACTGCAGATGTTAGGTAAAATTCACGTAATATGGATGACATTTATAGTGAGTTTCCCTAAAATAAACTCCTATCAGAAAGAAGGTAGGTAAATCGTGAGGCACTTAAGGTTAACAAGAAAAGGAGGAATGGTTTCACAAAAACCTGAAGTTGCATATCATATCCTTGTATTAAGCCTTCTATTAAAGTGCTAGAAAGGGAGACTTAAAACAAAAGGATTTAAATATTAAAAAGTGAATAACGAGCTTAATATGCATTAAAATTAAGTGCTTTGATTCTCATGAATTCAGAGCTTTATAATAGTTTCTAAAAAATAAAGTCTGGAAATAATCCAAGTGTGAAATCATCTTCCTTGTGCCATTGATGCTATTTGTAAAGTGCCCAATTATTTTTCTAAAGAACAAAACCATTTGCCTTATCTTATGTTGTATAGCATGACATAGTCTGTAGTACACATGTAATCCATACTGCAATGACACAGTCAATCTGATGGAAAACAGCACATGCATACTTTTAGTCAGAAGTATTAATTCCACCTAAAAAGCCAGGTCTTGGATTACATATCCACCAGTATATAGTGCAACCAACCTCATAGTCTCAAAATGTAATTTAGCTGTTGAAGTCCAATGCTCAAAGATAGACTTAGCAAGCTTTTCCTCAGAGCAGCCCGATGCCCAGATGAAACCACAGATGGAGCTCTAGATCTGAATCACATAAATCCACTAGATGCCAAATCTGAGAAGGATCTGGGTTCTGTCGGATGATGAAGAGGTTGAAGATGTGTGGCAGTCTGTGCATTACTGATCCCATCTAACTGAGACGGATATGCTTCATTTACATTTCCTCCATTGAAACCGTTTTGGAACTGGCAGGGAAGAAGACAATATAACGGTCAGTACGGGAAACTGATTTATTTTTTAAGTTTTTTAAAATCCTCCTAAAGACACCGATTGCCTGAAATAGTCTTAAAATATAATGAATAGCTTTAAAACTTTTTTTCAGATGATGAATGATGAGAAGTTAATTTGCATTAAAGTAGGAACTGAATCATGAGTGAAACTTACCCATGCTGAAGTCAGGGGGAGGCCTACTTCTGTGTAACTAAAGAAACAATGCTATTATCTAAAGTGCTATTACCTATATCAATGCTATTATCTATAGCTTCCATTTGTAGAAAGTACAGTCTGACTGAGCACTCCTAATTTCCACATCCAGCTGTTACATTTTAAAAGCAACCTATTTCCACTGCAGACATGAAAATATGTGATTCAGACTTTACAGCTCTTCCAGGAATGCACATGCAGTCCTATTCGTAGGCTGAATTATACTGCGTTCAATCCACAGGCAGAGCTGTCGTACAGTAGGCGTTTTTGACAAATGGTCTTCATATTGACAATGCCAAGTAAGAGCAATGAATGGCTTTCATCACTCTTGACATAATTGTTCACAGGATTATTTTAATCATCTGATGTAATGCTTCCTGTCATGCTATAGAAAAGTCACTTTATCTACAAAATACTACACTCAGTCATGCAAAGAAAATGCAACAAAATATCTTAGACATTTCCATCATCTCTTTGGGAGTAGCTTATATTGTAAGTACTCATTCATTCAATGTTTGTCCTTAAAACATATATTATACATTCATTCACCTATCAAAATAAGCTGAGTTTTAGAAACTTTTTTCCTTCTATGCAAACACTGAAATAAACTAACTGTGCACAGTTCTAAGTTTTTACAAGACAATAGCCATGTGAATTATTTTTTTAAATCAAAGTTGCCATACTTTTAAAGACAGCCACATATAAGCTAGGATTACTTCAAGCAGAAGCAGATTATTTCAATACTCTTCATTAACAAGATGAGCATGGTCATTAAAATTTCTAAGAAAGTTCCCAGCACAGAATCTAGTAATTAGCAAGGTTTCTCCTGTTTAATAAATAAATACCGACCTTAAACAAGCAATCAAATTATTTTTTGTCCTTCTCCATCGCTGAAAGCGTTTTTAGACTTCATTGGCTATGATCCTACTGCAACTACAAGTTACGCAGAAGCTCAAGGTAGATGACCACAATTGACCTTTCTGGCTTTCTAATCCCCTAGTTTTTTCATGCAGAAATCAATGGGAGTTAGAAGGCTGAGGAAAGGATAGCAATCATGGCTTGAGTAGCAACGTCTGTCCTCTCTCCAGACTCCAGCCACTGATAGGGATGTCAAGCGTGCTAAATCCAGCCACAAAGACTGCCCTGCTTTGGTTTGGCTGTGTGTACATAGGCTCAGACAGTAGTATCCTGTCTGCTTAGTCAGATCTTTACTAAAGTTACCAATTCGCAATAAAATCAAATCTTACAAGTTTACTATCGTAAGCCGTGATACATTCTCCCCATTTACAATAAAGAAATGTATATTATTTGCCATCATGGCTTTGGCACAGGTGATATTTTACAAGGTTACTTCAAGTGCAGTAGCTATACTTCTGACTTACTAGCTCCCATGGGTTCACATATTCTAAAGTTCTTAACTCCTCTGGTACAAGAATAATTACAATCTCTGTAATATCAGCATATATAAATATAGGGTTATCTTTCCCTGGAGCAATGACATTTCTAGGTAAAAAACATTTCTACATTAAAACATTTCTCAACATAACAACTTCGGTTTACAAAGAGCCTTACTTTGCCCTCAATCTATAAAAATGTTAATAGGCAGATGTGACTAGAGGTCAGAACTGAGTACAGTCTGATACAAGAGGTGGTGGTGGGTTTTTTTTCATGTGAACAGCATATAGCAGTATGGGCTGCAAAAGTCAATGCTATTTGGTTTAGGAACAAGCAGTTTCTTCCCACCTGCCGCTGCGCCCAGTTGGCATACTTAAGTTTTGGATCCGCAAGGACTTGGAGATAGCTATCAGTTATCTACGATCACTCTTTTACAAAAAAGTTGGGGGGAATAATCCTTCCTTATCTCATCAAAAAGCATGTTCCTCTCTAAGCTCATCTGGACAAATGTTCAGCAGTTCCTTTCAGTGGTAAACCGGAGCTAACATGCACAAGGGTAACATCATTTCTGCACTAGGCTTCTGCTGACGCAATGCTATCCAGATCCACACAGCATTTGTAAACCATAGCAAGAGGGGCTGCATTTGCCTCTAAACAGCTTAAGTAAGGACAACTTTTCACAAAGTGGCTTTTGTTCATTTTTCATGACAAACAAGCTAAACACAATATTATTATTATTACAGCACAGCATTCTAGTAAATACGAAGTAACAGACATACCCATTTATTGCATTGAGATGTTGTCTTAGACATCAGTCATTAAACTTTTTACAGATAGATGAGAAGCAAGAAAGAGGGCATAACAAATTATTAAGGCAGCACAACAAAATAATCTGCAAAGTATATGTATTTGAAACCAACTGTTAAAAGGAAAGAAATGGAATTGCTTATGTGCTGGCTGTTCAAAAGTAATGCACCACACCAGTATAGCTTCTGTGAAAAGAAAAATTCTATACTATTTTAGGGACGACCTTGGATGACCCTGGAACTGCTTTGCAACCCTATCATCAAGCTCAACGAAGGACTAATAACACTGACCACAGCCAGGCAACACACAACCAAGCACTGCGCAAGCTTGCACAATGCAGTTTCCCAAAGTCACTTCACTCTATTTTGGCCCTTAGGCACTCAGGCAGAAGCTATTCATCTTGCTGAACTGTCCTCTATTTTCAATACATTTCTGTAATTCTGCAATTGTATTTTTTCCACTAGTGAAAGTTTTAAAAAAGGCTATGTTTTCTACTTGTATTAAGCACACTGAAAAACTGGGTATGCTCTACTTGCATTCCTCACCTCTGTCTTGTGTAGGTTAAATGCCAATTAATACTTTAATTCTGTAAATGCTTATGCATGTGCATAAGCATTTGTAGGATCAGTACTTTAGAATATTAACTCACTAAGGTAAAAAAAGAATTGGGGATCTGCACTTGAGCAGCATTAACAGAAATAAATGGTACTATTTAAAGTACTTTAAGAAATGTTATTCAGAATCAGGAACTGCCTTAATAATTGAAGTTTTTTATTTATAAGTTAATTTTACCTATGAAGAACTGTGCTTAAAACTGTAGTCTGTGCTGTAGCCAAGCTCCTCTCTCCTATGTTTTTTATTGTGCATTCTCCTTAGCGCAACGTGAAAAAGTCTAACTTACCTGCTGTGAATATAGTTTTCTTCCTGCGCTTTTGTCTTCAGTAGACAATTTACACAGCAGCTTGCGAAACTTGAGTTGACTTTCACTTATGGCAATATATAAAAATATTTTTGCAGTATCATTGTGTGTAGAGATTCAATAGCTCATAATACTTTATGCTATTTATGTGATTATATAATCTGATACTTCAAGCAATTCTAAAATCATCAAAGAGTCTGAGTTGATAGAGAACACTAACTTTTTTAGAACAAGGTATTTTTCTGGATCTTTACAACATATTTCATGAAAATGAACGTGTTGGACAATATTACTGACATCATGCCAGTCCTGTATAAAAGGTAGCTAAGCAAATTTGAAGCTTTTGACCAATCTGCATTTCCTTTGCTCCTACTTGGAAAATTACTGGCAGGTATTACAGACTAGTTCGCTCACTCTTACTCTTGCTTTAATACTGCCAAAAAGAGCTACCAGGATGTGGATACAATTACATAAAAACTTGACCAAATCCAACTCTCTTCAATCTAATGAACAAAGCAAGGACATTCACAAGCTGCTACCATCAGTTTCAAACTCAGTGATTCAATTATGACAAACTCTGCACGCCGGTAGCCATCCAAACCAATAAAAACACGATTCAAAATGCAAACAATATAACAATGCTGTTCATCTTACCTTGTTGAGCAACGTTTGTTGGTTTGCCGTCATAGGATCATACTGCATTTGATCCATGCAGCTGGGCTGTGCTTCTTGCGTGCACTGGTACATAGAAACAGCGCCTGCATAGCATGTTTGAGGAGTTAGCATAAGCGTCTCAGAGTTTATCCCACACTCATGATTTTCAGGGACTTGCTGCAAACAACTGAGAAAATCCTCCAAGTTGGAAGAAGCAGAATAGGTTGATCTGTCAAAACCTGCTACAGGGAAGTCCATTTGAGCAAAATTAGAAAGCTGTGGCATCATTGCTGTGGGTTGCTTGTAAGGAACAAACTCTTGCCTACATGCATAAGGGGAAGCGTTCACTTCTGATTTGTAAGAGAACTCGGATGTAGTGGCATGCGTGTCAGGGAATACATATTGCTGGGGCTGCTGCTGCTGCGAGCAGCTAAGAGGCATGCTGGTGCCAGAGCTCCAATTTGTAGGCATCCCATTGACTTGCATATGCTTCATCTTTTGACAGAGCTGCTGCTGCTGGTGCTGATGAAGTTGATGTGGATCTAACTCTTGCTGTACCATGCAACCTTCATTCTGGACCAGGAGGTCCTGCTGGTTACAGCCTGAATATAAGAAGTCAGACTTATTTAAGGAATCCTGAACATAAGTCAGGATTTCATCAGTTATATTGATGTCTCCAATATCATCCATACCAGATAATTCAGTTTTTAAAAACTCCTCATCCTGCTGAATACACTTTAGATCTTCAAAGTCAATACCCAGATTTTTCATGATGCTGTACAAATCACTGCTTTTGTTATCTTGAAAGAGCGCCGCACTGTCCTCAGGAAGCGGAACAGTACTGTCCTGGGAACACTCCATTAGCTCCTGTTTGAGAACGCTGTGATTTCCAGCAGGCAGGAGATTATCCGTCCAGCTGCTGCTAACACCACCCAGCTCATCTCCGCTGTCTGCAAAGAAGTTCCGCTCAAAGGTAAGTTTGTGTGATGCTGGAGGGCAGAGATACACAGACTCATCTTGCCTTAACATGACACCTAGGAGGGAGTTTGGATCCACGGAATCATTATGTAGCGTTGCTTTGGCTCCTTTTCCCATCATGCTTTTATTCTTCGGCTGAGGGGGATCCATAAGGCTCGACATAGGGAAAGATACCTCATATAACACAGCCTCACCAGTGGCGAACATGAAAGGCAACTTCATGTTACGCTTCCGTAGATGTTCCGCTCCTTCTTCATCTCTGAAAATAAATCAGATATATAGCATAATACTGCAGTACTAAACAGTTACTGTAATCTTTTTGTCCGCTGGAATTAATGTTTAAAAAATAAACTATTCTATTTGTAAGCATTTTTCAAATTCCTAGCTATTCTAGCGCAACTTGGCTGAGTTAAACCAAGAGGTAGATTATGAAATAAGGAGCTTATGACTGTAATACTACCTTTACATATTATATTTGTAATTAAATCTAGATAGCATTTTCTGTGCATTATGGACTGAAATGAAAACAAGTGGCCTTTGGTCCAAGCATTATGTTTTTCTTGGCATAGCGAGTAAATGAATACTTCAATACTGAATTCTCTTTTTCTCCATTTTACAGACTCCTTAAGAAAAATTATGTACCCTGTATAATAATGCTGAATTCCATATTATGTAGAATTTAGTTCAGCACCATAAAGGACTTAATTTCTTTATGTTATCTGCTGTTTCTTCTACACAACTGTGGCTGGATTTCTCGATTTTTGCTAACAGGGATACTGAATTAAAAATAGGTTGGATGTAATAGCTTGGTGCTTGTAGCACTACTCTTATTCTTTGTATGAAATAAAAATGTTTCAAGTTTTACACATAAATGACTAGAGACTTTCTTTTTGGACTTCAGGATTTATAGGGGAAAAAAGGAATTTACTTAAAAATAAAGAATTCCTTTCTGAATATAAACAAATTCAAAAGTTTTCACTTTTTGAAGTACACAGCTTTATGTTATGCTGACTTACGTAAGAGGTCTTTGCGTGGCAATTATGTAATCCGGTCTTCCATTTTTGTAGACAAGACGTGCATTTGCCTGTACCCAGGCCCATCGATTTTCTTTGGTTAGAAGCCTAAACACAGTCATTCCACTCTCACCTGTCTTCATCACTAGAGTTAAAGAGTAAGCATACTGTTTACTGTCCAGTGATCAAAACCAGGAAGACCTGGCATGTCATGAAAGTAATCCCATCTGTAGAGCAATTTTACAAATCCCCTGTCCTCAATCACCCATTTCTGTGTCGTGCTAGTGTATTCCTACTGAAACAAGATGATCAATCACTAAGATGTCTACTTAAATTTTCTGGTAAAGTAAAAGTCAAAATTGCAAGCAACTGTAAGATATCCACTACAGATTGGCAACATCCTATATGGAGGTTCACTCCATTATTTCTGCAATAACAGAAATTATTAAATACTAGAACATGTAAATGACAAAAGCCTAAATCTCTTTTATATCTGAAAAGTGACTGTTACTTAAGAAATCAGAAACGCTTTAGCTCTTAATCCAATTCTTTCACATTTTGACTGGTTAATGCAGAGGTACTTCAAAATCCATTATTTTTCACTCCCACTACCACTTCACTAGCAGTGCTTGATAAATGTACTACATTTTCATTGTACTTTGCTGAAAACACTGCATTTCTAGACAGAAAAAAATAAAAAAAAGGAAAGTTTGAGAATCCTAACCAAAAATAATCTTTGCTACAAGACTTATGTTTTATCTTAGCATCAGAAATGGAGCAAAACCAGTTTTAAGACAAAGTTTTAAACCAAAGTTTCATCCCATTCTATTCTGGAAATATTTTCATTCTTATTCCTTACTGAACAAACAAAACCACCGACAGGCAGCAGTGACCTGAAACAGAAAACTTGCTTAATATAGGTAGAGAACTAACCTACTGAGGGGGGTTGTTTAATTGTATGTGAGGGAACAAAAGAAAAAAAACAGTTTTCCAAGAGAAGTCAGTAGGAAAAGAAGCAGCACCAAAACATCCTGAAGATGTTTTTGTAACTTCCAGAGACAAGTATGCTACAGCTAACAAAAAAGTAAAGAAAGAAGTCCACTAAATAGTTAGGTATCGGATAGCTGATACTTATTTCCTTAGCCTAAAACATCGTATTTCTCTCCTTAAGTTGTTACTTAAACCAAATCAAGCTGCCAAGAATCAAAACCAGAAAAGTATACGACACCAGGATGCTAAATCAGAGATCAATTTCCACTAAAAATCTGACACTGATATCAAAAGAAAATGCTTTATTTAACTTCCTAACAGAAAAGCTATCTTTGAAACAGTCCCTTTGCCCAAAGGAAGTTGTTGAAATAGGAGAAGTTGGGTTGAGCAGAGAAGGAAGTGAGAAGAGCAAGATGTGACAGAAACTGGAATATATAACCTAAAAGGGTTGAGATCGGAATATTAAATATTTCTTTATCAAGTTTAAGTTTTTATAGGAAGGGAAAGATCACATGACATGAACAGTGTTCTTTTTATTAACGATGACTTTTTTTTTTAAAGACTACTTCATAGTATTTTTTCAGTACAAATATAATCCATGCTTTGATTTTTTTCAGCCTTTCTTAGGGAAAGAAGCTTACTTCGGACATGATTTTCAGCACAATAAAGCATATCAGCTGCATGAATAAACTGGTATCCTGTTCCTCTCATACACAGCTCTGCTTCAGTGTATCCCAGGACAATCTTTCCTCTGGAAGGTAAAAACAAAAAATTGCAAAACTGCTGATGAACCAACTCTCAGAATGAATGCCAAGCAAGTTAATTATGGCTGGAACGTTTCAGACGTAAATGCTAACTACATTTTGTTGCAATATCAATTGTACACGGAAGTATGACAGTTGTAATAAAAAATACAGTTAACAAATCCTAAAGTGTTGACTGGTCCCCAAGTTGCCTTCAGTGACTAGGAACAGGTTCACAGAATTATTAAACCATTAAAAACAAGTATGTCTACAGTTCAGCTGGACTCTTAATTCCATACTTTTGAACATATTTACTTATAGCAGGCAGCTCCCCTTTGTTGCAATGAAAGACACTGTTTGATTCGCCCGATTTCATAGCATTTTCCTATGGGTGCTTGCATGTAGAATTTAGTAGGGGTTTAACTTCAGTTAGCTAAAACTTATTTCCTAAGTTAATATTTTTAGTAGATGAAAGTCCAAAACAGGGCGTATCTCAGAACTACATCCCTTTTGCTATTGAGTGATTTGGGACCCCTGTGTTTGCATTTAAGCTTTCTAAGAAACACCTCAGAGGAGTACTGGCAATAGAGTCATGTTTGATGCTGGTAGCTAAAATTAAGAGTACTTTAGTAAACGTCAGGTAGACGAAGAACTTCACAGCATTTGTGTGAGAGCTGTGAGATACATGATAGAATGAAATAGTCAGAAAGACACTGACTGAAACAGGATTTGGAACAAAGAAATGGAGATCCAAGGATGGGGGGATGGGGGAGGGAAAAGTAGGGATGGGAAATAATGTATACAAAAGTGTAAAATGTGGCAAAAATTCAAGATTTCAAGTGAAGCACAATAAAAAAATCAGAGAGGGGAAAAATCTTGTGTTAACATTTTGCTCACTTTAACTCCCATCAGTTTACAGAACCTAAGAAAAACATATTGATTTATCAGCAGACAGAATACTAAGTTATTCAACTCTACATTATTCTATAAGCAGGCATGGAAATCCGTCTGAGAAATTCCACTGAAAATGAGGCTGAAAGCATTATCAGTCAAAAATGGGAGTGAGGGGAGAAGAACGGAAGGAGGCGAGAGGCTTTTCTTTTAATAAAGAAGCATCTTAATGGGCTTCGCAATAGTTTTTCCAGTTTTTATATAGGAAAAGAATGGTTTGGAAATATGTAAAAGTCATACTATAAAAAAGGACTTCATTTGTTTATTTTGAAGTAAATACCATTTCCATTACGTTTTACATCTACTGGAACTGAAAGACAAAATAATTATGTAGAACAAAATGAAACACTTGTTCTATCAGTTCTAAAAGCAAATTCCAAACAGATTTAAACACTAAACTTTTCTTCTTTCTTAGTTCACTAGTATTCTGTCTTTTGAGTTTTTTGGTTTGTTTTTTTTGGGGGGGGTTGTGGTTTGTTTTATTTTTCATTTTTTAAGTGACTGAGTCAGAAAGTAATAGGCCCTTTCAAGGAAGTACACTATACAGCCTTCTCTTTACTTGCTAGCAGGGCTGAAGAGAAAGATCCTCACAGTTCCTAAACAATCATCAGTATTGATTGAAACAGTAATCAGCTTTATATTTCAAATGCATACTTGAAACCTCTCTCATCAGCAAATGAGTATTATGCAGAAGAATTTACACCTACTTTGCATCACAGCCAGTAGGCGTGAAATCCAGTTTGTGTTTAGTTCTGAAGATGAAGTTTTTGGTTCGTATCTCAAGGATAGATGGTGGCTGCAGGGGAGTTGCTACTGCAAACAGAGCGAGCTGAGGAGACAAAGTAGCACCATCCTTCCCTTTCTTGTTTTGTCCATGGAGAAACTTTAATCGTCCTTGAAAATTCATAGCCTTAGGATGAGGAAAAAAGTAACTGTTTCATGTTGGAGATATTTAAAAGTCAGATATTTCTGTTATGATGTAAAACTTTCTTAATTTTTTTTTAAGACTTACCAGATTCAAGCTTTGTAGCATGGCATACACGAAAGTTAGCTAACAAGCACAAAATAATGTTGTTGAACCTCTGAATACATCACTTAAGAGATCTACTAATAAACCCACAAGAAAAAGAACTAATGGGAAGGTTGTTTTCTCAAAAATACCAAACATATAATAGCAAACAACAACTGGATCGTCTAGTATTCCAATCAACATGGCGTTATACAAACACACAAGTAATGTAACATTATTTCTCTTGCATTTCTGTCAATCACTTGTATGAAGTATATAAATGTGTACAATTGCAAAATCTTTTATAAACAATTCTATTTGTAAGGAGTCACTTAGAGGGTGATAAACCCATATTATTTCTTTTAAAATCTACAGTACTGACAAACAAAAAGTATTACAAAGAGGAAGCACAGACTTTCCCCAAGAAAGTTTTCCAAAAATCACACAGTACTTCACAAAAGCAGATGCTCATTTGTATTTCACAGAGGAAACTGAGCCATGAAAAATGAGGGAACTTGCACCTGGTTGTAAAAACATGTTGAAGAAGTACTCAGCAATATAATCTTTACTTGTCATTTAGTGTCACTAACTGCAACATACTGGTTCAAGCAGCTCAGATATCTACGGAGACTTAACGAATAAAGTAAGTTGCTATACGTATTATAGGGATAATACAGATTTCGAACTTGTAAGTGTATATGAAAGTTTTCACAGAACTCCATACTTACCAGGAACCCAGATGAATTATCCAGGAGGCATCGTAACCTGCAGATGAAATTCCTTTCCATAAAGGAAGAATTCTCTGGAGGAAGTTGGTCTGGGTTATAATAGGTTGCTGGCTGTGAAAAGCCATTATCTCCTACAGGAAAACATTATTTAAAAGGATTATTTTTAGAAGAACACCTAGTGAAGGCTATCTATAACAAATCACCTTCCGTCTCATAAACAAAGCATTAGGTCACGACCTGAGCAAGAACAATGTAAACTGGAAACATCCTCAGAACCTATACTGGCTACAGCACAAGGCTAAGTATCAGTCCTTTTGATGGGATTTTGTCTTACAGGCTGTGGTACTTGAAAACTGCATGCAATTTTTTAAAAAAAAATTATACTTTTTTGTTTGCTTGTTTGGATGTGAGGGTTCTTTTAATTAATTCACTAATGTTTGTCAACAACCTAAATTCTGAATCAGTTGCAGAGAGCAGAGCTCTCAGCAGAGAACACACTCAGGTTTCAGCAATGGCAGGATCTGCACAAGTGAAGTAGGCACCCAGGCATAATAACTGTAAGAACTGAGTATTCAAAAGCTCAGTAGATGGTATCAATCTGTGAAAATGTTACTGTCGGTAGCAATAAATAAAAAGAAGCATCTTAAAGAACGACCACCAAAAAAAAAAAACAATGTGAGCATCCCTAATGGATGCAGAAAAGAGCTACTCAACAGTGAAAATATCTCTGGGCTGTACTGATCAAGAAAACACCACCGTTAGTTCTCCAGAGGAAAATGGAGCACTTATTTAAAAAAAAAAAAAAAGAGACTCACAAACATGATTGACAACTAGGATAACAACATGATACTCTTCTGCCACTTCAGGACAAGCATTTGCGTTTCTAAGTGGCACTTAGAAAATAGATTTAAACATTTTGAATATAAAGTAAAAACAGAAGGTAAATCAATAAACTCTGATAGAATACATATGGTCTGCATGAGGCTACGTATACAGAAATACCAGAACATGTCTACTCACAGCAAGTTTTGTAAAGTGATCTTGTTTGTAAGACATATTTAAAAAGTCACAAATTCATCATTCACACACAAAGAATTAATGCACAAAGAAAATTAAGAAAAAACGGTGTAAAATGCTATTTTAGAGTGCTAAATACTCTGTAATTTTTAAAATATTCCATATACTCTGAGAGAACTGATTACCATGTATGGGCAAAAGAAGAATATAGATTTTAAGGAAGTATCCACATTGACCTTCCAGATTTGGAGATGAAGTCAGGGAGAGCACACCATTTAATGACACACCACATTATGTTCTCTGGAACATAATTCTGCCTTTTGGACAGCTGGAAAAACTTACAGATAGGCTAGGTGGTTTGTACAATGGTGAATCAAACCTGAAGAAAAAGAAATCACGCCCAAAAGGCACTTCAATTAAATCTCCTATTAATTTAAGCGACTGAACTGGAGTCAAATGAGATTGCTGTTGGCTCATCCAGAGGCCTTGCAAACTAAGGCCATATAAATCCAAAAAAAATGCCAAATTATCCAGCTTTTCAGATAAAATCACGAGATACCTTTTTTTTTCCTTAAAATAACAGCTATGCGAGCTCAATTTTTGCTGAATGAACTTCAAAGCACAGAGAAAAGGGGATCTAGCTGATAGTGTATATGGAAAGGGATAATCTGAAATTACAGTCATTTGCAGAACTGTGTATTGGCCAAAGCCACCATTATGAGCTGACCCCACAGGTACAGAAACCCAGATACTTGTAGTCCAAGACAGCTACCCCCTAACTTTGACATTACAAAATAACAAATTCCCACACTTCCCATATGGATGGTTCTCAAGAGACAAAACCAAACTTAACTCCTTACTCCTGCAGATTTTTTTTTTAATTATCTAATTGCTGCTAAGAATTTTCAACACTTCTGAGGCAGTGCTTCTCCAAGAGGTGCTGAAACAGGTCAGATGCTCTTTGAAGAAGCAATGATTATGAAGAAAGGGCATCAAAGAAACAGCTTGCAAATCCAAACTCATCTTTCAAAAACACCAACTCTGACATCCTTGAGAATCCCTGCATATACATTACTCAAGATCTCCTCAAAATGGTTTAACATACTGCATATATCAACATTCACATTTCACAAGAATCAGCATGAAGTAAGCCATTAAAATAGTTTTCTTTCCCCCAAGCAATCCCAATATATGCGTTCCTTTTCTATCATCACAACTTTATTCCTGCAAGATCAACTACTACTGAGAAAGGTGGCAGCTAGTGAGGCTGAAAGAAAATTGGTATCAGCAGTTGGCAACTGTCCGAAGAAGCGCTCACTGGAAGAGCTGCTGGCCAGGCAGGAGTGTACTGAGAGCACCGAGTAGTTTAGGGTTCCTTAAAGGCCCTATCTGTGTTTGTTCAGCCAATTCTTTCATGCAGATTAATGAGACTACGGACAACTTCTTGGAGGGATGTAGGGAAAGGCTCTAATCCTCAGTAGCAGGCTCCTCAAAGGGCTCTGATTAAGTCCTGCAACTCAGATAAATCTTCTGCCTGAGGAGTCCCTACTGAGCGTAGCTCTAGTACCCAGTAAGCAGTGCAAGGCCTTCTGTGGGCAGCCTCGGCCCTGGTAGGCATGCCCTTCAGCACTTCTGCCACAGGAGTAACTCAGTGTTATTCTTTTGGTAAATACAGACCTGGAATTTGAATGCAGGTATCTTATCTGGGTTCTCTCAAGTGTCTGTCAACTTCCTAGTAAAATGGGTAGTTCCCAAGTCTGTAGCTCGCGAGAGGAGGGGAACAGAACTCAAAACAGAAGGGAATGGGTTTCAAGCCCAAGCCTCCTATATTTGTGAAAGGAATACTGCTGCACTTTCTAATAATATGGACTTTTTCTGGATTTAAAAAAAAAAAATAAATCTATAACCACGTAACACAGGGCTTTACCTACATATTTAAACAACTGTTGTGCAAAATAGAGCATTAGAGTGGTCTCAACAGATTTGTCATTATTATGAGACAGGCATACACTTCCCATATTACATGCAACTATCTGTACCAAAACATCCGTTTCAATATGCAACCAACATGTTTCTCAATATAGCAGGTCACTTAAGCATCAGGCAATAACAAATGACAATCTGATGCTCCAACAAGCATACTATTTAGTCTTAAAGGCTCGTGTATTTACTCTTTTATTCCTCTTCCCCTTTTGCTCCCAATGGAAGTACTGGTCTAAGGGGCAGCCTGCATCTCTCAGCAACAGATGTGGAAGAGTAAAACTCTTCCACGACCAGGAATGCACTAATCCACATATTAATGTTGTAAGTAAAACATTCTTAGTCAAGGAATGATCTACCAGCCTGAAGGGCTTAAAGAAGCTTGTACTCAATAGTCTGCTGGCCTTTGTAAGCTAATAAATTTGGCATCGCGATCTGTAACCAGGAGTAGCAGATGTAAAGGAGAGATAATTACTTCAGAGAAATCACTCTCTCATTCAAACAATAATTAAAAACCAGCCACATAATTGAGGGTGAACACAGAAAAAAATAAAACTGCCTTGTTTCTTATGTCATCAAAAACTGTCCACTTCTCAGGACAGTTTTACTGGAGGATTACCTGCTTTGCTATTTACCACAGGACTACTGATCAGACATGCGAGACATTCAGTCATTTATGCTCCAAATTAAAGTCTCCCAATTTAAAGCAAAATTAGTGCTTTAATAGTGCTGTGCTATGAATAGCAGTGCTTATTTAAAGTCCAAAAACCAAGTAATTCCCACTACTGGCTAAACATATACATAAAATTCAAGTAAGTTTAAAAGATGCTATTCTTTCCTTTGTTCATGTAAAAGAATCTAAAGGTTTTTTTACACACACAAATTTAAAAAAACCTAACTAATCAGACAGGCAAACAGACAAGTTGGCTGCATTCTTACCTTGTACGTTTGGTCCAGACTCTGCAGACTGGGCAGGATTTAATGCCCAATGTAGCTGTCGTTGAAACTCAGGCCTGTCTTCTGTGTGAATCAATTCAAATACACTCTGGTGTATAATATCAGACTACATGCAAAAAGGAAAAAGGCAGAAAAAAAGAGAGTAAGAAACTTACATGACTATGATGTAAGTTGTCTGGTTGACAACACTGTTATGGATATAGCAAAATCCATTTTGCTCTGGGATAAAAAAAATCCATACATTTGCGTACACACAGCAATGCTTCACAAAACAATTTTTAGCAGCACAGAGAAGAATTTAGTCACACCCAAGACAGCAAACATGAGAAATCATAATAAAAATATTACCTTAGAAAAAATAACATTATGTCGAGTATTTCTTCACCTGCTTTTATCTAAGCAATCCTGGAACTGTTACGCCTAGGTTTTGTTTAAATCATTTCATTTTACGCACTGGTATATAAAGTACTTACCAGCTGGTACTTGGACCTGACCCATTCTAGGTGCTACATGAATACAAAAGAAAGCCAAGACCCTGAACCAAACGACTTCCAAAACTAAGGCAAGTATATTATCAACATTGGTTTTGTTAGCCTGAAAGCTTTGTCACTCCTTAAGGATGCATTAAGATCTGCAATTATTAAGCTTTCATATCACCACCAATTGCGTGGTTAGGAATGTGATCTAAATAGCAAAGTTACAACAGCAAGGATCAGTGGCTGAAAGAAATTAAGGGGAAAAACACTACCCAAAATATTCAAGAAAAGCCTCAGTCAACTAAGTGAGTTAAATTGCCTGTTTTCCACATGGATCGAAACCCCAAACATTATTTTAAAAGAAAATATTTAAAATAAAACATAGATCTGAAGAAATTAAGATGAGCTGGCAATAGCAGAAGCCTTGCTCAAATTTTGCTTTGATGAATTTCATAAAAGAGTAAGTATTTTCCAGAATAAATTGTCAGAAATGATGATTTTTTTTTTTTAACACTTGACTTTTATATCATGCACTTGATTTATTGTCATTACCATAAAAATTTTATGCCCAATTTGTTTTCAAAACTTTTCTCTTCATTACCCAACACTGAAAGAATCTGTAACCCCAGGAATAAAAATGTTTTGTCTGGAATATTTTCTTTTACACAAACATTCCCAATCTCTTATCAGTTAGCTAAAATTGCAGACCAAGCAGAGTTTCTCCCTACTTTCAGTCAGCAACTGAATCTATCATCGTCCATTACCCAAAGATATAAATTGAATATAACTAAGCTTCTATCATCTTAACATAAACTAATCCCAGGAGTTCTCTGAGAAAGGCAACACGTGCCCACTGGGTCTTGATCTTTACTACTTTGGTACATGACTTGCACGCCCAAGGAAGTTAGCCATACACGATCTGCACCATAAACTGTAAATAACAAATGCTTGTTTTGAAGCAAATAAGTAAATAAGTAAGGGAAATACGAGTGAGAGAACACTAAAACTCTAAAAATACGCAGATCACTCAATTGATACTTAAAACCTCAAGGCATATGGAGTTAATTTTGTATGAAAGGTTTCTATTAAAATAATTACCTTCCCATTGAATTATGTCTCACTCAGCATCATAAACTGGGTAACACCACAGTATAAATTTCAAACAGTTGTTCCAGTAAAGACTAATTAAGTGTGAAAATTTCCTATCTTGCCTAACTCAGCTATGGAAACTGTAGCCCTGTTGTGCTTGGCCTGAGGTCCCATTTCAGCTATGTAAGCTGATAGAAAAGCAATATGGTTTCAAAGTAATCCAACCCAAAGTACCTAACTGAGGTTTTTATTACACAAACTATGAGACCCTAAATATGAACACTGATGCCCTCTGAAATTAAGCAAAACCTCTGCAAAAAAGTAGAGGAAAAAATAAACTTACTTGTTGGAACCCCAAGTAGTCTTGGATAGTAGAAGAGACGTAAAAAACCAGAGCATCAGCTGTAACAACTAATACAAAACCATTTAATGCCTGGGGAGGAAACACACCAATCTGTCAGCTTCAAAGACAAAATTCCAGGTAATTCTTGTATGTAAGTCTACCTATACCCTAGTCTCCCAATAAAACATGAAGCATGCAGAAACATATTATTATCTAACAGTATAAACTGAAGGATTCTTCATTGCATCTCTCTACAGTATACACGGCACAATGAACAAAACTGCTCATAAAAAAAAAAATCTAACGAAAAATAGAAATACTCTCTTGGAAAATTCAGGGTTGAAGCCAAAGCCTGTTGATGACTTTTAATTACTCTTGATTGTAGGAGATGAGGGAGAGCGCTATGAACCACGAGGCTTATCTAGTATCAAGCACAGTTCACAATGCTTGTGTGGCTCAAGCCTTCGGTACTCCCAGCTGCCCGCAGCACAAATGGGAGCCATGTCACAAACCCATTCCCAAAATCTGTTCTATTCATAGCGCAGACAGGCCTAAGTGTACAGGAAATCAAGCGATCAAGATCCCCTATATAGTCCAAGAAAACATTTTATAGCTTACTTAAAATAGAAAACCTCTGCACAAGCAGACTGTGGCAAGTAAACAATGTTTTTGAAGAGATTTCCCCCTTCATGAAGCAGCAGACTAAACGGCTCCTTATTCAAAGTCACGCAAAGGGCATTTATCTGAACTCCCAATCAATAAGGTTCATAGCGATTGTTGTGATAGCAAACAGTACATTTGTGACTTGGCAGCTCATCTGAAAGGTGCTGATTTACTTCTATGGATTTCAGTCAAGATTTAACAAATGGCTGTCTCAAGGGACTGGATTAAGTACATTGTCCCACTTAATTTCCTCAGCTGCATTCAAAGTCAAATTCGGCTAGCATACTCAGAACACATTTTTCAAACCTCTTTATTACTTAAAATTATTGTAACTAATAGAAAATGTACATTAAGTGATGGATATACTATATCTTAACATAACAACATATTTTTATTATGAAAAAGCATCATTCTTCCACAAACATTAACTCCCACAGCCCCACGCTATGGTAACCACCATAGTTGCACTTCTATCTTCTGCAGAGGTACAGTTTTACTATTTCTTGTTCTTTTACTAACACAGTCTAATGAAGTCAAGGTTAAAGACTTGATTAAACGACTGCTTTTAAAATGCTGTGAACCACTCCTATTTAATGTGTAGACATTTCTTAATCTGTTCTTGTAAACAGTTGTGAGCTCTATAAAATCTCCTTATATAAGTTTAGTGAATTTTACCTGAAAACAGTATGAGCTAAAAAAAAAAGAGTAATATCCGAAATTAAACAGTGTAGCAAACAAGAAATCTCTCGAGTAGTTACAGAAAACCCTTGATTTTGATGAAGTTCATACTAATTCCAAGGGAGCAGAATGCCTCAATGGCAGGTGCTTGTGTCCTCTGCTGACCTGTTCTGCAGGGCATTTCACCTCAAGTGGTTTACATAAAAAGTCTGTAAGCTGCACAGTATCTAATTTTGGCCCACATGTTAAAATTGGTTATTCTGCTCGATTTCATACAAAGCTATATACGGCTCCTGTTCCTGATGCTCAGTATCTTCTAGAAAGTTCCCACTTTGATCACTCATCATTTCTTCTGTTCCCTAAGAAAACTTGATCTGCATATTCATTCTCATAATGTTTTAATTTATATAAAATATTTACAAAACAAATTCATTTAAGAAATTCGGTTCATTTACTTCCCAGGAGGGATAGAATTTACAGTAACAAATGTATCACCCATTTCATTTTCATATTGGAAAGCAGTTTGCTATAGCAGTTGACTCATATAACTTCCATTCAGAGGTCATAAAAAATAACTAAATTTCACATCAAATAGATGCCTCCAATATGAACCACATACCATATTTTTTTAGATACTTTCCATTTGAAAGAAAGCTGTTCACCCGCACTAACTCCATCACAGTTCTTTGTCATACTTCAAGGTTAGAAAACTAAATACATGCCCTAGTTTTTTAATGTTAGGAAACAATTTCCCCACTAGCATTAGTTTACAGTAATTGTGGGATTCTTAAAATCTGTTTTCATTTCTACCCTTTGAACAGTTAATTTTTTTCTAAGCAAACAATTCGCTCTGACTGACCTAATGATTTGCCACTTCTGATACATCAGTGTGAAAACTGTGTACAAGATAGATTACCAACATATTTCACATGGAGCTGCAGGTCAAAGTAAAATCTATTTGTGAAACTAATTAGAACACTGGAATAATTATATTAGTCATTTCTTTGAGTTTAATCTGGATCTAGTATTATATTGTTATATTTCATATGCTTTGACACTTTAGGACATTAAAACAGACTATATAATTTTAAAAATCCCTATTTTTCATTAATACTTTCCAGTAGTTCCCATTGCTAAAAGTTACTGAAAGCATTTTAAAATTTGTCCTGAACCTATACTATGAACTCTGGGCTCCTTCAAGCCCTTGAGAAGGCAAGATGTTCCAGCGAGCCCAAGGTCTTTTAAAGACAAATTGGGTTTTTTTTTAGACAACTATTCACAAAATTTACAGTAAATGACTAACTTATCTGACCTTTACGAAGATTGTTTCTTTACATTAATATCTTTACTAATAATAGATGCAAAGGGATGGGAAAAATAACTCTAAGAAGTGACTCAGAAAGAGTTAAGAGGACCCTGTAGTCTAACACCCGCTCTTCAAAGTCACTACTACCACGAGAGAAAAGCGCAAGAGCTGTACATTAACCTAAATAAAATGAGGAAAGAATATGACAATAAGAAAATTTCCTTTTTCAATCTCACCAGTGAATAACTGGTACATTAAATACAATATAATTCTTCTTTTTTAAAAAATGTGTATCTTTGTATAATACATTCACTGCAAAACATACCTGCAGTAAGAGTTCTCCTTCCAGGATCTGCATCCCTTCTCCATGTTTTGCTGTTCTACAGTTTTCCTGAATGCTATTTCTTTCTGGTCTTGTAGAGTTAGAAGATTTTAATGCAACTAAACAAAAGAAAGAAAGAAAGTTAAGTCATCTTGGAAAGGCTCACTAGAAATCTATGTGATGTTGTGCTATTTTGTGTAAGAAAAGTATTTTTAAAATACTTATAAAGTCAATCTAATGAAAGATTTGTTTTAATGTCAGACTTTCTCCTTACCTTTAGAGATAATGCCTGAATTTGTCATCCATCTCCTTTCTAAACTACAGTACTGTCACAACAGAATCATTATTATTGAAATAAATCCCAACCATTATTTTATTCCGTGTTTACTTCTTTATTATAAGGCTCACTTTTAGTTTGCCACTTGTTAATAAAGGACATCTTTGTTTTCATACAAGAACTTCCTATAACCTGACAACAACTCTCCTTTCAGGTATGACAACACTTAACACTTATTCTTATCCCATCTTATTTCAGACCTCAGACTATGGTACCTCAGATACAAGCCTGCTCTAAACCTAAAGCTCCCTTCAGAGAAAGGGGGAAAGACACAGGAACCCTAACTGCATAGTACAAATTAAAGAAAACCAAGTAAAGAAAGCTATTTCAAACAAAAATGTCTTTTTTTTCCTGCCACAGTTTAATTTTAACCATTTAAACAATTCAGCACACTTCCCAATTTCAGGTAAAATACTATAACCACGAATCACTATTAGTCAGGTCATAAATACATCCAATTGAAAGAAAAAAAAATGCTCCATTAAGGGATGAAGAATCAAACCAAATTGCTACAAAGTACCCGAAAGACATACTATCTCCCATCTCTGCACTGTATCTTCTAATAAACAGGATGCTGTCAAGTGAAACTAGATACCCAAAGACTGTTGATAACTCAGAATTTGTCTACTTTCCACATAGTTCTAAAAAGCAAGAAAAGTCTCAAATCTGAAATTAGTCTGAGTGGGTCTGTAGTGTCTAAAAAGTGTCAAATTACTTGAGTAATTGTACCGTAAACCTTTACTATAAAGCTACACACCACCTCTAACCCTCTCAACCCCAAAATTTCTAAACTGCAAAGCAAGAGAAATTTATAAAAGCAACCACACTTCTGAAAAATACCAACAGTTTCTCTCATAAAGATGAATTCCAAATTATTTTTCAAGTAGCTGAAAACCTTTGTTTTTCAGCCACTTAGAACTTTAGGCAAGAATCCTAAAGAACTCCTGTTCACTCACTTTTCAACTACATTAAATGGTATTTTACACTAAGTGTATTAACTGAAAGATAAATTATGCCTTTCAGGTTTTTTTAAGCTATCACTGCAGCTAACAACTTTCAAGCCAGACAGTTTTCATTAAAATATCCCTCAAAGGCACTGCAAAGGAAAAATATGTTCTAAAAAGACACAAACTGATTAATCAGTCAGGAATTTATCTATGGGTTTGCTTTGAAATTAAACCCTTAATGCTCTTCTTCCTACTAGATAGTCAAAAAGTCCTATAACAGGCCACACAGAGTGAGCTGCAATTGCAAGTTCATTTTAAATTTGAGTGGAAGATGTAGCAATATTTTTCTTCCTAAGCACTATTTTAAAAGGGTATCTAGAACATTCACCAAAGACCCCTGGAGTCCACTGGCTGTAGACAAAAACTTATTATCCCTTTAATTTATATTGTGTGATTATTGAGAAAGCCCATATTCAGCTTTGAAAGTTGCAAGTAAAGATACCTAATCACACTTGCCATTCTGTAAAATACCATGTACAAATACATACAGGTGTTTTTTTTTCTTTTATAATGTGCAAGTAATAAATGAGGGGGACGAATTACAGGTGGTTGACTAGTGAATGATGTTCTGCTCTACATGTACATCATTAACAGAGCTCTAGAGCTCAAACAGCCTCTGCATTGGCATGGGTATATTCCTCCTATCTTTAAAGAGTGCAACAGGTACACATAAAGCTACATATTTCGCTGAATTGGAACCCGCACCTTTTGCGGAAATCAGAACGTGGATGAAATGAAGCTGTTGTAAACTGAGACAGATGGAAAATTGCTGACAATCTGGGGTAAAATAAAATGTAATATAGAGTGGAATTACAGCTGTATACATCATTGGGTGTGTAGAACTCCTGAAAAAAACTAAACACGAATTCACTTGTTCTTGTTCTGACAGATAAATCACAGGCCTGCTAGCACCTGCTACAAGTCACTGGAGTTTCTCCTTCAGCACCCATAGGTAGGGTGAAGAGATTGCACTACAAAGGTCTTCATGTTCCGAAACGTTGAAGACTCATTACCAAGTGAGTGCTCTAAAACACTGACACATTTTTAAAGACTAAGTTGGAAAAAGGTCAACTCTTCCATCTATGGAAAGAAAAATTTCTATCACCCCTCTTCTCAAATAATAAAGGAACATGAAAATTGAAGTTCAGATGTTGCTTAGGTAGGCGTGGTCTTCCACTGACTTCATAGAAACTAGATTCCATTTATTAAAAACTAAATCTTGTTTAGCTAGCACTGGTAGCTGGTACTAGCTGGTAGGAAAAAAAACAGTTTCACAAAAATCAAAAGTCATATCAGCTAGACGCACATAACTGGTTTCTTGTTAGGTGGAAGTGATAAAAATATAAATAATAATGTAGAAAAAACCCAAAAGAGATGACCAAATATTTCTATTTAATACTTTTGAGAATAATAAGTGAGATATTCACATTTCACAATGAGAGTCCTTTTAGTCCAACAGAGCTAAGCAGAAGTGACAGAATATGGATATTTTAGATAAACAAGACTTGACAAATTTTAGTCAAGATTTTAAAAACAGCTTGTTGAATTTCCTACTGGGGAGACAGGGCAATGGAATGGACAATACAGAACTTTGAATAATAAATATTTAAAAGAAAGTTGTAGTTAAAAAAAAGTATTTATGGGAAGTACATGTTTCAAACTAAGTATAAACTTTTACAATTAAATTGTAAGTGTAACTTGCAAAAGTTACAATGATAATAAAATTAAGGTATGGTAATTACGAGCCCTGTGTGATTAAGCTTCCTTATCAATATTCTTCAAGTAAACCTTAAAAAAAATTGCTAGTAAGATTTTTAGGTTGACACAAATACTACGAGAGTAACTGACACAGACAACACAGGTCCCGGACACTGAGCAACCCCGGCTACCTAGATGCAAACTTGCAACATGTGGTTCAAATACAGTCAAATTGAAGGCTACTAGATCCCAACAAAGGCTGGCTTTGCAGTGTGGGAGGGCCATCTGGTGAAGCAGTAACTCTGAAAAGACTTAAGTCACAGCACACAATGCTGTGGCCTCAGAAAAACCAGCAAGAGTAACAGACAATGGTAAGGAGAACTAAGCTAAAAAGGTTAACTTATCCAAAAGTAGTATTACAGTCAACATCACCTAGTTTAAAATCAGCCATGTATTCTACTTCTCCTAGTCTGTTACTCATGTAGTCAGACAAAATGATCCCAATAGCTCATTACTTTATAATCTTTGAATATCTGAGTTAAGTACAACCTGTTTCAGCCTATCCTGTCTTAATTTTCTGCCACAGGAAATTAACACATGAATACTCCTATAAAGTAAATAGAAAAAAAATCTCTATACATACTCTAAAAAGACATGAAAGACAATCAAATTACTTCTCAGAATTTCCCGTGAATAACATTAAAGCAGAAAAAAACACACCCACACAGTTGTTTATACATGTAAAAAAAGATTTTCTGCCACACAATTTTAGCAAGAGGGCTAAGTTGTAAGCCCATGTTTTCCAAGTAGGTTAATGATTGCCCCTTAACCCTATGTCCAGCAACAAGCATCATTTCCATTTCCCAGACTTTCCTGATTTGAAGTAAAAGTTAAATCCTAAAGACAACAAAACTAGGTAGTGACCTTTAATAGGTTTTCTAGACACAGAACAACATTATAGTTTCTGGCTTTGCAGTTGTGAAATGCTTTAGCACCCAAACCAGCAAATGTAAAAGTTACTCAGTTTTACATTATATCTACAAAGACAAGTTACATAACAATGATAACATGGGTGTTTACTAGTTCCTTATCTCTGGTTCTGTTACATGCAAGTTAGGAGAGATTTGTACAAAGATGCAGTGTACTTTAATAGACTAACAATGTATCTGGGGGAGGGGAGCGGGGAAACTAGTCTGACATACAACTACTTCTTCAGGTCTGGAACAGAATTACAGAATTCAAGCAATTGAGTTCTAACTACTGCCAAAAGTCATGTTTCATTTTAAAACCATGTAAGTATTCATTGAAAAAAATTTTCAACACCTAAGGAGAGCAGGTATTAAGATGTCTTCTTTCTTTCCAGGGAATAACATTCAGTATGAGAAACTGCTTTGGGATATATCCTAAACTGCATGAGTGATAAGCAGCATGCTGAATCAACTGATAATACATGATAGATGAATTTCATTAACGATTTGTTGATATATTCAGAAATTATTCTCTTTGCTATGATGCAGAAAATCAGTATGCTTTGCAGTTGCTGGAGTTGTAGGAATAACACCACATCTAGGTCCTAACTGGCCTTTTAAAATGCTTTCACCTTCCATGGGAGAAAATTCTCAGATTCTTCTCTCTTCAAACCAGGTCCTGAACTAAGACACACTTAACACCAAGTGTAATTACTCAGTGGATCCAGTTGGAAACAAAACCTTCAAGTCTTTCCCTCACCAGCTGTAAGCAGCAATCAACAAACTACCAGATATTATGTAAAGCAATCATCTTAACTTGTAACAACAGGAACATAGCAAGGAATATGAGGAAAATTGTTTTTAGAAAAATAATCTATTCACCACTTCATTTAATCTCTACGCTGTCCTCCACCAGAGGCCCCAGACCAGGGTGATAAAGGCCTTTTTCACCTTCAAACATTGGATCTCTAGGGTTTTTATTTGGTAGATATGCCTCCCCCAGCAGCAACCCACAACTGGTGTCTTCTCTTTCCGGGCTGTCACTGCTGTTCTCAGAGAGAACGTCTGCCATCATTTCCTCCCTTGAGACCCATCTGCTTTGAAGTCCCAGCTCCATTACTTCATCCAGTTCAGCCTGCAAAATCATAGAATCATAGAACCATAGAATCGTTTCAGTCAGAAAAGACCTTTAAGATCATGAAGTCCAACCATTAACCTAACACTGCCACTAAACCATGTCCATGAGCTCCACATCTACACGTCTTTTAAATACCTTCAGGGATGGTGACCCCACCACTTCCCTGGGCAGCCTGTTCCAGTCCTTGATAACCATTTTGATGATTAAATTTTTCCTAATATCCAATCTAAACCTCCCCTTGTGCAACTTCAGGCCATTTCCTCTCATCCCATCACTTGTTACTTGGGAGAGAAGACCAACATGCACCTCACTACAGCCTCCTTTCAGGTAGTTGTAGAGAGCGATAAGGTCTCCCCTCAGCCTCCTTCTCATCAGCCTAAAACAACCCCAGTTCCCTCAGTGACTCATCATAAGACTTGTGCTCCAGACCCTTCACCAGCTTTGTTGTCCATCTTTGGAGACGCTCCAGCACCAAATCAATGACCGCGCAGCCACCTGTAGCTACCAGAGCACCATCAGCAGGAGTCGTGTAAATGGTTATTTCTTACTCTCTTTACCAGAAGTTACAACACCGGAGAATCACAAAATTGTCACAGAGCGAGTGAAAATACACTCCAGTGACATATTCAAGAAGGTACTACCTGCACTAATTGTTGCAAAGTTAATAAAGTAACTGGAGATGCAGAGAACTCAGCATAAGGTGTATGTCAGCAACTATCTAGCCAACTTTCTGATGGGCATTCATATAGAAGCCTGATTTAACACACAAATACTTGTGATGTCTCCTTTACTATTACTTTAAGAGAATAATATTGGTAGTTATACTTCTTAAAGTAATACAAAGAGGCATTCAAAAACCGTCCCAGTCCCTCTTTCCATAAAAGAAGTGACACACCTACAATACTTGTACAAATATTCAAAAGAAATATCGGTAAAAATGAGATCTAATAAAAATGCCTTTAACCTGCATGTGACTACTGTCTTACGGAATATTCAGTTGTCTGGCCACAGAACAAGAGATGAGCACCCCCAGCAGTGTATATCAGGACACTGGCAATACTCTGCCAAACCAAGTTCTATTATGCTGTTTTCATCAAATCTAGAGAGTACTGAATTTGAAAAAAGTGCATCTTGGCAAAGCATCAGAAAGATCAAAATAAACAAGAAAAAAAAGAAATAAAGGTAATTTTTTCTGTGTTGAGTGAATAAAGAAGTTTTTCTGACATAAATGAAGAAAATACACCACATTTGCAGGTGCTCAGCCGTGGAGTCTGCAGAGATTATTCTCCACTGAAACCTGATCATTCCCACACCCAGCACCTCTTATTATGATTATTAAAGGAGTGAAGAAATGTATGATTAAATAGACTTGCCATCTCAAAATTCGCCTAAACCAGTCACGTGTTATAAGAGTGCTGAATGCAAACCAATTCAGCAATCGCTGCCTGAAAAGCTTCATGGAAACCATACCAAGATATTCTGTGGTTAGAATCTTTTCTCTTGCCTATCTTTTCTTCCCCAAAGAAAAAGCATAGCAAAAAGTTTTTGAGGAGCCAGGGTAGCTCACCGCAGAGAGGTGTAAAGAAAGGAATATCAGGATGCCAAATTTTAACCAAGCCTTTTAAAATCACATTGAGATGCAACGAATTACTTAAATGAGGCTGGAGATAGTTTTTACTTTTAGGTGAATGATCAGTTCAAGCCTAAAACTGTACTGAAGTAACACTTGCCTAATATCACAAGTATATCGTTAGCACATCAGTTACGCAGTCCTGGAATTTAATCTTAAAGAGCTTCCCAGAACTGCTTTATATCAAATTTTGGCACAGTTCCCACAATTCGGCCAAACAGGTCAAATTTTGCAGTCAGAGCCAATTTAGACTGTTTCATAACCTTTTCAGTAGAATTATAAATTCTACTAGTCTGTTCTAGATTACTTTAAAAAACAACAGTTCTCATGTTCAGGGTGGTCTTACTCGCTTCAGCAGCAAATGCTGACCTCCCAACACGAAGTTCATCAGCCAAAACAAGACCAGGAAGGCACTACTGAGAAAACTGAGTTTAATATCAAACTTTTGCCTAAATCATTAACATACGCTAAACTGTTTATACTGGCAAAAGATCCATTTTAACTGGGAGAAAATATTATATATATCCCCATGTATCTATGTGCAATCTCAGCTATCTCCAGTACTTAAGATTATAGAAAACATTTTGCACCTGCTCTCTCTGAGACTGTAAACGGAAAAATGTTTATGAAAGTTAAGTAACATGAAGAAAAAATGCAACTAATTTTTTTAGAAAGATAAAACACGCATAGATTGCATACTTTGTAAATAGCTACACTTCTACTAGATAGCATAAACTGCACATTTCATTAATAAAACTTGCTAAGGATTTCTCTGTACTTAGGGACACAAGAGAAAAACACAATTCAGAATTATCATAACTGTATCTCTATAGTTATGTTACACAAATAGGTAAGAGACTTCTGCGTAGGCTGCACTGTACAAGTAAAACATGTTATGTATGGAGAAAAAAATTTCACTGTATTTTGCATACTTAAATTTTGCATTTCCTATCCCTTCATTTATGAATTCTGAATAATTTTCAAGATAACTTTATAATGTTTATTTACATCCTATTAAAACAATTTACAAAACTAGTCATGGAAGCTGAATAGCAGGATTTTGTAAACATAAGCAAAACGAGGGTGAAATTGTAAATTTAGGAGTGACTAGTAACAAAGAATACCTTTTTCCTCTTGAGCATGTGAATGACTGAATGTGCCAAATTCTGACAATACTGGAATTCCTTTCAAACAATATATTTTACTTTTAAAGCAGAAAAATACTAACAAAACGTATGCAGGAGCTGCCTATGTTTTGATATTTCCATAACAAAAGCCAAACAAAGGTAAAAAAATTAGTAACAACCAACCGTCAACCTCAGAGGACATGGTGCTTTGATTCATGAACATATTTTCAGCTAATGCTGAGAGACAAACACGTCTACATATTTAGGTAAAGCAACCGAAAGAACCCATGAGCCGTGGGAGACAGGTATTTCTTGATTTGGCCTCAAAGAAATTATTCATGGTTCAAGAGAGAGAAAATGCCATGAAGCAGCTATCACAAGAGGATAAACCATACCACCATGACCACTTGCAAAGAAATATTAGCCTATAATATGACAGCTGGTGAAGGAAGAAAAAAAAAAAGAGACTGAGGGAGACAGAACAAGTTTTAACAAGAGAGCTGGAAAAAAGAAAAAAGCCTGAAAAAAATTATTTCCACTAATTAAAAAAGGAGAAGAGAACAAGGGTTAAAAGTAGTCAGGTTCTGGGAATTTCCTGGGCTTTTCAGAGTCAGTAACTTAACTGCTGTACAGATACAGATTGCCTATTGATGTATACAAATCTCTAGAAATCAAGAATTTCCAGGCATGCATGTCATTTGCAATGCAGATTTTGTTCCAGTGACTCAAACCAGAGTCCGTCAGTTCCACAGGCCTGCACTGAACATAATGCCAGTTCCACGCATGTGCACTCCTCAATTTTCTGTCATCCAGTACTTTCTAGTTTAACCCAAATTCAAACCAAGTAACATGCAAGCTCATCAGCTATACAATCAGACACGGCAGAGAGAGCACAAGTCTACTCAGCTGTGAGGATGTTCAAGTGCACAAGAAATTTTCTTTAAGGGAGGAAGAAATGTTGGATTTTCCCCAAAATACTTAGGCTAGAGAGGAAACAGAAAAAGGAAATTTTCATCTCTAAAAGTGGATGATTCTGGAGATTAAAAGTGCCTTAATACAAAGGCAGAAATTATCAGGAACCTTTAGGGGTTGCCACCAAAGGAACTACCGCAATAAAGCCGTATTTGTTCGCTAGACTACAGAGAACTATTTATACTTTTGGTATAGTCAAGATAAGGAACTTCCAACATTAAGGTTCTGTTAAGAACCATCCTTGAACGTTTCACAGATCGCTGATGAAAACAGACTTATAATAAACTAAAAATAAACCAGTAAATATTGTGTCAGCATTGAACTGAAATTACTTCAGGTAGAGCTCCAGAACTTCCCAAGGGCCCGCTATACTTCAGACATGTCTTCATACATATTTTACACTCAACAGAAAATTGCAGAAGTGGTACGCATTACTTAAACTGCTGCAGGAGTCTAAAACAGTCTATTCATTGCAACTAATACATAACAAATACAAGGCATAAAAACAGTACACAAGATTTTTCTCAATGCCAAGTACCATGGATTTTGAATGTGTGATATTTCAGATTCACTCTTACAAAACTCATCTAATTTTAAAATGACCTTGGGTTTCCCCCACTATACAAAAAAGGTCCAAAGTGCAAAATATTATTTTCCATTTATCTGCGATCAAATACTACACTTAAATAATTTAGCACAAAAGCTATTTTTGGCACAAGGAAGTCTGTTGCTTGCCCTTTCAAAATTTACATGTTTGTGAGCTCAGACCAGTGCTACTTGGTTTCCAGGTCTATGGCAAGGATACAATTCCAATGTTCAGAGTTATAAATCATAAGACTGACAAAAACTTGGCAGCAGTATCACCTTTTTTCTATCTAAACTTCAATCAAATTTCACTGGCCAAGACTCAAAGAGAGCTGTGAATTTCCCAGAAATTACATTTCTGGATCACAAGATTATTTATGAGGCAGTAAATGAGTTTACTGTTCTACTGAAAAAAAAAAAAAAAAAAATTAAAAAATCTAATATAGCTGCTTGGTAAAATTTACCAACACTACCAAAAAACAAAAACAGAAAAAAAGCTTTCTGTTGCAAAACCCTTCTGTATACCTCTTGTCAATAAACCACTATTCTGGAATACTGTAACATAGTATTTTAATTTCCCTTTCTTCAGTCTGGTTTTTATATGTTACAGTATAACACAGCATGTATTGGAATACGTATCTTCTACAGAAGAAGATTTTTATTTAAATTTGTCATTTTTATAATTTAAATTTTTTTTTCAAATGGTGTATCTTTAAAACATTTCATAAAAATGCATATCAGCAACTTTTAAAAGTTTCTGAAAGTTATACAAAGGTAAACCAAGTCAGTAATTTACTTGCCGTTGCACTGCATGTAAAGTTACATGTTTACTGAACTGCAATTTCAGTCATAAAATTCATTTATAATAAAATCAGAAGATACATTTTAATAGTTTGTTGACTGACCATCCATTGTTCTGCTAAGTGCGTAACTACGTGGGTAAATACTAAACAGGAGGAAGAAGAAAACCATAAACCCCTTCTTTCTAGCACCTGAAACATGGGAAAGTCTCTACTAAAAACCTCCAGCTCTCCCTGGTGTTCTTTTTACGCCAGCAGAAAGCCCCTCAGAAAAATTAACCTTAACCTCACTCTCCTACTGAAAGCGGAATGGGCAACGGCAGGTAACCAGGACAGGAATTGGATCTTACCTGATGAGTTTGTTTGTGATGGGCTACACATATAGCAACTTCCTAAGCCAGAATTTGGACAAGACATTGGGTTTCCACTGTTATTTTGGAGAAACTTCACAACCTTCATGGTTAAATATTCTAAAACAATGATAGTTTAACTGCCACAGTCTCCAAAACTGACAGCTGTCCTTCCCCATGGCTTCAGTCACGGCAGTGTTTTAGGACAGCAGAACTAGTATCTAAAAATGAGAAAGGCAATCAACAATAGCGCATCTGTGGTTTGGGCATATTTTTCACATGGCAACAGATGGGTAGATTTTTCAAGTAAATATAGGATTATAATCTACACTACATGGGGCGGGGGGGGGGGGCAGTCGAGACAGAGGCTGAAGACAAGGAGGAACTTATCAAATATATGTCTAAAAGTTGAGAGGATGGATGGTTTTGTGGTTCTGACAGCATCTTCCTGTGCAATGTGGTGGAAATCATACAGGCACCATACACTTCGTTTCCTTAACTATTAAGCTGGTATAAGAGCACTTTAACTCCAGCAGCACTGCAAGGATAAACGCAGTAAAGATTGAGAAGTTCAGATTCTGTAATTGGGAGAGATTTTAGTGCCTCATATGAAAGTCATCTTAGATGATACATAGTTTAAAACTTACGATTGCACAATATTTCAATATAATCTGTCCTGACAACTTTAGTTTGCTATACTTAACTGTAAAGTTTATGAATTAAAGATCTATGAAGGGTTATAGTCCAAATAGCTTAGCCTTCTAATAGCATTTCAGCTGCAGTGAAGGTTGAATATGCTTCAAAAAGCATTTTGAGAGGAAATGATAATTATTTACATACAGCCTTTCAAATATCAGTTTCTTTAGAAATAAGAATATATGGAATTCCCAAGCAAGAAAGGAATGTGTGTGAAACAAAGAGTCAGTGGAATGGGCCGTTCTTTCTGCACATCTGGAAAAGTCTCATGTTTTCTGTAAAACTGTGTAACAAATTTGTGTGGAAACAGATGGAAATCCCTCCAAAAGGTGCAAGGTCTTAAAGGACACAAAGCAACATTTTCAGTCTGTGGCTGCTGTAAGAATTTAAGACTTGAAGGGGACCACATCACCACAGTAAATAGCAAGCTAAATCTTAAGAATATTTACTCCATGCTCCTTTTTTTTCTGAAATTCTAGTAAGTCTTATTTTGCTACTAGAAACCTTCAAGTCTCCAGTGCACATTTTATCATGTCCAGTTTATTCCTATGTCCTCCTGTGACAACACGGTCTATCAACAGTTCTTCTCCCTTCTTAGTGTTACCCTTCCTGGTATGTTCATAGACAACAATCATAACCCTCAGCTTTCATTTTGTCACACTAAATGTGACAAACTCACAGTAATTTCCTGTAATATGTGCTCTCTAGGCCTTCTCTGCACCTGTTCCCATTGTATTCATAAGACCCTAACTTGATTTCACAAACTGAATGACATCTCTCAGATCTTGTAGAGAATCTCAGTTGTTTTAAACTGAATTTGATAAATGGAGTAGCCATGTGTTATGGGAACGGACCATCGAATACTATCTCCAAGACTGCTTTAGCAGACTCCATCAAAATCTTCAGAAAGAAGAAACAAAAGCCTAGTCCAACCTAATGAACAGTCCTCCTCATCATTGTAAGCCCCACCAGAAAAGCTGAAACAAGAACAACTTCAACTTTATAAAAATACTTTTCATTATTATTTATTAACTGTAGCTACTGAAGTGAAAAACACTCAACATTTCAGTAGGTGGTTCAAACAGTTATTGCCTAGCTCGCAGACTTCTGAAAACAGTTACATAATAGGAAATACTGTTTTAACATTGACAATTGTAATAAAGATTGACACAGCTATAGGCCAGAGTACCGTGGAACTCAACTCCAGGTGGCTAGATCCATATAAAGGACCTGCTACATGAAATTTGGGGTTCTATATGCAACAGACTATTTAGAAACCTCACAATCTAAATACAATATGTACTTCAGTTTCCTAAGTTTCACCATAAGCCCCATCATGTATAGCTGCCATATCTCCCTCTGCATGGGAAAGAACGGCTTGGTACCCACTTCACCCTAAACCTAAGCATGGTCCAGAAACTAGATGCTCTCCTGACTCTCCCCCATATGGCATAAATCCAAGTTCTTCTGACAGCTGGTAGCCACTGATTCTTTTATATGTCTGGAGAAAATTACATAGCCCTTTTTTACAGTATCAGGGTATGCTAAATCCAGGTTTCATTCCCTTCTCTGCTACAGGTGGCTCCCACTCCTTTCTTCACTGCAGCAGAAGTAAGTCTTAAAGCTGGGGGTACAGGCAATACCTACTCTTCGTTTTGAAAAATTTCTATTACACAGAAAAGAATTAAAAAAAAATACTTTCCCAAGCCTGAAAGTTAAAATCAGAAAGCAGGTTCCCAGATGGGGCACTGACCACAAAGGACAAGATCAGTCCCTGATCCAGTCCCCGCTGAAAGGGCCATTCTGCTCTTTTATGGGATGGATGCTGCATGGGAAATGCACAGCCTAGTCCAGAAAACTCAGTTTTGAAAGGACTTTAGATCAAGTAAGTCATTTAACAGGGAGCATACTGAATTAATCTTGACAGTACATTTCTTACTATGTAAAAAGTGTTTTTTATAGATAAGGCTACAACATTGGTAAGGATATCTGCCCACAGAGTGGACACTGCAATGGAGAATTACCATTCACTGATTTTGGCCTCCACATAGGAAAGAAAAAGAGAAACAAGCTTAGAGCCAAAATTTGATGGCAGTTTTGTTTATAATGAATGTAATAATGTGCATACATTTGCTTGTGAACACCTGCATGATATTAAACTTGTTTTTACAGTTACATAGACTGTTCAGGTTCTTACCAAGATAAATGTACTTTGGTTTCTTTGCTTCAAAATTTCAGTTAGAAGTTTGTGCCATGCCTTTATCAAGTAAATTCAGATTCATATTAGAGTAAGCACAAATCAACTCGTATTTTTAATCTGTAATTTTTTTTTTGTAATCTTCTGCCAATACAGCAGAAGATCAAATGAAATAAAATCTAAACATGAGGTTTCACTTACCCTGCCACAAGAAATAATGTTCAAGGTGGCAAAGACAGATCTGTTTGATAATTATGTATTTTCTGCTAAATTGTTCCATATGCTTAGAATATTTGGGATTTAGCCAGGAAGAAACGCAAAATCACTTCTGGTAGTTGAGCAGTTCCTCCCAAAATGTGCATTAAGTTATCTTTGGACAATTGATTCTTAGGTAAAAAGATTTACATTAACTATTTCTGTTCACTATGTCCACCAGAAAAAAACCCACGTAATTCCAGAAATGCATGCATTTAGCTTAACAGTTTAAAATGAGATAAAATTGTACAAGAATACTTTTAAATACTCTATTGACAGTTTCACTCAGTTGACTCCATCTGCTTTACTAGGCTTTTTGAATTATTAACATTTATAAATATATTCCTTTGACAACTGCCATTAATGAGGATATGTTTTTATATAAAACAATCCAGTGCAGCTGTAAGTATTCACCATCTCTGTTTAACCTTTTAATAGAAACTAAGTTTTACTCCTATACTTATAATTTAAGACATTTGCTTTAGTTTTAAAATTAATCCATCTAATTAAAGATTAGCTTTGATAAAACAGAATGAGAAAATATTATTAGTTTTAATACGTTAATGAGGGAAACACATCGAGGACAGATTACAAGATGACACAGAGCTCTCCCCAGGATTCAGATGATGACTGTTACTGATAGGAACCCCACTTCCTTCCTGCATCCCATGCCTTTGTGCAGGAGGATTCTGAACTCATCAAAACTCTTTCAATCAGTGGTTGTAAACTACAGCATATTCTGATAATAATTTTTTTTTTCAAATATACTGCTGCTATGAAGTGTTTTGTAGAGATGAGTACCAACTGATTCCAGGCACAGCTTTGTACTGTCACCCTGATCTTACAGTACAAAAGAAGGAAAAGCAACACGAAAATTTTTGGCAAAAGCTATATGCATCTCTGTTACTGTCTTGCATGTCACAATTTCTGTAACAAAACTGCCAATTTAAGGAATTAATTTTACCTTTACATCTAATACATCCCATAAGTTTATAAAAGGAAACGGAAGAATGTTTCTATTTCTCCAACAGAGATGAAAATTTCTAAGAAGAGTTTGATAGCACCTACATACAAACAAATTTTGGATATAGTTTATTAACTCTGCAGTTCAGTTTCAGATATCTGCATTCCAAATGAGTATAAAGTTGAATGATCCTCATTCTTATCACAAAATACAAGTAATAAGATGGAATCAAATGCAACAGTTCAGAGAACAGAAGGGCTTGGTTTGTGAAGGCAAGATGGCCATCAATCACTACGCCCAGCTTGCTTTCCCACCTGAAAGCGGGCATTACTAGCTCTACAACTTGGGTAGCTGTAGCAGGGGACATATTTGCCTTTAAGCTATGATAGTTCACAGCATATGGTGCTCATGTAAAACAAAAACAATAGCACTTCCTTAATACAATGAGTAGTAGACCACTGCAACTCGACGTTCACTGCTACCCAGCTGCAGCCATTACTGCAGAGATCAACAGCTAATGAGAGCCAGAACCCCAAATAAAGTTTAATAGAACACATTTAGTAACATCAGCTGCAACCTCCCAATTTTGTAAGCCCCCTTTGCACATATTAAATGATATTTGCAAATATGATAGCCAAATGTTGGCCAAAATGTCACTTAATCCAACATTACATTTATCATCAAAGAGAGCAAAAGATGACCACCTCTATCTTTTCCCTATAACTGTTAATATTCCATAAATAGCTCTTAACACTATCTGATCCAAACATATTCAATTAAAACAACAAGGCTGTGCAAGGCTGCTGGAAAAGTTAGTGATTTATGTTATTTTAACAATTTAGGAAAAGTGAAGTTAGCCTGTACTGTTTCCAGTTTTGTGGGACGTGTATCAACTACTCAGCAAAAAACCAAAACCAAAAACACACCCCCAAAAACCCAATCACCCTGCTAAAAGCATAACTTCTGACTGGTCTCTCAGGTATGTTTAAACACAGAAGTTGAAGTGGAAATGGAATTAAAAAGGCATATTAATGGTGATGACTATACTAATGTGTGAGCAGAGGAAGTTACCGACCTGTACAAAGCTAAAACAGCAGGTGGGCTAGACATGGTTTGTTTTGCACAAAGCATATCCACTAGAGCCTCTGAGGTGGAACTGATCTTGTTCAGTCCCATAAGAGACAGACATGAAATTGCCAGGCATTCCTTCTTCAGACAGGCTGGCTTTCTAGGGCAGACAAAAAGTTACCATATTGCTATGAACTTTGCCAGCCTACTTCTAGCTTTAGCAACAAAAGAAGTTATCAAAAAAAGCAATGTCTATAGTATCAGATTTGTTTTCCTGCTCTTCATGCATGGAAGGTTGTGAGAACTACCAATACTCACCTCTCTCCTCAAACATAACTGGCATAATTTAAGGGTAAATTAAATAAACTAGATGGAGTTCAGTAATATATTTCTTAAGAAAGGAACTATGGGTGTTTAGTCTAGTTAGTACTGTAGTAATTTACAGCTTTTTGCTTTTATGTACCAAAGGGCATTCCCATCCTTAGATCCTAATGCCAAAAAAATCTACCGTTTCATTCCAAACATTTAGCAGTATTACACCGACTACGCATACATAAATATATAGCTGCCAGCTTTGCAGAATAAATTTCAGTGACAAAATACTTGACATCCAACCTGTTCCCTGGAAGCAACTTACTCTGCAAACAAAACAGCAAAAGCTTCTGCTACAAACAATTCATCCTGCTCATAAAACTAAAAATCAACTGATTACAGCTGATTAGAGCTTTCATCTTTGCATGGCATAAAAATATAAAAATAATCAGCTTTTATAAAATTATTTATTATTTGCATCTCTTAGCTCCATTTATCTCGTGTATGTAATTTCCTTATACAGAGGCCTTTGAGTGGGGTGACAATTCATCTTTAAATTCAATGTGGAAAACATACAGTCCATTATCACATTCAGAAATGAGAGCGCAACATTTATTTTCAGAGAAATACATGGAAAAGATGATGCTGTAGCAACATTATATTCAAACTTACCGCATCAGCTAACGATTTAGCAGGTTGAGAATAATTTTTGCGTTACCAGAAATTACACAAGTATCATTTAAGCATAAATTGGTAAAGGCTATTATCAATGTCTTGAGAGGAAAAGTGATCAGTCTGTGGCCTTAATATATATCTAAATATAGTAAGTAGCCCATAATATGGATTTTTTTTTTTTATTTCCTAGGTTGATTTTTGACAAAAATTAGCATTTAGTGCTTTGGTTCCTACTGATTGTAATGATGGAATCACAAACAAAAATATAAAGCTATTAAAATACAGAACTGAGTCCCCAGACATCCCAAAGGTGCTGCCAAATGAGCTACACCCTCTGTCAAGCACTAAGGTTCTAATTAAGGGAGATGAAATCCTCCTGTCATATCATGGTGGTAATACTGTAAGCAATAATCCTGACTGCATATCTTCCCAGTAAACCTTCCACATACCTACAGGTCTGTAGTACACCTATGAGCATGTGGTGGTACAATTTGTATTTTAAAAGTCCCTTGAACCTGGAGTTCAATTTCTTAATGCAAAGACAGATCCTAATAGCACCTACTGGGTTCCTCCATTAGAGAAAGTGAACAGAAAGGATAGAATCTGGTCATGACATATGAATCAGTAAACATCTATATACAGACAGAAATTCCCTCCAGGGAAAGATCATGGGGCTCTAGAAGGATGCCTGTAAGAATCACATAGCTGTGCAGAGCGTGCCATCATGAAACCTTGAGTTAGAAAATCTGGAAGTGTCTGAAATGTAGCTGTGTTCTCACTGCTGTAACTTGCTAAAGGAAAAAAAAAAAAAGAGAGCGAGAAATTAAGGCAATTCCTCTGAAAGTCTCTTGTACCTTCCATTTAAATTAATATGGCTCTAATTTGACATTTACTTTAATATGGCTGTAGGTATGAGGTTGGCTAATGCAGCCAAAGAATCTTCAGAATACTTGAAAGATACCTCAAGTATGAAAATATTTACATACAGTATAAATTCCCATGTTTTATTTTCATCCTCAAAAGGAATTTGTCCCACTTTACAAAAGAGAACAACTGTAGGCTTGGGGGTCATTATCAAATCAGAAGGGAGACAGGTCTTTTCCCATACGATTTCACACAGATAAAGTCTCAAGCAGTACATGACTTTGAATAGTACTGAAAGACTCTGCAAAGGCCATTTTCTCAGAGACGGGTTTTAAGCAGAAGTGTTTTCTGAACAGTTATAACCATCTCACAGTGTAACATTTTCATCTGCCCCCTTCTACCTGATATCACCTTCCCTCCCTGTTCATTTCCATTTACGTTCCTTAATCAGACAAGTCCTCTCCAAGAGATTGTAAAGTAATTTACATATGGGCTTCTTGGGAGAGAAGAGGCAAAAATGAACACGGCTATATTTTTTCCCTACGAGCTTAACCTGGGAAAATAAGATGAAGGACTAGAAATGACATAGATTCTCAGCTGGTTATCACCAGGTTAGTCACTAAGTCAGGTATGAGACCTCAGCTAGAGCAAGGCACAAAAACACATCAGATAATCTGTCCCCACTGTTGCATGTCAGATAGGGTCTCTCTCCATTAAAAGACAGAATGAAAACTAACTATAAAATGTAATAGCCCTCCCAAAAACATGTCTTTGTAAGTAGATGTAGCACTCGTTTGAGTCATACTGATCCAGAGATGAGATGCATTTCACAATGAGAGCTGCTCCTCAGCACTACTACTTGAACTGATGAATGGAAACCTAAGTAAATGGTAGCACTAGAAACATCTCCTTTGCATTAGACAAACATAGACTGCAATGGACATTGCAGGTGACAAAATGATAGCAAAGTAATATGAAGTTGGGAGGTGTGGAATAGAAGCATTTGCTAAGGTTCCTCTCAGACGGCCATGTTTCCCCATTTTGTGTAAGATTTTTGTAGCATTCTTCTGTTTTGGTCTAATTCAGACAGATTCAAATCCTGGAAGAAAAAAGCTTATAAGATTCCTCCAGTGTTTTTGCATACATAACAGGTAGAGTCTGATATCATATTATTATTAAGTTAATAATTTAATAATTATTATTGTTAATATGAAAGTTTGCCTGCTCAGGTACTTTCTCTGCTGTCATTAGTATCTCTAATACTTTCTTAAGTTAGAAGAGGCAGTGTAAGGCTTACTACATTTTTTACATTATTAGTAATCCAACTCTTTGCTTGCATTATTTTTTCCTATATAACTTATAATAGTTATTACAATATTCCACCATTCCACCTTTTCTCAGGCTTCCTTATTGCTTAATGTAAAATGTTCTTGTTAGTCTAATGATGCTTTTAAACTTCTCATTTGTATAAACAGATTTTCTAGCTTTCTCTCTCTTTTACCAGGTGTCTGTCTTATTTAATTCTCTGACCAAGCATCCTAATGATTTTGTAGAAGTGTCCTCTGCTTTTCTCTAGTCTTGGCTCCAATTCAATTTTTTTTTTTTACAGTCTATATTTTACTGGAAAAGTATTTGTTGAAGGGGTCAAAAATACAACTGACGCATTTCATGCATTCATCATTTCTTCAAATTTTGCCCCATCTATTGATTCCGAACATAAGCTAAATCACATTTTATGAGCAGGCAGCTCAGATACACTTGGTGAAGGGTGATCTGCTTGCACACAGAGGCCTGCTCTCACAAATATTTCTTTTCTTTACAATCAAGGTCTTTTATCATTTACAAAAGTTAACCTCTGCTTGGCCTGTTTTTTAAGCTTGTTCCCAATACTGCAAGAACTTTCAATTAAGCAAGCAGAAGTTGTGTCTGAGAAGGAAACCACCTTGCACAACATAGTAACATAGTACTCAAAAGTCCAGGCAATTAGCCACTTTTTTTTTTTT
>VZSC01005852.1:141977-160293 GCA_013398225.1 Steatornis caripensis | reverse complement strand
GGGGGGGGGGGGGGGGGGGCGGTAGGGGTAAATATTTTTTTCAATTTGTGTTTCTTTCTGTATCACTAATACAAAAATGTTGAAACAGCAATAGAAACACCATAATTTATGAACTGGAATTACACAGTAACCTTTTCTTCTGATATAGTTTGAGAGAAGCAAATGTCTATTTTGCTCTTGAATTCTGAAGTGAGTTAATTATTTAAGTGCTGGTTTTAAAACATTTTAAAAATATCCAAATCAGACTAAATGCAATTGGAAAACCTGTTGACAGTGTTCTGCTAAATTTTCAGTAATTCAGCTCAAATATATACATTTCATAACATCAGCAGTTTATCGTCAAAAATTTCTTGACCAAGATCTCTTGACTTTTGAGGTACCAGAAAGGTCGCAAGTCTGAAAAAAACCCCAAAACATTCTAGTGCTAGACCCACTAAAATGGAAAACTAGCATGAGCATCAGCAGTTTAATGTCTGAGCTCTTACTGTCTGTTTTCTCCTCCCACCCCGACAAATCTACAAACTGTTTGCTGAAGTCCGCTCCTGAAGTCACAGCTGCTACCATCTATAAAATTTACTGCTACCAAAAAGTAAAGTTGTATTAGCAACTACAGAAACATTATGACCAAAAGTAATTAATCTGATTTTTTCCCCAATCTGTAGAACTACTTCCATTGTCAATACTTTGCATAATATTCTAGTCCTCCATGTGAGACATCAGAAGAGGGATAGTTCAAGTTAGTTACATGGCAGATGATGTTAATCAACCCTACTGGCTTATACAAAAATGCCTGCTGCGTGCTTAGAGCAAAAGGCTTTGCAAAATCTAAGTTGCAGGGTAATTGAATTCTGTTCCTTACAATATTAAGTTTATAATATTTATAAGAAGCTAATATGTTTCTTTTAAAAGCATTAACATTTTAAAAGCACTTTACAGAACAAAGATACTAGATCTTACTAATTTGCCTAACACATATACCATAAAGGTATAAAAACCTATCTTAAAATATTCACGTAACTGAAGAAATTGAAGTTTAACCAGATTATGTATGAGATTCTCCTCAACTTTCATAGGATACTTTCTTTTGACCCATTCCCAAAAATGCAGCTCAGCAAGCCCTGAACTGTTTGTTGAAGTAGACTGGTGTTTCTCTTAAGACCACTAAAAGATTAAAATAAAGAAACCTCCTGTTATAGACCTGAAAAACTATTACACACCACTGAATTGCTCACAACACTGATTAAAACCAACTCAAGCTCTGCTACACAGGACAGCTGAAGTCAGGTTTTTTGTATGTTCTTATCCTCTTTAATGTTGTTTTTTAGAGAAAGAGTAACAGCATTATTAAGTGTGGAATGTTAAGTGTTTATGCAGTAGTCTCCCTCAAATGGGGGACATATCTTCAGTTGCCACAAAGTGGTACTTAACACAGTGCTATGTTTTCTTAAGGAGAAGGAAAAACCAACAACCAAGTAGTATATTTTTTTTCCTTAAGTGACTGAGTGATGCTGAACTTAGTTCACAGCGTGCTAATTAATCACTCCAGAAACACCACACTAAGTCAACATGTACCCAGCTCCAAAAATGAGAGTTCAGTCACTGCATTTGGAAGACTTGAGTCTTTGTTCACACAAACACTCGCACTACCTAAAGCAGATGTTTCCAAACTATGCTATGCAAGACACTTCAAAGTTATTTTATGTGTGCAGTAGGCATTAGGAGCCACCACTCCTGGGCTGGGGCAGGAGAGGAGGGGGGAGAAAAAAGAAGAGAAAAAAAAAAATTTTTTTAAAAAGAGTCAGAAGCTGTCACAACCGCTATGCAATAAAAGCTCGTTCTATTAAAGCCTACAGGCATGTGTGTGCTTCTTGCTCAGAATACCCCCATCAAGCTCCCAGACCAGACTGGGAGAATTTAAAAGGGAGACAGAATGAGATTTATATGGGAGGTGAAAAGAAATAGCCATTTTTGAGAGTAAGAAATAGGCAAAAGGTTACAGGACCATGAAGTATAGGATCAAGAATAAAATATCATGACTTTGAGAGGGTCTATAATGGTGTCTATATGCTGCCTGGAAATTTCTGATCTTCTAATACATCAGTTGTAGTTCTCCTCAACTTAAAGTAGAGCCCGGAGTTGAGAAAAAACATTGAAGAATGACTGTACATGATATAGCTATAATGCAGCAAAACAGCAACTAGCGTGCAGTGCTTTGACGGCTAGCCAGTTGTACCCAGTCACCTGATGCTGGAACTTTAGTTCAGATTTTTTATTTTTTTTGTAAAACACGCATAACTTTACTTTTGCTTTTATCATTTACTTTAAAACAGAAAAGTAAATCTCAGGAAACACGCAGTTGTTCAAATTTGTCAACTCTCACTTGGGCTTTGAAGCTTAACAACCACATACCAAGCCGTATACTGCTTGTGGTTTCAAGACTTGGAGGCAATGAATTCTTGTTCCGTAACTATCACACAGACGACTGTCACCTGCTGAATCACCAAAACCATATCCTGGCACACTTGCATTTCTTTTGAGGGATTTCCCATTCAATTGCTTGTCTGGGTACATCTTCCTTGCTTCTACAGAAAAAAGTCAGCAAGGGGTGCACGCCTGTAAACTGTAACTTAACATCAGAGCTATTAATAGCATACTGCTTTAGCCACAAAAACGGGAGACAAAGCTTGCTAATTTTTTTGAGGTGAGGGATGAAAAGTCAAAAAAGAAAGTGAAGCAATTTACTTCCTTGTGGAACAAGATCTATGGGAAGTTGAGCCTAGATGCACAGAGGTACCTACCTACCATATTTTTGGTTTTTTGAACCTTTGGTTCCTAAGATAGAGTTTTCTTTTACTATAACTTATTTTTTCCATACATTAGAACAATGCAGAAAGTTTATATGTATAAAACTAATCAGACATTACATGTTGTTTAAAAATCATCGTCTATTTGTTATGCTTTTGTTTTGCAGAAGACAGGTTAATACCAAGTAGAAAATTACTGTTGATACCATAGATTTTTTTAATTAAATCTCTAATTCTGAAACAAATGGTTAAACTCTTTGCTAAATAGAAATCTTACCAAAATAACTGTTCTCTCAATTTTATAAATCAATAGTCATTTTTTACTATAAAGCCTAGAAATCTAAAGTGATTTTTAAATTCCCTTTACAATTCACAGTTACTTTCTTACCCATCAGCTTCCGTGAGGAACTTGTCTCATTCAAACTTGGACCTGGTACTCAGTCATTAACTCAAATCTGTATTTTTTTTTTTTCCCCACTGAAACAATGCCTTAACTTTGGCTTCACCCAACCAATGGCTCAATGGCAACTTCACAGATTTTTTGCCTGTAGAATTTCTCTATGATTTTAACCGAAAAAAGGAAACAGTCAATTACATTCCATGTATGAAACAAGACGGTTTAATTATTCTACTAGTAAAACATGATGTTGAGTTTTGCCACTATTGCATTAAAAAGGTATGGAGGTGGATTTGGAAAGTTTCTTTACAAGATCGTTCAAGTTCAACCCTTGCTATAAGGACATTAATGAATAAGCACTTCAACAGAAATCTCTCTTTAAATTGAAGAAAAATCCCATACATTTCACCAAAAGAGATACAGTTTTCTTTTTACACCAACTCAAAACTTTTCAGCAATTTAACAGAAGTTCAGCAATGACTGAAGTAGGGCAAAGGAGTGAAGTCAGCTTTTGGAGGGTTGCTTCCTTTCCGGCCCAAGACTGTCTTTTTTCTACTTGGGATATGGGACTTATTCCCAGCTTATTTCACTGTCGAGGCCCATGGGTATATCCTGTTAAAGCCACATGCATATCAACAGCCTGAAAGACGAGTCCTTCCTCATCCCTTGCAGAAACCTCTAGTCACCTCCTGCACTTCACAGTTGCTGTTGAGATCAACACAGTTAGACCTCAATTGTACTACACAAAGGGGAAGAGGAATGGATTGCTTAGGACAGAACTGGAGGGATGGTCTGGAGGGACCCTAACTCACCAGCTTGGTGATTTAAAAAAACCCAGTGAGAATCAACATTGAAGACCATGTTAAAGTCAAGGGAAACAATATCCACTGCTCTCCCACTGTCCACAAAACCAGGCACCCTTCATAAAAGGCAATCAGGTTTGTCAGGCATGATTTCCCCATAGTCTACAGGTGAATGAGACTAGTAATCTCACAGGGTAAAAGCTGAGAAAGAACTTCTTCACTTAACCAAGGCAGTAGCCATTTCGGAGCAGCACATCCATATTACAAGAAACACTGAGGGATTCAGGGTAGCTGACGCTCCTGACACTTAAGTAATTCCAAGTGTTCCCTCAAAGGGCCTGCAATCAGCTAATACAGCTTGAGACAAGCAGACGAACAGGGGACGCTTTAGAAATATACACGCTGATGCATTTCTAAAAACTCTACAACCATGGGGCTCAAACCCTTCCGGTCTGTGAGCACAAGCCTCCCGTTCTACCTTCAAATGCTGATGGGGTGCATGAAGAGGGGCAACATTTTACTTCCACATCACTAGGTATAACTCATCAGCATTTATGCCACCTGATTAGCATGCTGACCAGGAATTCATATTTGCATTGCTATTCTTCTGAAGGATCAGCTATAAAACACAAAATGACATATACTAGGTTCTACCTGTCTACAAAGTTTCCCATTAAATAGTCAAGAAAACATATGAACAAAAGCCTTTAGTATCAGTGTGCTGTATGAAAACAGATGCATTTCAACATCCTTTAATGTGATCAAATCAACAGCCTGGTCTCTGCTAAGATACAACATACAGCACCATACAGAGCATGACTGCATCAAAGCAAAATTAAAAGCAGTTGTGAGGACAAGGAGGAAAGACTGGGATTGTTTGTTCTAGGCATGTCTCTTATCATTGTTCAATAAAAGTACACCAAACAACAAATGGCATAAGCAAGAAGGAGACACAGCACTCCTAAAAGCAAAATGTTATCTTCCCGTCCAAACATGCAAAATATTTATGTGGGGCACTGGAGGAGGCAGGGTGGGGGGGCAGAATCAATAAAGGAAAGACATTTTCCTTCACTTTGTAACTCTGATGTAGACACCAAGAGGCAAAAATGAATTCACTGAAACTGAATACTTTGGTATGAAAAGCTGGTGTTTCATGCTGGCCCACAGGAATTGTACTGCTGAAGACATGACAATGGAGTCTGATAGGGGAGTCAGAATATTTGACCAACCAGGCCATGGACTTGCTCCAGTAAATTCCTACTTTATGCAATCAGTTAGAATTTGTCTTGAGGGGCCAAGTATGTATGTCTTTCAGCTTATTAGATGTTACATGATGCCATGCATAAAGTGTGCAGTACTGAGCAATTCAAAAGGCACATGGGTTGAATTTCAAGAGGCAATTATTCAGTGGAAAAAAATGAGCATCTCTTTGTTCAATTAAAAACAGAGTTTAGCATGCACCACTGAGGGCAACTAATTCCTATTTGTATGTCCCCTTTAATGTTCACAGCTGGCAAACAGCAAACCTACATTTTCTTAAGGCAGTTTCAGATAACTACTCTAGTTCTTAGAGTTTACTTCATTTAAGCTTCTAGAATAATTACGGTAAGTTTTATCATTAACGTAATCCATTGTTAAAACATACAGCTTGGACAGTCCATCACTGCACCGAGGTGCAGGAGCTCCCAGGAGGCTTTTCCCAGGAAACATTTATCAATACATCATCTGAAACTCTGAAGAGCACTTCTGAAATTGGTTACTTCTTCTACCTTTTTCAGATTATCTTAAAAATAAATTATAAACTAATCCATTACAACAACCAAGATCTGGTAACTCCAATTCGCTTCTAGTTATCTAGCTGGATTTCCAAAATGATTCAAAAAGCAATCATTCTTTAACTAATACATGCTCTAAGCATGTATGGAGTAGAAATTATTTTAACAGAGCTAAAGTTTTTGTGTACTCAGGAAAAGTAAACACTGTTATAACTGGCTAGGACTGTAAACACTACAGAGCTCAATCATACAAGCAAGTCTTACTTCCTTATCAGAATACAGATAAAGTCAAACAGGAAAAGCTAGGGCATTTCTCCTGTCAACAAGCGCACACAGGAGGAGAACTGCTGAGTCATTAAGGCACACACAGCATTAAAAGCTACTCCAGTACCAACAAATTATTTGTACACATTTTTAAAGTGTATTCATACTGAAGTCTTAAATCACATTTTCAAGGCTGTAGTCAAGCAAACCATATACTTGTACAAATTCAAATGGATGAATCACAAAGCCCACGGGAAGACAGATGTTGAAAGCCTGGTGCTACGTCTAATTGTATTTCTCCACTCACACAGTCTTCGGAGGAGGAATCAACAGTTACTGTGGTTTGTATAACAAAACCAAAAAGCTCAGAATCTCATTATCTTTAGGTCCTACAGTATAGTAATAAAAATGCTAACGAAGATTACAAGATGTGGAACACACAGTGTGAGAAAAGCAGTGGCACTTCCTCAGGCCAGGCTTTTTATCTTGCTACCTGTTCTGGGTTCGAATGTCATACCAACCCTAACAATGTCAATCTCCAGAACACTTACATGGTTAGCATAGGATAAATTGTATTTTAGGCTCTGATCTTGCAAACAAGAGTATAATCACTGCAACAGGTATCCGGAGCAAAGCCCAGAACAGTATGCTTAAAACTAATCTCCCTATTAACAAGGGCTATACAGAAGAGGCAAGTGCTCTGCATACTGGGACAGGGGTTTCAATAAATTTTACAACAGCTTTGTGGAACAGAAAAGGCTCCTACACTGACTTTCCATATGCCTTTGATTAAATAATAAAAATAAGGCAGAGAAGAGGAGATAACCTTTTATTTCTCTTCCTTGCAAAGGGAGTTCTAACAATGATTAACATTTATCACTGAAATACTACAGCGCAACAGGAAAATAAAATCTAAAGAATACACTAACTATCAGTATTTGCAACTGGTTTCTTCTCTTTATCCTACAAATATATTGACATACTAAGCTCTTTGTGATATAAACAGAATTTTCGATTTTAGATGTTCGGTTTGGGGTATATTAAATGTCAATTATATCAATAGATAGGGGTATAGGGCTGCCCAGCTGCACAACGTGCCTAGTGACACAGCACTCCTAAAAGCAAAATGTTTCTGACCAAGCTAAGAATGAGCATGTAACAATGAAAACATACACATTTTGAGATTTAAGGTGATGTCACAGCTACATGGCTCTCATCATCATTTTTAAGGATTAGAATTTAGGACTTCAAAGCCTAAATCCCTACTTATGTTCTGTTATGTAAAATACAGGCTAAAATAGCCTGTAGCAGACAGCCACAAATGCTCAGTATGACTCTCAGGGGACTGGGGGCACAGGGTGGAAATATTTAGGGAAAAAACCCCAAAGGGACAAGTACAGCAGTGTGAAAGAACAAGCATGGATTAGGAAATAACTTGAAAGGTAGGGTAGTATGATACTGAAATAATCACAGGATTCCAAGGTTCGCATTTTGTAATAATTTTGGATTGGGGCCAGGGGGGAAGACAGCATAAAAAGAAACACAGTTGGTTTGTTCGGGTTTTTTTTTTTCAGTTAGTTTTTTCCTCCAACTCTCAGATAAGATTCAAAGCAACTCATTCAAAAATGTGAAAATGAATTCATATGCATGGTAGAAATATCTAATACAGAAAAACGAATTAAATAGAGAACGACATAACTTCCAAGGCTGGAAATCAAGAAAATTTAAATACGAAAAATATTTTAACAGGATGACGCATCTGCTAGAAGAATCACCAAGAGATGTGGTGGATTCGCCGTTTAACTTTTTCATACCAAATTGGATGGTGTTCTACAAAACCCACAATCAATCTCTCTCAAACTATGGGGTGTTTTCTACCTTGGCAGTACAAAAACAGCTCAAGATTGAGTCATGAATCAAATAAGACTAGTTAAGTCCACCAAAAGCTGCTGGCAACAGTAAATTCCTACATGGCATCATCATAAACACTTGAAAGCAGTAAGTGCGGCCTGATTTCACTGCTCTGCCCTGGAGGGCTCTAGCTTTTCCTAACATGGGAGTCAGGAGTGTCTATGTACGCAGCAGGAGGAGCACGGAAAGAGGGTAACATGAAAGGGAAGTCACACTTTCAAAAAATACATCAGGAAAGCTGCATTAGACAAACAAGGCAGGTAAAAATAGTAACAGCCTGAAATAAAAGCAAGTCAGGTTAGATCTGCTGTATTATCCCAGCCTGAATGGGTCGAGTTTTAATCACTTGTTTCGTACTTTCAGGTTTCTGTTTCAGACCACCACCTAACACTCCGCAGAAAAGCTATCTGCATCTGCTAGACTGCAGATATGTTGCAGTCCTTCTCGGTGCAACAGAATAAATATATTATCTCCCACTTTGTCTTTCCTATCTGTACATCTTATCTTAAGCTATGCTCTCCAGAGCAGGAACCACATGCAGTCTGTTCTCTCCAATACACAGTATGACAGAACAGTGGGCATCACAGGAAAAATACATTATATCAAAGAACATATTTTATGTTATGACAAAGGGTGTGTTGCAAATTTAAGCTATGTTATGCCAAGGAACGTGCGTTAATTATATTACAAAGAAAATTAGGCAATGCAAACTTACTGGAAAAAATTCTTAATTATTCTGTTATTGCTGTGCTTGCCAGAATCACTTACAGACAACATAAGAAACCAATTCTAAACTAATTTTGAGCAGAAATTTTCTTCTGTAATTGCAGAATACTGTCCAATAAGCAAGAGGGGAAAAACCACATACTTTAAACCACAAGAATTCTTAGTGAAATGGATGAAAGGATAATTAATAAGCAACATGTTAATTTTTTTCTAATGTATTGATACACACGTATAGCACAGCTACTTCATTTTAGATTCTGCAAGCCTCTCCTTAATGCTCAGTATACCTTCGAAAAGAAAAATCGTGCCTCTAACATTAAAAAAAAGCAATCAATCATACGAACTCTACTTTTATCCCTTTAATGTAACTGCTTCACGAAGACTCTGAGAAGACTCATTGTAAACGTTCTTCCTTACTGCAGTAAAGTGTTTAAATTATTATCAATTAATCATATAATGACCAAAGCTAGAGGGAAAAGGGCCTTTTTCCTTTAGCATACATGGGGAACACAGGCTATGCCTAAATGATCATCCAGTTGCCCTCCAGATGCTGAACTCACACTAACCTGCATCCACACAAAGAGCTGTTGCCCCATATTCCACTTTATATTTTTCACCACTGAATGCAGACATGCATGGATACTTAGCATCAAAACAGAGTGAAATAATATCAGGACAATGCACAAAGACTTTCTTTACTGACTGTCAGCAGACACCTGCCTGATTTATCCTAGTCTCTTAAAAATAAAAAGCTTGCCTTAAACCACTTTCAGAAAGTATCTTACACACACCAAATAAATCCTCCAGTGGTAATTTAAACTAACCTGCTTGACTTTGAGGACTGCTAACCCACTTCAGTACAGGCAGCTAGCACCGTACAGCCAACAAGCAACACCACCTTAAATCACTTCATAGCTCTGACTCACACAAGAACTTTGACTTCATAAAGAAATAGACTTGAGACACATTATTTTAATCACTACTGAAATTTCCTTCTTGACCACAAGGCCAAACCCGTAGATATAAAAGCAGGCCAGAGTGCTTGACGTGGGCATACAGAAAACCTTCTGACACCATGTGGACTTGAGACTAACCTAACCACATAGAACTAGTGTATCTGAAGGGCAGTGATACAGAAGGATCACTTAGCAGCACAGTAACTTCACTAACAAGTTACAATAATCAAAAGCAACTGCTTAGCAATAAAATCACCAACAGAAATAAGATGCTTTGAGGTTGTGGAAGAGGAAAAAAAAAGTACACCTATTTCCTACAATCTGAAATATGGTAAGCATGCAGAAGTCTACCACGTTTCAGTCGACACTATGGAAAAACTCATCCATCTAGCACTGGAGACAACTGTGTACCATCTTAATGATTTGGGGCAGCGGAAGATGCTTTTTTGGCTGGTTTGGTTTTTTGTGGGTTTTTTTTTATAGATACACTTAGCTTTTAAAGTAACAACAAAAAAACTTGTAGACATCTAAGTGAGGTACATTTATTCAAAGTGATGTAACTTCTTGAGATGTCTTTCACAAAACAGTGGGGGTTTTTTCCCCACAGATTTACGCCTTCAGAAAACAGACATTTATTCTGGATTATTTAAACTTGGAAAAATGCAAGTGTTTTCTTTGAAAAAATATCTATTGTTACAGCAAAACCTTGGGTTTCCTTTCAAGCAAGATCATATGATTACGCGTTTATATTTTACTTTCCGCAGGAATTTACACACCCCCCATTTGCATCCTGTTATTCATTTAGCGCTTCCCTTTACTTCAGCATGCTGTGTTAATAAAGTGGACCTCTTGGCTCAGCCTAGGCACTCAAGGTGACAATCAGTGCTCACTCCTGCATTTGTCAGATCTATTCTGTACAGCTTTCCTCATACATTTAACTGCACAAAACATGCCTTCAATAAAGCAGTTCTGTGAGAAGCACTGCACGGACAGATCGTGAAACTCTAACCTAGGGGCTTTTGTTAATTCTGTACTTCGAAGCACTAATTTCTCTTTTGGAGGGTAACTTTCAACTGAAACAGATTACATGCTATTTAAGTACATTAAAATAGTACAAAAGATCTTATTTTCAACACTGGATCTGCCACAGTCACAGACTGGTTACTCTTGTTTATCTTCACTTTAGTCATTGATGTTAGCCTTTGAACACCTCAGACAGATACTGATTATTAACCTGATTTGTAGTCCTACAGTTCAAAGGCCTGAAAAGAAGTAGCAAAAAGTATTTTTCTGCTAAAAAAGGTTAAGACAGCTTCTACTGAAGCTATTCTATCTGAATGTAAAAATTAAACTTGCTTCATCTTGCACTGTTCAAAATGTCTTGCATAAGATCAGCAACATCAAGTTATTTATCTTCTCACATTTACCAGGCTTTTTTTATTTCATGGAGACTAGAGGAAAAATATTCTGCTGTAATGCACATAGTGTATGCACTTACTTGTTGCTTGAAAAGTCCTTTCCTATGAGGCAATCAAAATTCTGCTACTTAGTTCATTATAGCGCAGTTAAATACCCTATATTCTACAACTGTGGTCCAGTATGGTAGCATTAGCTGCATATGTTTGTCTGACCTAGGTACCATCCTAACAGTATGCTACTGAGTTGAAAACACAGGTTAAGTTTGCTTCAATTCTGGATCCGCAACAGTTAAATTGGAACCTGAAATGCAAATATAACTTCTCTGCCACTAACGCACATCTAATTCATCACCACTCTAAACAGCTGAAAGCTACCTTGGTGTTCAGATTAGAAACAAGCAACTGATGTAAATTTCAGTGTGAAGTGTTTCTGGCTGTCTCTTTACAGCTAAAGCCATGAATTTTTTTCCTATACAAAAATCATAGCCTTAAACTCCTTTATTCCAGGACCTTCAAATGCAAATTGTTAGGGAGGTGGGGCAGAAGAAACAAAAAATCAAGTACTTACATTGCAGGAGAAATTGAGATCAGTATTATCACTCCAACACAAGTAAGGCAAAAAACTTGCAATCTTATATTTGTTTCAGAATACATATTTAAAAAAAAAAGTTTCACTGAGACGAGACTAGAAGGTCCTCTTCAATTCATCATGAGAACACATATGAGCCAAATAAATTATTTTATGGCAGTCAACCTCAGAGAAAGTCTCATAAAGACTTCGATGAAACCAATGTGCCACGAGAACTCTTTCATTTCATGGGAGCAAATATTTTCATTTGAAAAAACACTGCTAGAAAATTTGACCAACTCTAGCCTTGAGTAGATTCCATACTAAGAATCGTCCTGAACAAGCACAGAAATCAAGACATTTGCATATACTCTTCAAGCAATAAACGTTCTGTATTCCTGCAGGAAAAAGCGGAACTATCTTAGGCAGTTCGGTTTCTTCAGTTCTTTCATCCATGATATGGAGTCACTATGAAGAGACTGAAACACTGAATCTTAAACTGAGGAGGACAGAGGTTATTTTAATGTCCAAAAAACTGAGTTTAAAAAAAACACCACCGACTTGCAATTTAATATCAACTCTATTGCAAACAAGATTGCTTAGATACAGGTGATCAATGTAATTTCATCTTCAGTATAATATTGTAAACCTTCACTGACCGATAAAAAAAGGACAATTATTTAAATACAAGCTCCCTGTTTTATTCCAGCAATGAAAAGGACCAGACTATTTCTGCCTTTGAAGAAACTGCCATGAAGCCAGCCATCGCATCTCACCCTACAGAACAACTCGGGTAGAGGAGGAGAGGGGCAGGACTCCTTGGCCAGCTCTGAGATGGTGTAAGGGGAAACATGCTTGTGGCCCAATTACTACTCCAAGCGTTGCTGTATTACCCTTGCCAGGGCTGGGCCAGGGAAAACCTGCCCACACAACCGGAGAACCTTAGTGTTATCTTAATACCTCATGCCCCATATTAATCAAGGCAAGAAAAGAATTTGCCTCTATTTCTTTGCAAGTCACCTTTGCAATGAACTATAGGAAGGAGAACTAGCGACTACTTTATACCAAAACAAAGTAATTTTTGTTGCATCATTAAGAAAAATATACAGCTGCCAGAAACTCATATGACATATTTTGAATAGTGATGGTTTTATGAAGGCAATTGTTAGAGGGGAAAAAAAGAAATCTCTTCAGTATCTGTGAAAGTCTAAGGAAAAGGACTGGAAGAGTCATTAAGGGCAATATTACTTTCAAATGCAAAGCTTTGAAAGACTGGTGATTTAAGTGAAATATAAGTAGTTACATTTGGTTTTCAAGAAACTGGAAAGCGTACTTCATACACAGTTACATTGTATATACCCATGCAACTGGATGTTGTATTGAAATTCAGATAAATTAACAGTTTTAAGTACTTAAACAGCTGAAATCAACATACAGTATGAACAGAATTTTACAAGCGGTCCAAACCCAAATAAATTACCAATCCTTACCGTCAAAAAAACTTTTGGCTCTCAGGTAACTGACACTAAGCCGAAGCACAGACAGCTTATCCAATTTGGCGATAACATCTTGAGGGAAAGGCAGCAGGCTAGCCAAGCGGTCCAACTCTGCATTCAAGCGGTCCCTGTGCCTCTTGGATGGGTTGGACTTGACTCCTTCAGCTGGGGATGGCTTCACTCTGTGGCAAAAAACCAAACACCATGTAAATGGAAGTTTCTTCCCAAAATGGAGGTAAATATTTGCCAAACCTAAATTACAAATTGTCTTTTAAACTTTAACAAGCAAAATGTTTTTCCCAAGTGACTTCTGTTTCCCATTGGGAAAAAAAAAATAAACACAAATAAAGATAGTTTAACCCCTCTCCAACACACACACTGTTAAATGAAGCAGTTAGAACTACAACAGCTATTTGAACATGTAATGAACATTTGTAACTTTTGATATTCAGTGTTGTTTACAAAAAGCTTCCTACACTTTCACTCAAATGTCATTTGAGTTCTTCCAAATATCCGTATTACAAATAATTCAGTAACTTTCAGTAATACTTGTGTACAAAGGCATTTGACAGCACACTTTTTCACTTCAATTACAGTTTTTCACAAGACTCCTTTATTTTTGTCAATGTTTGGAACAGGCTACTGTCAATTGACTACAACAAAAGTTTTAGCAACTTGCTAGACAACGAGGCATTCAAAACTGCAGAAGAAAACAAGAGATACGGCTCGGTCAGCAGGTAAAATCTTTGTAGCGAACACTATTGAGCTCATCCTTTAAGTCAACTCCTAGCTGAAGGCATTTCATTTGAGTATGGCATGACAAAGGCATGCCTTTGTATCTTACAAAGTACGATTTAAAAAGCTTTCGGTTATGAATTACTTAAAGTTTTTGTAAACTTGCTATTTTCCATTCATATTCACCCTGAGCTCCAATTCCAGGTATGTGGATACTCACACCTTCCCACGTATGCAGAAGTCTAGGAACAGGTTCAAACCCCTACTCATTTGAATTATAATTAGTTGTTACAAGCCAATACTGAAACCAAATAATTTATCTGCACAAGCTATAGTAGATTTTACGATATTTATTAAACAGTGTTCTAATTAAAAAGTGATTCATTCTCACGTCTCCAGTATTGCAGTTCTACTTGAGATCTGCAGCAGTTATCAATTTGTGCTGCTCTCATAGGAATGTTGGTTCTGCAAGATGTATCACTTGCAAAACTCTGAGCATAAACACTTTCAGCACTTAATTTCTTCAAGATTTCATTTAGTCTGCTTCGAAGCTTCATCCTTATATCAATTACAAGAAATTGCAAAAGCTCCAATAGTTATTTTTGCCGCTGCTGAAAGTAAACCATACTGAAAAATACTCTCATCTTTTATTTCAAATCAAATAAGTAGTTATAAAGTGGACACTCATATTTTTAGCTTGTTTTTACTTTATGTTTCAATTACACTTGTTGTTAGTTTAAACTTAAGCCCTTCTTTTTACAGGCATTGTTTATTCAAGTGTCACTTGTCAAAAACTTGCACTTAAGCTTGGCTGCCTGTTCCCTAGCGCTACGGCTGCCCTTTTGAACATCAAAGGAGGGATCCTCCTTACGCGAGCCTGGGAACTTGAAGACGCTGTAATTGAAAGTGTTGCTAACACACAGAAATATAATATATCAGCAGCAACTACTTACACCCCAGGTGGATAAAGTTAAGCTAGCTGCAGAGTAAAGATTGTCTAGAACACAGTTCTAGTAGAGCTTTATCCTAAAAACACTGCAAAAATGGGGCAAACTGATTGAGAATTATGAAAATTCTCTCTCCTGAAAAAAACACAGGTTCATCATCAACTGCAATGGATGATAAACTAAGTATTTAGTTAGGTGTGGGCTTCGGTCACAAGCCCTGAGTTTGAGACCTGCAGCTCACCACATCCCCAATGAACATTAAGCTTAAAATAATTTAGTAAAGCTTTCTTCACATTCTCTTATTCTGGCAGAATATTCATTTGTACAAGCCATATGACTAACGCAATTTAAATATAACTTTAACAAAATAAAGTTCAAATCACCAAACATTACCAGTAACTTTAGAAGTTAATACATAATATTTATGAAGTGAACTGCCATAAATGTAGAGATAGAATAATAAAAATTAAGCAGATAACAGTTGTATAACAGTCAGTGGATGGCTCACTACTATCAAACCAAACAGGTCTGTTCCCAAAAAGTGGAGGTCTCCATAGAAATCATTCAAAACACAATCTTTTTTAAATAAATCAGTACTAAATACCAGACTTTTCACAACTGTCCTCAGCTTTGCTTAAGACTTCTATAAGCAATTTGACAAGTTAGCTGAAACTATTTGCAACTGTGCAGTTATCTCATCAAGCTATAGTTAGATCTAATTGTTTCTGCTTTACTGTCTAATGATTTCTCTTCCTTACTTCTAACTAGTTCAAAGCACAAGGATTTTCTAAGTGTAGTGTACAACACTTCTGAATATTAAGTTAGCGGTATCTGCAGTATAAATCTCACCATGTTCTCTCCCTCTAAGTCAAACACTGATTTTCCCTAATTTTCCCCTGTATCATCCAACTAAAATCCATTAGATAAAAATGGATACTTCAGTGTCAAAGGGAATAAGGGCGGAAATGCCAGGGGCATAAGTAGCAAGCTGAACCATTTTTCATCCACTTAAGTAAACACTTGATGCTAACGACAGCCCTAGTTGCATTGCAGAAAATTATCTTCACAGAAAATTACGTGCTATGTCAAGATTAAATCCATGCATGTGTTTCATTTAAAAAAAAAACAAAAAAAAAACAAAAAAACAAAGACTAAAGGAAGGAATGGATTTTAAGCTGATCTTTCAGTTCTCAGTCTTTTACCTTTCACAGGAAATTAGAATTCCCTAATCAAAGGCCAGAGGTCTATGTACACTCAGTGCCTCCAAACTGAGCTACATTCCTTATCATTCAACAGCTGCAAGACAAGCAAGCACTCTTATTTCTTGTTTTAACAATTCTAGAGGATTTGCCATCCCACCATCAGCTGACTACTATTTTCACAGGTCTGCTACAGACTACTTAATCAGAAGTTTTCATTACACATGCTTACCACATGCGCCTTCACAGACATTAGCAACGCTAAATTATTAAAAAGAAAGTGCACAAGTACCTGAGTCTTAATTATTATCAAAAGGCCAAAGTAAGTTTCGATACTTACATGCTAATCCATATTTTTTAAGGAAAATTGAAGCAGTTCTTTCAGAAAATGAAAAGAAAGCCCAGATTTATTTTGTTCGTACTATGACAACAAAAACTTTGAAAATAAAGACAAAACCCAACAACGAAGCACTAAAAAGAATGAGGCCTCATTAACAAGACTGAAGTGCGAAACAAAGTCATGAAATAAAAGAATGTGCAAGAAGAGCATTAAAGATACAGCAACATGTTAAAAAACTAATTCTGTTAAAAAATCATTAGAAGTCCATCAGAACTGCTTTATTGCTTAGAAAAAAAGGACATAAGGAAGAACATACACATCACCTAGCTAATGGATTTAATCTTTTCAGCTACAGATATTTTTCATCTTATATTTAATAGTACATGCAATAGCATGTTATTCTTATGTATATTATTTAATTCAATGTAGGTCAGGTATATGAAATGCATCAATTACCACTAAGCAAGTATTACAATAGATGACATTCTCCAAAATCCTCTGTTTACTTCAGCAACTGAAAAATACTTCATTAACTCTTTTCCACACTTAATTTAGAATTACTGAAAATCCAGCTGATCATTCCTTTGGAAGCAACAGATATGATACAGACTATCAACCTCTTCAACCAAAAATTGTTGTCAATCTATTTTGAAGGGGCAAGGGACCCTTTCCAGTGTCTCCTTCAGCAGACAATGAAACCAGCAAATATTTGGGCAGCTGAAGGGATAACAGGGGGTTTTCTAACTAAAAAAAAAAAATCTCAGTCAGTGGCTTGCTACTCAGCCGCTGCTGAGCAACTGTTTGTCCTCTCGTAGTAAACAGTTTTAATTTGCTCAGGTTGTTTTGGTGTATGAAGGACTCCACCAGAGTGATAGAGACAGCCAGAACACCAACCAAGAATGAAAGTTTCCCACTCAGGTTTAACATATTTCGTTACTGTTTAAGATGACAAGCCAATGCTATTTGGAAACAGGAAAAAAAAAAAGTATATTCCTGCCTACTGACCATGTTATCTACACTTGTCTATCTCCATTTGCTGCAGATTCTCTTTCTAAAAAATATGCTTTTGCAAGAAGCACTGACCAAAAACCAAGCAACCAAAAAAACCCACAAACTTTAAAAAAAGTGAATTTTCAGTACTGGCCTACATGTAATATACAGGTACCCCAAGACTAGCAAGGTTATCATTTACATATGGTAAGTTTACTCTACATATGGTAACAGCTTTATTGCCTCCATTTCAAATAAGAGGTGCAAACTGCTGTTTGTAGCAGACACAGCTTTACACAAAGGAATGTTTTAATGATTATTTTTCTTTTCTGATGAACTTCCGTTTTGAAAGCTTGTTCCGTCACTTCTCGTTTGTTTGCCTTGAAAGAATACATAAATAGTTTCATTTTTTAAATCAAAATATCTCTGCGCTGCTTTCTGAAATTACTATGTCTACTTAGAATTAAGGATCAATCAAACATTTTTCTCTGGAGTATTTAATACCATAAATAGATTTAATCTAACACAGAACAAAACCATATCACAATTTCTTATTTAGTCTGCTAAAGAAACATGCCATTACGTGTTTTGCGCCTGCATAGTATGAAACATATAGACCTCCCCATCCAGTTCCCTATTACATTTATCCAGTTATGCAAAACAATTCTATCCAAACACCAAAAAAAGGAAAAAGCCAGGCAAATCCGACCTAGTAGGCAGAAAAATACAAAAACTACAAGGTGGAGCTAGATTTATATAATATCCTTCACCTAATGTTAGGATGTATCTATAGTAAAACCCACTTCCATCTAAATTGCATTTTATCCTTCCTACTGCAATACTAGTACACTAATTCAGCAGTTCAGTTAATAATCACTAGAGAAAAGGAATTCAAGACTTAAAAAAAACCACAAAAAAAAAAACCAAAAAGCAGGAGCCACCCATTGCTCCCCAAGCTTCAGTGGGGAGTGACACACACACACACAC
>VZSC01005852.1:120722-138220 GCA_013398225.1 Steatornis caripensis | reverse complement strand
CCCGAGCCTGCCACCTCCCCCGGGCTGACACCGTGCCGGCCGCGGATCGCCTGGCAAAGAAACCAGAAATAATACGCGACCGCCCAAAATAGGGGTGCGGGGAGCCGTGGGTAGGAGTACCCGCCGGGGGAGAGGTGGAAAGGCACCGGGCTCCACCGAGGGCAAGGCTGGCAGGACACCTGGGGAAGGGAAGGAAGGCACCGGGGCAAGGCTGGCGCTCGCTGAGCGCCGAGAGGACCGATGGGGCTTGCGGGGCCAGGACGTGGTTGGGATCTCATTAGGGGATAAATCCCCGAGTGATTACACTGACGTTTTAGGCTAAGCACTTGTTTTAAAGGAAAGGAGCGGCATCGCAAAAAGTAAGAGGTGCTGCCGGACTGCTGACAAATAAAACCGTCCGAGAAGAGCCCCGGTGCCGTTACGACCCGCCGACGCTTCTCCCGCCCGTTTGCTTCCCCTGTTCCCCTTCGCAGCAGCAGCAGCAGGGCGCTTCCCCGGAATAACCGCAATAAATTTTGTCTCAACGCTAAACTTGGGAGCCCTGTGTAAACACAAGCCGTACGCGGGCACGGCCGAGGCGAGAGCCGGGGAGAGCTCCCGTCTCCGCGCTCCGAACGCTCCCCACCTCCCGCGGGGCTCGCCCGATCCCAGCCCCCGGACGGCGGCCGCAGCTGCCCCTCTCCCGCGGTTCGGCCCCGCCGCGGCCGCCCGTGTCCGGCTGCCGGGAGGCTGAGGCAGTGTCCGTGGTGCTGGTGGCTGTCCGCCCGTCCGCAGGGGCTGGCAGGGCCGGCAGCGCTGCACGGGCGGCGGGGAGCTCGCACCTTCCCTCGCTGGTTACTGAAGCCCCGGTTACGCAAGCGTTTCTGCTCCGCTCTGCTGACGGAGGTGATTAGCGGTGGCCCAGGTAGTACCGTACGATAAAAACCTGGGGTTGTGCAACCGGCAGCGCTCCGGCGCCGGCAGCCGCTGCGTCCCGCGGGACCGGGCGTCCCCGCCGCCCGGGCCTCCGCCTCCGCCTCCGCCGCCTCCGCCTCCTCCTCCTCGCAGCCGGCAGTAGGCAGCACAGCGCGCGCCCGCACGCGCTCTTGTTCGCCAGCTGAATTGCTCGGGTTTGATCGCCTGGGATGCTAGCCCAGATGCAAAGCACGCTGAAGCCACAATATGCACATAAAATTAATTTGACTAAACCTTAACAACGCTGGCGTGCTTGCTAGTACGCCAGGAATCGATCAAATGACGTTTTGAAAAATATGTCTTCAGCAAAGAAAATTTTTGAAAAAATACAGTAAAAGAACCGTACACCTTACAAAGTCAGTGCCTTGCAGTCACGTCCGTGCCACATCACTGGCTGAACACCTTTGCAGAGGATGTCAACTATTCAATAGCTTCTGTCACTCCTCAGTCCCTTTCCTCTTCACTCTCTCTCCTCTCTTCACAAGATATCACCAGCATCCTGGAAAAAAGGTGAGCAATACTGTACACCACATCTTACTTCCTTCTCCAGCCCCTTTCTTCTTTCGAATTTAGGACTGAAACTGGAAATGAATGAGTCTTCTTCACTCCAAACCCTTCAATCTACCCAAGCACTCAGTTTCTTCCAGCCTAAACTTCCCAGTCCCGTTCAGTACTCTTTTCACCCCCAGCCTCTCCCTGCTTGCTAGCTTCTTCCTCTGTCAACACACGTGTGCTGTGATCTCCCCATACACAACATAAACTGCTGCTCTGCTTTCATTCTTCTAGTCAGCTACATTACCTTTGTGTTGAAAGCTTACAGGCATTGTTTAAGGCTCCTCTTCTTCTAATTTTTAATTTCATTGATCTCAGTCTGTCTTTTTCTTCCTCACTGAGATTGAGCAAAATCTCTAGCAACATCTTGTTATTCACTGGACCTCAAGAACTCAACTGTTTCTTGACCTTTTGTGCTACTTAGATACTGTCAGAGACACCCATACTTACACTGTCTCATCTGCCAGCTCCAAGTCTACTGAGGGCTTTGTGAAGAAGGAAGTAGGCTTTAGCCTCTCATGATGGACTTGGGCTCCCTGTTCCCTTCTGGGGCTATGGGAATTTGCTTGGTGCCAGCAACATACTGTGGTTACTCTTCAACTGCCTAATTTGGAAACAAAGAGTAAGGAAAACTCATGCTTTTAGGCAGAAACCACATCTTCTGTACGTTTGCAATCTGCTGCCCACTGTAGGAAATCCACCTCTATGGCTCAGCCACCTATTTAAAAACCAATGTGAGATCTGAGATGTTCAGCACACAGAGAATCATGGAATGCATGGAGAACTTCCTTATGTGTCACTGGAGCCTTTTAGACACAGCTACCTAAAAATTTCCTTATCACATTATCTGCAGCTTTTGCGAGTCTGTCCTCACCTGGTGTTTTTACTGTTTCTTTGCCTAATCCATTGTCTCCTTATTTTCATTTCTATTTGATAATTTGGGTACAGTAGAGATTTTGTCTCATATTCAGTGTAAAACAAGCAAAAACTGTACAACCATGATTCAGCAAACTTAGAGCCTTCTTTACTGCGTAAGTTTTTTGCTGGGCTTTTCTTAATATTTTCTTTTTTAAAGTAAAATTTTATCAGGTTTAACAACATGTTTGGTCTTGCAAAAGATAACTGTGGCTGATGTCATGTGGACAATTAAAAGGATTTAATTTCTATGCAGATTACTTTCATGTGTGTTGTACGGATCTACCTAGGCTCTTCTCATGTTATATCTAGGCTGCTACCCAGGTGGCTTACTAGGTCTAAACTAAAGATCACATCTTCCCTTAATAAATCCTCCTGAACCATTCGCGATCGCTTTTCTCCTCATTGCTCAAGTCCAACATTTTTGCCTTTATAGTCATGAATCGTGATGCCATCCCATGATGAGATTTTTAAGAAAAATATGTTTGTGCATCTAGTGAACTGTGCCTTTCCCTATCCCCGGCATGTGCCAGGTGCCATATTAATGAACACATTCTTCTGTGCCCAGTGTGCTCTGTGGTGATCATCCTCTGAAGCTTCCAGAGCTCTCACCTGTCAGCAGCCACATCTTCTGCCCTGACTCCAAAATGAGCAGTAGTCTTCAGCTTCACGCATCCGTTCTGCCCCTCTTCTGCTTCTCATACCTTGCACAGTTCCCTCGTCAGCTCTGTCTCCTGGCCCCTCACTCATTTCACAAGGTGAGAGCTCTTTGGAGGAGGGGACTTCTACTAAACAGCCAGAAATTCCTGAGTGGGATGGAGTTTCGCAGAATCACCACGAGATCCACAAAAATCTTGTCATTCGGGAGGAATTTATAAGAATTATAAACACTGCTTGTTATCTTAGGGTCATCTCTGACTCATTTTTAGCCTTTATCCTACTCTTTCTGTCCATGGCCAAAATTTTACTTCCCTCAGCTGAATTCCATGTGCTGACTTGTTCTAGCTGTCTCCAGTGCAAATAATGCAGAAGAAATCTGGTTTGGTTATCTGTGATTTCTTTTCTGCCTCTCTGGGGATGAGCAAAGAGGATTGTGATCTAAGATGGTGGTTTATGCAGCTCAGATTTTGGGGATAGAACTATCGCTGATTTAGACATAATTTTCCATGGCATCTTTGTTCTGCTAAGCAAGAATATTTACGGTAACTCAGATGACTCTGCATACTCAACTCAGGGAATTAATCATCTACGGAAGTTGAATTAGAGTCAGTGAATAGCCTATATACAAATTCTTTAGTGACTGGGAAGGTCACATAAACATTTTACTGTGAGGAACCAGGAATACTGAGGGAAGTTCTACCCCACCTTTTTAAAACTTAAACAGAAATAATTATATCTAGAAAAAAGAAACTCTGTAATGGGACTAGTAGTACACTGCTTTATGATGACTTTTCTTACAGAAGACTCATTTGCAGGTACCAGTTGAACTGTATACAGTTTTAATGAGAATTAGATTGACAAGAAACTTTTTTCCCCTGCTATTTGTGTTTTTGTCAACATTTTGTCAGCACTTTTTTTTTTCTCTTTTCCCCTCACCACACCTGGCTTCCCACTCCCACTACTCTTGCAGGAGCTTCTGAGCCAATGTTTAAAATTACACCCAGTTTTCTATTGAGTATTTAACTTGGAGAGCATTTTCAGAAGTTGAAGAGCCATATAAAGGATGAAAAATATAAAACAGAATTAATATTTGAGCAAGTAGACTATGACTGCACACAATGGTTAGTGCTGAAAGGTCTTTCTTTATAATGATATTTTAATTATTTTGAATTCATTGGATTGCACTAATCCAATGAAATCTATAGTCTTAATTATTCCAACAGGGGCCAGAAAAAAATCCTGAGTAGACAAAAACCACATTTAGAGACAGTGTTCAAGATTTTTCCAATTTGAGAACATCTGAGAAATTAATAAGCATCATCTGTGAGACAGGATTGTGATTCTGCCCAGATCCTACGATATGTAAAATGAAAAGCATGTTTCACCTGTAAGCACAGGAATAAAGGAACAATATCATCATAGAGTGAGTATAAAAATCAGTACATTGCTTACTGTTCTCAGGTTTTCTCTCATATGTAGAAATGAGCACAAAACAAGTTTATACAGAAACTGCCTCTCGGTCCAAGAGAACTCTCTTTTTTAAATCTAAAGCAAAAATTTCTGAAGAGCTATACAGATACAGCAAGCAACTTAATTAACCTTGCCTGCCTAAAACATTCAGCAGCCCTCTTCCCCCACAAACATTACATTTTATTGTATGGCTAAAATAATCTTTACATTATCATTCCCAATGAGCTTTGCATTTTTGTCCTGAAAGGTAGAGAGCCACTCATCATTTTAATCCAATGTATTCTACTCCCAGTCAAGTACTGAGAGCCATAAACTAATCAGTGGTAACAAGTGATCTCTTCCCAAGGGCAAGTCAGCAGGAGCTGGTAGAGCCTTTTAACCAAGACACCAGCAGTTAGACACCTGTATGACTGATGGCCGCTCCTTCCTTCCCCTCTCCTTCCTTGTTGAGGGAGTCATTTTATGTTTGTTATGTCAATATGCAAAGAGTTATGCCTGCAACTACAAATTCATTTAAAAAAAAATACAGTTTCTGCACACATTGTATGATGTCCGTCTTTCTGACAGTCAGACTATTCAGATCAAGAAATACCTTCTGTTGCCAGGATCCTTCCCTGCCACCAAGGCTCACTGGCACACAACGAATCACATCCATACTACTGTATTTTCTTGCTTTCCAAAATAAGTGGCTGCATGCAAACTACAAATTGCCACTGGCCTGTGCTAACCCCTGAACTGCCCCTGGGAATGATGGGGGAACATGCCAAAACTGTGTAAAGGACGCTTCTAACCATTTAAAACTACCAATGATTGAGTTTTAATGTCCAGGAAGTTCCATGACACTCGTTAAATTTACTAGTACAGATACAACCTTAGAGTATATTTCCTATGCTTTTGGCCATAAATGAAACAAATAGCTTACAATTATTAGTAAGCAGAAGCAGGAAAGTTTTGGTCACAACAGTAAATCACCATGACAATCGGCAAATGTGGGCAGCATATGATCCAGCTGCACCAAAATATGATCTTAGAGCTCCAAGACCTTGTCTGCTGTTAGACGCAGAACAAATACATAACGAGCTGATCATTTTACTTCTGCTTTAAATACTCTACTGAACTATATTTATTAACAGGGCTTTGTTGCTAAATTGGCTTATAATATTTACAAAACTTGTGGTTTGAGAGGGCCTGAAACAAGCTTACAATTATGATGGCTAACTCAGTAGGCTGCAAATTCTCTTTCTGCTCTCATTAAGAGGAAAGGGTATACACAAAGTAAGACTAATGAGTAAAAAAAATGATCTAAATTAGAAGTGACAATACAGTTGCCATGCCAGAGTTTAATTTCTCTACCAACAAACTAATTTTAATAAATATAGCTAGTTGTTGTGAACTTTATATTGGTGTTATAAAACCTTTCTGTGACTGAGACAAGCTACATGTATTAACGGCAATAGTATTCTCTCTCTTTTTAATAGGTCTTCCTATCGAATCTAGTAGTTATACATAGAGAAGAATATGAAAAAATAGCAAAGAAATCCACAGATGCCTGAATAAAAAAAAGGCCAAGGTTAAAACCAATATGAAATCTGTATAATCATGAACATACTGCATAATTAATAATAAACAGGAAGAAACAAGCCAACAAGAAAGCCCAAATGCAGCGATTTTGATACCTACTCAGGAAGTAGCCTACTTAAGAACAAAAATGTACATGTTAGTTCCTTTCAAACTGTTTTCATTGACAGGATACAAAACACAGTCGTTCGTTGAGTCCGTAGTTCTTGAAAGCTGTACCTGTGTCACGCCTGACCGCTAATTGCTCTACTCATCGTTTACATCCTTCTGTCACAAGGAGACTACAGCCTCGCCGGGTAACCTGTCCAGGGCTTACTTCTAGAGACTGTTTCTCAATGAGCAATTGTACTTTTTGTAGATTTTGTAATTTAGACCCGTAACATCTTTTCCCATCCAGACTGCAACTTTTCATCGTTCCACCAGTAAATTGTCTTTAATTTCAACTGTGACTGAGACACCTGAGGAAGTGAAAAGAGGAGAGAGGACAGTGAGACTGTTAGGGCAGGAGCGCAGGGAAACAACTGCCTCTGGGGAATTAAAGCCAGCATGAATCCAGAGAGCTACCACATTACATACAGCAAACAGTAGCATTGGAAAAAGGGTAACACGATCAGGTAGCTTTGCTATGGCAAACACTTGAATGCTTTTCTTCTACAAATAGTAGTCATGGCATGTTATTTCTTCTCAGCGTTACAGAAAAACATACATGTACAGAAAACTGCTCACAAACTGTTTGATATATTGTTTGCCTTATCCTTTCTTTTTTTCCATATTTATCCTGTTAAGTGTCCTTACCAGACTGTGTTTACATATATCCCTAAGCAAGCCAAAACTGTTGCTAGCTACATATCATCTTTATAGTCCCATTATCTCCGGTTCTCTGAATTCAGTCTGGCCCGCAGAGTAGCTTTTTATTTAGTATTTAACACTTGCGGGTAACCAGTGTCCTGAAAAACTTCTAAGCAGTGTGCCTGGCACACAAGACAAATGTTCGCTCCTCAATTATAGTGACGTCTTAATTATATACCTGTTAATTTTCACTACTAGTTATGTAGCATCAGCTTCACTGTAGAGCCTCAGGTGCTGTCTGAAAAGTAAGGTTTTAACAATCACAGCAATGCAGAAGCTGTCTCTGAAATGCTTGTATATTATAGATGTACAAAAAAACCCCAGGCCGGTGTCTAGAGTGGGTTTTTGCAGTTCAGAATGTTTTTTAGACATTTTTCTGTTTGCAGTAATATCATTGAAGATGTTGAATTAGGAACTTTATCTGTCTGGTAAGAAAAGCTGTTCTTCTGCCTCTTGTAAAGGTCATTGCTTTATTTATAATTCATAGTCTATATTATATATGTAACTTTGTAGTGTCCACGAGAAAAAAAGTGGGAAAAATCTGTCATGGGCATTCTTTGAAATAAATGACCTTTTAAAAAGAAGTGATTATTTTTAATGTACGTCTTTAATCTTCTAGAAAACATTAGAAAAAACAGCTTCAAAACCTGCACAGTGCAGTTTTAATGACTGTCAGTGCTCTTAGCAGTTCCAGTGATCTCAGCACAATAGTGTCCAGAACTGTTTCTTCAGTGTTTCACACAAATATTCTTACTGTGTCCCTATAGCTACAATAGATTGCATCATCAAGATACCAGAAAACTTTAGAAGTTTACCATTTCCCCTAAACAGTCAATGGAGCTGCTATCTAGTCTATCATGTGCCGGAGATTAAAAGTTGCTCATTTCAGAATTATAAAATATTGCTACTTTATTTCTGAGGGCGTATATCTGGAGCCAGTTTGCAGCTTGTTTCATAAGGCAGGCATACTAAATGAGATATCCTAGAGGCAGCAAGCCTCCAGCAAGCATGAATTTTTCATCTAGGACTTCTCTCATAAGAATTCCCTGACGCTACACTTGGTAAGTTTGGATCTGGGCTCTTTCAGGTTACAAAACTAAGGGTGAGGTTTCTCTAGTAATGGGCAGCATGATAGATGATCCTTCAAAAGTAGCTGATAATCCTTTCAAGGAACACATTACAATATTTTGGAGTTGGATTTGAAAAGAAACTAAACAATAAACACAGAAACTGGGTGAGGTGGTCTCATCCATATTAAGAAAGAAAAAAGCAGCTGCAAGTTGGTCTATCTGAACATTTCAGCTGACCTTCAGGCTTGGCTTAAGGCAGCTTGTGGTCTACATAATGGCCCAAGACTGGTGTGATTTATTTTAAGCAGTTTCCAAAGATGGAAGAAATAATTTCTGATCTCGTTGCTACCTTGACCCTAAAGGAATCAGGAGTTACAGCTGAAGGTTACTTCAGTTATTGAAGTTATCTTATTGAATGAACTGCAACAACTCTGTTACATTTCATTTTTTCTGTTTTCTAGTAAATATTCCTACTATCCATACTAAAAACATAAATAGTAATAACAATATGCAGTGAACTGAGTTTATGATTCATCCAGTTCCCTGATTTCATCAGATTATAAAATCTGGCAAATAATCTTGTGCATGCTAGGTAATAACACAGCGTTGTTCTCGATGCAATATATGCATTTGTCACCTGCTGAAAGTAAGTAAGCATCTCTGTAGAACCTTGAGATGTTTAATAACAAAAAAAATTTGTTATCAGTGTTTGAGTCACAGATCTTTTAAAGTCTTTCTTTCTGAAAGTGGGGTTCATACAGTACATTCCTAGAAATGTATCCAGAATCGAACAGGAAGATAAAACTGGAAAAAAAGGAAAGAGAATAAGCACAGCAAACAAGGAAATCTGGAAAGAAAAAAAAAAAAAGCAAATAGTCAAAGGAGGTGATTACTGAAGAGAAAGCTGGCAGTGGCTAAGGAGAAACTTGTTCCCTGAGGTGACTAAAAAGAAGACATTTTTAAAAATCTGAAAATAACCAATAAAAGAGAAAATCACAGACTTTCACTATTAACTCACAGAATCATGGAAGCTAACATTTTCTAATAATTCATTTAGGAAAGTCACTGTAGGATCTAGTGACCTATATGTTGTTACATTAAGACCTTCATGGCAGTAGTTACAGTGGCAGAAAGCCGTGCAAAGGACTCTAGAAATTTAACAGCATGTGCATGTCTGAGCTGCAGTATCTGGGTCCTTGCCAACATCTAGGGTCTACTTAATTTCCTAGGTAGATGTTGCCTTTTACACCCATGTTCTACAATCAGCCAGTCAAAAAAATGGACAAAGAAAGGGAAAGATAGGGGAATAATCTTCAACTTGTTCCTGTAAAGAGTCATCTGGTGGCCTTTTGGCTCTGCAGAGAATCTTGTGAATTTATAATAATTCTTCCTCAGTGAAGCCCTCAGGGAAGGGCATACACAGGGAAACCTCCACCTCCTCCCCCACACAGTCCTTCAGCAGTAAACTGAAAAAAAAAAAGCAAGCCTTTCTAAAAATGGAGATCTGAAAACAAATTTACTTTGGGATATTAGTCTTCCTGTAGGAACCTCTCCCCAGCCACAATTGTTTCAGCAGTCCATGTTCCAGAATGTTATGGCTAGATAATGTTTGTTCAAGATGTATTGCTACCGTTGTATAAAATATTTGGGTAATTCCCATAACATTCTCAATATGTAGCAAATACGTATTTCGTGGTCTCCATTGTTTAAGGCCGAAGTTTGAAATAAAGTCATGACAACATTTATAATGGACACAATGAGGCAGTTATCTTGATCAGGGCAGAACCTGGTAGTTACGTTGTGTGCGTTTTCCCCTGGTTTTCCTTTCCTTTGTAACTACACAGATGGCAGAAACACAGCTCAGTAGTTTTTTTGCCCTTCATCTCTAAGTTTTCTATTGTATGTAGAGCAGAATAAAGAAAACTGCCAGTTTAGGATTTTTGGCCCAAAAAGTTAACAGTTTCTGATGATTGGTTAGCTTAAAATTACGGCTGCAGGTTGCCTGAATGGCTTCTATTAGCTGAAAATAACATTAAGTGCAAGAATTCCAGGTATGTTTGTGCCATTCTATTCCTGCTACGGTTATTGATGCTCTGACTTTGCTGAGTTTGTTCCTTCTGCATGTATGTATGTTCTACCCATAAGCAGCTGAATAGTCGCTACCATAACGTAATTTCGCACAGACGTGACAAATGACATCAAATTTGATGATGATGCTGTGGATAGCTTAGGCTTGTGATGGCTAGAACAACTCACTGTGACCCTCTCCAAGTTTATTACAACTGCAGTCCATAAGCAGTGTGAGTTACATTTTATTTATTTATATATATATATATATATATATATATATATATACACATATATAATACGCAAGAAACTATTCTACAAAGATTTATATATGCCTAACAGATAGCCAGAAAAACAGTAGTTTCTTACATCAAGCTACATGGAGACTTAGAGCAGAATTTTCTACAAATGAACAAGTGATTCTGGTTTAAGCCACAATGCGTCGCAGGAGAGGGAGAGGAAAGAATGTGATATTCTTTTTGCTGCTCAATCGCTATTATTACATTTGGCATTTAATGGAGTTTCTTGGCATTCACATGCTGTAAGAACAGCCAATATTGGTAATATTTGATATATTGTGCTCATTTAATTGAGCACCTTCCACACTGGTAATATATTTGCATGTATCCAAACAGCAGAGATACTCCCTATTTTCAGAAATACTTGATAAGAATGACATAACCTACAGAATAAGCTTTGAACAGTACTCAATATTCTAACTCACCTATGTCTTCTTTCTGAAATAAAACATTATTTTTGAGTAGCTAGGTCATTTCCGTCTACAAAAAGCACACAAATCACAGTGTTTAGTCTGGTAGTATTTCCCAATCCCTTCAATCTATTTAGTTTAACAGAGTACAGAAGTACACAGATGAAAACAAATCAGTCCTTTTCAAGGTTATTGTTTAAGAAAATAATCAGGACAACAAGCTAGTGTCACTGTTACTGTCTTCTCTTGTAACAAACTATTTCGATGGTGATATATGAAGAAAAAAAGTATTAATTTCTAGAAAATTATGTCTTCTGTGTGGGTTATCTAATATCCAGTGTATCTTATTCTCAGAAATCACTCCAATTTTTAAGAGAAGGAGTGGCTCTCCTCATCAACTCTGAGCAGCATGCTGCTTTGCAAGGGCTGCTGTTGAAATTAATGGTTCATCCAAACTGCAGGTGCTGTTCATCCCTGAGCCTGGGTGCAGGTGCTGGCTGCATCCTGTGGCAGGATGAGGTGAACTGCAACTGAATATAATTTTCTCTCTTCCTCTTCCCTTATTTCCTACATTGCAGGAAGAAGAAACACTGATAAGAAGGAAAGTCAGTGTACACTGTGCATCGGGGTAGCTGAACTGCAGGATCAATTACAGACTACTCCAGCTGGGTAGTCTGAATGCAATCCAGGAAGAGATGTTACTGAATATGAAGTTAGCAGAAGCTAACCAATGATGAGTACTTTTGCAATTTCATCATGCTTTTCTACAGAGTGATGGGACTCAGAAAAGAAACCCCAAAGGTTCTCTTTGGTTTGACGGGCAGCCACCTGTACTGCCAGATGTACAGATCCCCAGGCTTTTGTACCTCTCAAGTTGACATTCTGCAATCCAGTCACTCTGACCAACAATCAGGTAACAGTCTCAAACATTCAGCATGGCTCACTCAGGAATTTCATCTGGGATTTGGACCCTACAGGACTTTCCTGGGGGGAGCTTGTCATGGCATGTTTGCGCTGACAGAGGGCTTTAGAAACAGAGTCATTTATATTACTCTTTGCAAGGTAAAAAGCCTTTAGGAAACGTAATCAACAAATAAGTCCTCTTTGTGAGCAAATCCCACAATTGAAAAGAAAACAAACAAAAAATCACTTTGTTGTTTTGAAAAGGTATCAGTGGCACATTTTTGATAGCTTCTTCTTTCTTTTCAAGCTTCCTCCTATTTGAAGGATTCTTGAGATTTTTTTGTTTCCCCTGATCCCAGGATTACTGACTTATCTATGTTGTATTCCTCCCAAGTGTTCTTACCTCAATATACTTAATGTACACGCATTTTTCTCTGTGGCTTGCAGAGGTATAGCGAGGTTGTACCAGTAACATTATTTTTCCTTTCATTCTCACTTTTTAAAATCTTTCTTCATTGCCTTCTTTTATCTAACTCTTAGCTGTTGAACAGCCAAGCAACAAGACAAAGCTAAATACATTATTCATTGAAAGTACCACCATTACCCTTCATCAGAATGTGTTTTGTTTCTTCTGCAGCTGTGCTCTGTACAAAGATACATTCATGAGACCATGCACAACTTTGACTACTTTGAAGGCATGGGGAAAACAAGCACCAACAGCAAACAAGCAAAAAATCCAGGAATATGATATCCTCTTTAAGTGCTTTCTTACTGAAATTAAACTGTATTCTTCAAGAATCGATGCTTAAGGTGTCCAGAGTAAACACATGGAAAGTGATGTTAGATGTAATTAAAATAAATACTCTTATCTTTTTATAGTTCTTATGACAATGCTTACATGCATTTTTACTTACTGTGACTTGTTATGTTAGTAAACAAATACAGAGGCTGAAATTAGAAGATATCAGTAATACTGGCTTGTAAACATAATGGAAAATTACAGATGTAGTATGTAAGTTGAGAGCTATTCTTATAACATGGGCCCATTTGTTCTTAGAGGGAAAAAATAAAAGTACCTAATGTGGGAGATAATCAGAAAAAAGATTGATTTGTGTTGAGCTGGAACAGAAATAATTCAGATTTGCTAGAAAAATCAGCATTTCCTTATCTCCAAATTTCTTATCCCAAAGAAAATTCCTTCATTTAGGCATGGGTTAAGGTTTCCTACCTTTGGAGCAAACACTTTAAAATGAACTGCAAGCTTTTTTTTTTTCTTTTTCCCCTTAAATGTAATTTGGAATAACATCAGAGCTAGTGCTTAGTGGGTTTACTTAAATAAGTGAATCTCGTACACATAATAAATAAACTACTTGTATCTAGCTCTACTCAAAATTGTATGAATTTGCTTTTCGCTGTGGGTTTATACAGTACTATACACAATGAATCCAACACAATTCAGGCTCAGATTTTGTATGCACACTCAGGAATGTTTTCCATCTGTTACCTATTCCATTTGAAGCTATCGTGCTGAAATAAATAGGCATCAGCTAATATTCTGCATAATAATTAATAAATAGATTTAAATTGTCCTGAGTAGCTGAGTCTTGAAAAGTCAGAATTTAACTCAACATCCTGCTTGAAATCTAACAAATATGGAATACCTTACGTTCCTTAACATACCATATTACAAACACAAATGACACAATGAACACGCGATGAAGGTACTAACAAAACCAACGACAAAACCCAGCAGCAGCATATTGATGACCAGGTGTCAAATTGCTCCAAAAAAGCTGTTGTTACTGGGTAGAAAACAATGCAAAGCAGGAGAAAAGCTTCCAGGGAAATGTTGCCTTTAAGGAATCATTGCTGTTAGCAGTTATGCTGCAAGCAAGCATACGGATAGTAATAACAGCACAAATTTAAATAACCAATAAATGGTTCCTGAACCATGAACACATTGCACAAACCCTGACTAGGAAAAACGCTAAGTGATGCCTGTTTGCTTTCATTCTGTATTTTTACCTTGGAAGGAAACAAAGCGAACCTCCTCTCAGTTCTCCCCATAGGACCTCCAGGAATCAGGTGTTTCAACATCAACAGAATGAGTGAGAACGCATGGGATTTTAGGGGTTGTTGTAAGGAACTTCACGGGACAAAAAGAGTATGAAATCCACATTTATCCTATCAACCACTGTAGCAAGCATTTAAAAACTTCTATAAGAGTGAGCTAAAATTCATAAACCCATGTAGCCTTAATCTTGAGGTGAAGTTCCAATGGCTGTGAAATTTCAGCACAAATACTGCAAACAGCTGTATTTTTAACAGGTGCTGTTCGCTTCAGTTTGTTAAAAAGAGATTATCATTAATAGCAGTGTAAATCCATGTTATATGTACAGTATAAGTAGCTAGTTGCAAAATAAGTTATAAGAATGCAGAGAAAGAATGGTGCTAAAATATAATGCTGGTACGTAATCCTCACAGAATCAGACTATATGGCAGGAATGGACCAATAAATATTAATATAAATAATTAAAGTAGTAGATAGTCATAAATAAATATAGTATCATTACAATAAAATAGAAAAAATAGCCTGGAAACAGCACACGAACTGTTTCCAAAATCAAGCAGAACTAATCTAAAGCTTGGAGGCAAAGAAGTAGAAGAGGGATTAATCTGATCATGACCATCAGCAATCCTTATGACCCCTTTCTGTTGATAGGATCATTCATCTGAAGAGGAATTAAAACTTATGAAGGAATAAATATGGTAAATTGTACTGAGATGAAAATGCTTATCAAATTATATTTTGCTGAAAATAGCTGTGCTGTGAAGGCTGCCCATGAGGCATCACTTGTAATCACTTCATCACTACCTGTTTCTGAAGGCAAGGTGCTGATTTTCAGTAACCTGCTTCTGCAGAAATCTATTGATTTACCCAGTGTGTTGCCTCACTGCTTCAGTAGCCTTCCACGTTCAGCAGACCAGCAGGAGGCACTTAGGTTTTCCATTTGCTTCAATCAAAAAAAATGTTAATGAAATATCAACTAGCTTCCATGCATGACTAGTCTAAATTTGCCAAATCAAAATGAGTAGGTGCTATTTATTTTTCATGTCATAATTTATACACAGACCTGGATGTTTCAAGAACATTTAAATTAAGATGCCTATAATTTAATATTTTGAAAGAAATCCAACAAATCTGGAATTTCTGATATGGATCATGAACACAAGATTGTGTGTAGTGTGTATAAACACTGAAATAAGGTTGGAAAGCTCAAGGAAATGTCATGCTTTGAATCATCTGGAAGTCAATGACATTTTTACAAGAACAGCAAATCGACTAAACAAAAGGGAAAATAGTTTTAATGAAAATCGCTCAGCAAATATTTTTCTTTAATTCTGATGTGTTACTGTTAGCAATGTTCACTCCAAGCTTTTAGCTCATTGCAATTGTGTCTTCCTTTGGACACAACTAATCAAACTGCCTCAGCATAATTTAATTTTTTTGAGTATAATAAGCTTAAGGCTTTATATAGCAGTGCTAAACCTAACAACTGTACAGAGTCCTGTACATGTGAAGAGTAATTCGTCATCATATAAACCATCATGTGCAAATACCTCAATTTAGACAAAGCTATCAGCTACTTCGAACAATATTTCAAAGGTCTCAGCACATGGCATGAGACACCGCTATTTGCGCAAGAGAAATTTCCAGGCACTAAAAATACATTTACAAAGCATGGATGCAGTATTTTTTCCCTTTTGCAAGAGACCACAGCATAGCACAGTATGTACTGCACTCTACACACTAAATGCTTAGATGCAGTTTCGGAAATATTTTAATTATAATGAGTTATCAGTGACTTGAAAATAAAAACTCTCAAATACTTCCTTACTCTCGTCCCACCTGTGAAAATTTCTCAGTAATAACGCTTTCCGGGTGGGGGGAGATGGCAGAGGGAAGACAGCTCACAGATAACTTTGATCGTAATGCTGAAGGCTATGTCTGTAGCTGGTATGCAGCATATAAAAAGACAAAGTATCACTAGTTCCATTTATCTCTTTTTTTATATACCCAAGGTGACTTCTGTGTACATTGACAAATCTCCTGTGGAAAAAACAGCTCATCTTTTATTTTAAACATAGAAAGATCTTATATGTATAAACATGTTTTTAAAACCACGTTTAACCATAAGGATCACTATTTCCATTGATATATGGTTAAATTAGTCATTTTTTATTTTGCAATATAGCTACTATTCCTAAGATACATTCACAATATTTTTTTAATCTGGATTTCTTTTCCTAAAAGTTTTTCTTAAGTTTCCTTAAATTGAGAACCCCGTCTCCTCTCCCACTATAAAAGATCAGTTCCAGTAGGACTATTTCAAATATCAGTAACAAAATTTGCTGCCTATGCTAGGCAGCCATAGTACTTTGGATTATTAAAAAATAAGATATATTTTGTGTTTCAGTGAACCTTTCGCAGTATTTGCTTTCTTTTTTTCTTTTCCTTTTTTTTAAAAAAAAAAAACCACACTGTCTTTTTTTTATATGATAGAAAATAGCAGAATTGTGAACAGACCTGAACATTTCAGGATTTTATATAACGATGTAATTTTAAGTTTTGTATGTTTTGTGTTCTGTAGGAAAGTGAAACCCATTTGTATGGTTTTCATGGTTATGCAATTTGCTGAACTGACATTTGAAAAATACATTTGACTCATACTGCCTCCTATTTTGGGGAAAACTTCTGGAGCCTCACAGTTCACAACGGAAGAAACCTATGCAGACCTTTTGAGTTGACTAGGCGGTGTGACCAATTTCAACCACTTCCCATCTCCAGACAAGATACCAGTTGTCTGTCTTTTTACTTCCTTTGTAGCAACTGGGTACTAACTCTAACATACAGGGGAAATACTGAAACCAAAGGTTGTTCCAGACAGAGCAGCAGAGAGATGGATCCCTCTTTGCACTAGACAATTGGGAAGATATTGAATGAAGGCATGAACCAGGATATAGTCCTAAGGCGAACGTGAGGGTGTAAGTGTAATGTCATGCATAAGAGTGTCAGCAATCTTGAGGGTTAAAGCAAAAGAAGCAAAAACTTCCACAATGCTGGGGAATTACCTCTTCGAGGGGAAAATTTTCCCTGTCCCACTTTAGGATCCATCATAAGACTTCCGTATTTCATCTAAAGAGACTGTAATGTCAAACAAATGCTGCTAATTGTTGTAATACTTCAGGTCTCTTAACCGCTTTACTTAGCAAGAGAGAGTGGAAAAAGAAAAAAAAAAAAGAGTGTGACTATAAATAGTCATTCCTTCATTCAACTTGATACATTTGCTCATTTTATTATTTTTATCAAAACATGGGAAACCAACCAAAGGGAAAAAAAAAGAAAGAGGAAGAAGAGTGAGGTAAAGTGTTTCCTGGACTTTGTCAGACTTCTTTATTCTCAGAATTTCTTTGTCTTTTTTTCACACAGAATCCACACAGAAATGCAATGGCGGTGCTGACAAGTCTGCTCAGTTCAGGTTTGCTTCCCTTTTCCCTTTAACATCAGAAAAATGGTAACAATAACAAACATGTTCCAGTCCACTAGCCTCACAAGAAATTCAACAAATACCCGTGGCCAGTGTGTACAAAATAAAAAGTAAGCAATACACTTTCAAATTATAGACATAGTTTTTTCCTAACTTTGAAAAGATTTCTACTATAACTTAAGTGGTTTAAGGCGGCCTTTTTTTTTTTTTTTTTTTTTTTTT
>VZSC01005852.1:0-120541 GCA_013398225.1 Steatornis caripensis | reverse complement strand
TTTTTTTTTTTTTTTTTTTTTTTTGGTGCAGCAATATGAAACAGCTATTTAGAAAGACGGGAGAAGATGGGAGACTGAGATCCAAACGTGCTATTCAAACACTCTCAGGATCTGCACACATTCAAATCCAGATATGAAAATCCCTGTATGTCTACTGACCCTAACCTAAACACTGACCCTAACCTAAAGCACCAAAGAAGCTGGTATGCAAAACAAAAACAGATGGCTAAGGCCTATCTGTATTTAATGATCTTTATTATAGTTTTGAGAACCCAAAACATTGACTTCTTTGCTTTGCAGGAGACCCTTCTAAACCTCTGAATGAGGACAGCATCTCCACTCAGGAATACTGATCATATGCGCATTTACCTTTCGGAAAAAAGAAAAATAATCAAAAAACCCCAACACCCACACTTGGACCTATACTTTCCTAAACAAGGATGGATTTCAGAAGACTCTGAGGAGTTTCTCCAGCAGACGCAATGTCTCGATTAGCGCGTCATTTCACTTGTCTGTCACGCTAGGGAATGTGTAAAACAGACAACGTTATTTCTTTAACCACCACCCAAGAGCATTCTGTCTTTTGATAAGAAGCAATACAAAGAGGAAGCTGAATTCTCTTTCTCCTCATCTGTGTCCAAAATGATCAGATGTTGTTAATCTCGCAGGGCTGGCAGTGAGAAGACTGGACAGCTGTAACCATCCCCTTAGCACTGAGGAAGCTAGGCCCTAAAGCAGAACAGCCAGCATATAAACTAAAGGAACTTTGTTTGATTGTAGTAGTTAGAAACAGGAAGGGCTGATTACAGATTAGAGAATCCAACCCTATGCTAATGTATGGTATAGTCACCAGACAGGTTGTAGCAGATTAAAAAAAAAAGATATCTGAGATACTCTAAAATATATTTAATACAGGAAGACTATGTCCTGTAAAATGATTTGAAATGCAGGAAGAGAAACAAACAATGGTTGTTTTGACAACCTGTACCTTGATCCTTGTTTTAGGGATTATTCAATGACTTACCCAACACACGTGTTATGTAAATCACCTATGGGCCTTCTGTGTGTACTTTTCCTTACGCAAATATTGTCAAATATGATATTCTGGCATTTATTTTGTGCTTCTGTGTTGTTCCTGTGACAGGAACAGTGCGAGAGACAAGAGGCTCCCCAGCATCTCGCTGTAATCATCGCTTCTCCAGAGAAAGCAGCTCCTTGCTAATCAGAAGTATTCACCCCGCTCACGTGCTTTCCCATAAAATCCTTCAAATGGGAGGCTTAAAGTAAGCCCTTAAAGGGATCAGATTGTGCTCCTGGGGGGTAGTTGCTTTTATATTCTCTTATTTCTCTGATAAAAGGATGAGCAAAACGTCTGCTGTAGGGTACGAAGTAGTTAGAAAAAGAGGCTTTTGATAGGCCTGAAGAACAATGAGGGAGAAGACGAATCCTAGAAAATGCATAAGCAGTATTAACATGCTGCTTGAATGTAGTTTTGTAAACTACCAGAGATACTTCTGTCATAGCTACCATTATTGCATACAAAAATATAGTAAAATTTAGCTTAAAGTAAAGCAAGAAAGTAAAAATTCTGGGATTTACAGTAGTCTGAGAAACCTTAAATCTTCCTTCTTATGTAATTCTTGAGAGATCACAATAAACACAGAGTGCTATGGATTAAGATAGCATGTGATCATGTAATTGAAGGCAGTATTGTAATAGGTATATACCAACTCAGCATAACACCACTGGTAACTTTTCCTGCACTCTAAAGCTTGTCTTCTAGAGTCAGTAGAGTTTAGCATTTTGCACTGAGCACTCCTATCTTCATACATTTCTGTTCTATAACTCATAAAACTTGTGATAGGTCTCAAACTGTCAGCTGTAAAACACTTCAGCTATGGAGCAACTTTACAACCGTGATGCAGTTTCATATGTGTTTTTGTCTTCTGATAAAAAATACCATGAGGCCTAACAGGGTAGGCCAGCAAAATTCCTATGGAATGTACCTACATTGTCATATAAGTTTATATAACATCTGAGGAAAAAAATGCTAAAAGAACATTATTTAGGATGTTAAAGCAGATGTTGAAATGTAGTTCCCATAGATTATGAAAGTGACTCTTCAGCTGTGCAGCAGCTTCTGGGTTCCACAATCACCTACTGCTACTGCGGTTTGGTTGTTCATGCTTAGAAGTTCCAGGAAAAATACATGAGAAAGAGAACATCTCGAGACTTTTTCAAAAGTTTTGTGACAGTAGTCGCTGACGAGTGGGACTGTTTCCAGTAACGATTGCCCTGAGGAGACAGCACAATCAGCAACTATGAAGTCCAAGAATTAGAAATTAGTTTGGCATAGAAATCAGTAATTTTGAGGAAAGGAGCCAACTGAAGAGCAATTTATGCCTCTGACATTTGGTGAATAGCTGCTCTATATGGCACGGAATGATATTGTGGGCAAAGATTTGAAACAAACTGGAAACAAGTGGCTTAAAACCAAGTTTTCTGGGGACCGAGAAAGATTCTGTGTTGATAATATGGAAAAGCTAAAACATGCATCTCTTGAAAAAAGGGTGAACCACAAAAGAGGCATTGCTAGGAATATGACTGAACAGAACTAAGTATCATTTTCCAAAGCCTTAGCGTGCAGATGAACTAAAAACACATCTTAGTGTTTAGTAATAAAGCTAACAACTGAGATTAATAATACATTATTAATACATTACTAATTACATGACAAGTAGAAAAAATGTTTTTAATTTTCTAGAAATATGAACGTTAACCTGACGGTTCTTACAACGAGCCATTTTCAGTGCAAGTGAGAAACATGGAACTGGGATCTACAGTATTAAAGGGACTCTGTATGATGATTTAATACGGGGCTTTGTCTAGTGTTAGGTGAAAGAAAGCCGTGAATAAAATAATGTTCTTTAAGCCCTAATGGGATTAAGACAGCAACATGATGCAATTTGATTACTATTTCCAATAAGAAGTTGAACGCATTTGGTTTTCACTGCCATAAAGGAATCACCCTTTTCTAAATGTTTTTTATTTTGCTGAGGTATCCAATACAACATTATTTGGATCAGCTTAAAGGAAGTTTTGTTTGATTATTTTCCTCTCTTTGTTTATTATGTTCCTACTGTTATTTTAAATAAAATGATCTCTACAATGCTGAGGACAACAGATTCAAAAGCTGTAATTAACAGACTCTAGACATGGGCGACTCTAAATGTATACAAATACAAGAGAAGTCTTGAGTCAAATCTGAGCACAATGAGTAAATTATTCTAAGAACCAGTACTTAAGTATCATTAGCAATGCCAGACTCCAAGGAACAAATTGTAAATTGAAAACATGACCTTATATTTTCCCTAATTGCAGGCACTGAAGATTGACAGAGCCTTACTTGCTTTTAATTGTGAGCTCCTAAATGTCTGTTAGAGAATCTTTGACCTGGGGCAGAAGACTAGGTCCATGATTCCGTGTTGCAAATCCTGTGGCCACATTGGTTTGGGGTTTCTTCCCCTGCCACACTGTACAGGGTGATGCATGTCTAACTATGGCCCCCCAAATGATTCTGCAAGGCTCCTTTGGCCTTTAGCAAGAGCAAGTTCTCTACCCTCTTGCCTTCCAGTTCTTTCTTCATCTTAGCCTCTGATTTTAGCATTAGCCTTTTAACCAAATGATCACTCGTGTTTTATTTCTCTGGTCAGCTTCTCATGTAAAAGCCTACTCCATTCATCAGCAAGCACTGAACATCAGCACATTAACATTCTTCTGCATGCTTGTGCTGGGTAGGTGTTAATGTTCATCGCAGAAGTCCACCTATCTGACAAAAAGAGAAGATAGCATTTCTTTTTTGGTCAGAGTGCAAGTTGGTGGCTTCACATATACAAGAAACATAAGAATTAAAACAAAAGGCAAGTGTGGGGAGACAGTCTTCTTCGGCCATTCTCCAAATCCATTCTGTGCAGTTGAAGGGCCTCTAAGCTACCTTTGAAATGTAAACATTTACTAGTGGCAAATAAATAATGAATTTTGCCTTGGGGCATTGCAGTGTACCAGCCAGATCAAAGGATTCAAAGAGCAGAGTTTTTTGCTACGTTCAAGATATCAGATTTATCTTGCACCAAAATACACTGAGGTCCCCGGTGAAAGTTAGAGGCTATTTACACCTCACCGAGAGAAGAAACTACCCATAGGTGATGTTAGTGAGATGTTTCTGCAGCCAGAATCCTTCACAGTCCAAAAACCTGGTTTATCTCCCCTAGCACCAGGCGTGCTCCCTCTGCTGGGGACTTCACAGGCTCCCTGAGGGAGGAATTCAGACCTCGCTTCGTAAGCCCAGAAGCCTTACCTCAGTATTGAGGGAATTCTTCCCTCGTCTCTCAACAGAGCCAGGGATCAGGAATAGCTCCCGTTAGTCCCCTTGTAGCCAGACTTGGCAAGAAAGAGCAGCATTTGTCTCTAAAACTGCCTTCTTTAGGGCCAAGTTTAAAAAAACATGCTCTGCCAGTGCTCGGGGCTGGGGTGGTTATTATCGTTGATTTAGAATTTATACTTGAGTGAGTGTATAGCGAACAGACAATATTAGTCTTTTAAGGCAGATTTGCATTCAGTGCTGCCACATTGACACTGAGGCCTGCTATACTGCCGCAAACCATGTTTATTTTGGTGTTGGGTTTTCAATTTGATAACCTTGGTAGGCTCTAAAAGATGTCTAAAATGGTGGCTTACACCCCCACACACCTTCGCCTTTTATACAACCCCTGCCATTGCACAGTGTGCGTTTGCCTGGATGTATTTCAGATCAAAGCAGCCTCGTAATGCTTTAAGGCTAATTCTCCTGATTCATTCATCCATCTAATTTAGACAGGGGTAGTACCCTTGCCATTTTTGGTAGAGTTAAATACTCAGGCATCTCAGCTCAGAAGTGAAAATTTCTGCCATTTCTTGACATTTAACAAAACCACTTGACAGACAAGACGTTACTATATTCGTTAATCAGATAAAATGATGGAAATCCAACCACCATAGAAAAATCATCTTTTCGTTTTAATACCAAGTTTTCACTGCTACAGCCAAATAGAGAAATACAGATCTGAAACTACACCTGTTGGTTCTGAAACTGACAAAATCATTGGTGTGATTTCTCCTCCTACTATTATCTCTCTGTACTCCTCTGGCTTTTTAAATCCATAAGCTCACACACCCACACACAGCAACTAAATGAATCATTTTCCTCCACAACTTCCCCATCTACTAAAACCAAAAAAAAATCTTTTAAGATTGAATACCCAGACTGTTTGCAGTCACGTGTACAAAAACAAGAGATAATCAAGGAAACATGACTTCTCAAAATGTCACCAATGCCATAAGTTCCATAAGGTGCTTTGGATGAGGTCACAGTTGCATATAGAGACAGCATATGTTCTGCTGATCAGACTAACAGTTCCCTATAGAAGGGAGGCTCCCTCTTCAGAGCAATCTGATCACTTCCATGCAAGAGCAATCCCATTGAGGTAACAGGCATATACGATTGTAAAGTTTAGCTCAGCTTATTGAAATGTCAGAGAAAAGGGGAACACCCACTTCCCTCCATGACTGCTTTCTTTAAGCATCCCAAACCAAAAGAGTTCTTTTAGTGCTGGCTAATATCAAGAAAACATATATGATACTCCTACACACTGTGTGAAAGCGAGCCCCGTTTCAAACTGTAGAAAAGAAAGAAATCCAAAGAAAAATAGTTAGAGAAAATTATGGCACAAAACCAACTAGGGAAAGTTGTAACCAACGATTAAATAATCTTTCTTAGGATCGTAGATGAATACATCAGTCTCTGAATACCACGCTGATTACCAAACATAATACATATTTCTGCCTTTCAGTAGTAGGAAGCAGCCAAAGAAAAAAATCAGTCTAGGAGGAGATAAGACATCTGTTACATTAACTACTTAGCTGTGAAAATGTATTTTCACGTGTTTTAAAGAACCATCGAGGATATATAAGCACATAATTTATTTCCTGTATTCTCTAAAATCTAGAATGCAGTTTGCAATTAAATTTTAATAATTAAGAAATGAAGTTGACCTTTCATGTGCACAAGTGAGCATACTATGTGTTACCACTATGTGTAACATTGATTTTAAGGACTTATTTAAATACGACTAAAGTCCTATTTTCAGCCCCTCCATTTTTCTCTCTTTTCTCATGAAAAGTTGCAAAACATTAATGTGATATTAGGGAAGAATTTCTTTTCATTTGTATTTTATATGGTATGTGGAGCAGGGAGAGCATGTGCATCCGAGGTTTTGGGAAGGGGTTTGAAGAGGAGCTGTGAAACTTCTGTTAAGTGAGTGAGGCCGAAGAAACAGGGAAAAGAGAAGGCTAAGTATGAAATTTCATATGTACATTGACTGGATGAGCACTCAGTTATGTAGAGTGAATTCTGTTGCAAACATTGCAGCATTATCCCTCTGTTCTTGACAATTGCAGTGGAGTTGCTTGGGATACCTGACAAAGCAGAAGAAATGCCAGCCTTAGTGACTACTGAGGGATACACAGGGAAATTTGCAACTGTGCTAGGAGCTAGCACACTATTTATTTTCTTCTGAGAATTCACTTGGGCTAGATCACATGAAGAATTTGAAGAGGGTCACTTAAATACAAGGATGGATTTCACAGACACGTGTCTTTGTATTGCTTGAACTTAGAAAATGCATAGACACAGCAGAAGGGTTGATTTATACAGTACTGACTGGGACTACCACAATCCCCTGTAAAGAGCTCATCTTGTTATTGTCTTTGTTCAAGGCTGCAGAGAGGTATTTTACCCTTAGACATGGTTGGGAAATGGTTAAGCACCTGCCAGCTGGTTTTCTAATGAAGAATTTGTGGCAGGAAGATAATGGTCTTAAATACAAATTTTTGCCCTTCTGCTATCTTTCCTTTCACTTTTGCTATGAAGAAGCACAATTCTTCTTCACTATATGCCTTTTGATTTAAAAGTAAACGAAATAGCTTAGCTATTTAACAGCTGAAATAGCTACATCCAATAAAGGCGTATAATACCAGAAAACTCTGACAGATTTTTGTAGACAATAACCACTTAAGAGAAGCAAACCTCTCCCTCCCTTTATTACCAGTCTATGTGTACCTGGTGTTTTCCCTAATGCAGCTAAACATATCACCAAAACCACAACACTCAAGTTTCAAGCAACTCATTATGCTTTCTACCCTCCCATTTGAAAGCCCGGCAATCTGTTTATATCTGTATATCTGTATTATATCTGTAATAAAGTATCAATAATTTCGACGCAATGTGCATCCCCAAAGACTGTGTCTATATGTAAACGAAGAAATCTAGGTTTCTCTTTGCCAGAGCAACAACCCTTTTCAGCACCACTGCAATGAGGACTTCTAGCAGGATGAGTGCACTCCAGCAGTACCTCTTGACCATGGTGAAAGCTGGAGGCTCACCTTTCTCTGTAAAACAGGTGTTACACAGAAACAAGCAGTACAAGCTCCTACATGGTGCTTGCACTTTTTGTAGGTGAAAGTATAGCTCGCTCTTCACTGTTCGTCCACATATGCCTGCTGACATGACAGCTAAAAAGTGCATTGGAGTGGTAGTTTTATCTCTAGGTCTGTCAGTGGTGTACTGAAAACAGGAATGAACTGTAACCTATTCTTGTGTGATAGCAATTGCCAGGCAAAATTTTTCTGGTAACTCAAATTAGGACTGAAGTAGAGAATAAAAACATTTTGAAGGTATTTCTGATTCATCCAAAAGTCTGGCAAAGCCCTTAACTGAGAAAGTAATAGAAGGAGTTTGAGCAGCTGATGATATCAAATACTGTGATAAAAAAAAAAAAGGTCAGAACCTTCATCTTCTTAAAATTCTTCGTCCTAAAAAATGCTAGAAAGCAGTGTATTAATATAGGTACACAAATATACAGTGTAGATATACAAATATACAATGATCCAATTAAGGCAGCATGAATTCCAAAATCCTCACAACTTTGCCTGTCCATCACAAAATATTAGGGGGGTTTTATGCGAAAATTCTCACACCAAAACTTTGTGGAATTCCAGTTCGCTTCCCTGTTACAATACACAATGACAGTGTTGTGTCAGCCACAGAGGGATTCCAGGAAGCCCATCAGCACCCACCTCTCTGCAGTGTGAACAGTAACACCATTTCTCCAGGAAGATAGTGTTGAACTGCAGTACTAATTCTACTAATTGCAAAGAAAACAATTCGTTTTTCCATATGTACAGAGTGAGGAACAGCTGTTTCTCTCTCTCTGCAGGTGGCATGAGTGCACTTCTAGGCAATCTGCAGGTGGTTCTGTACTCAGGATGCTGGTGCAGGCCCGGGCTGCTCTGAGATTGGAAATCTGAGGTGGAGCTCCAACTTGGTGAGAAAGAGGATGCATTTCTTGCCTGCGAGAATTGCTCAAGACGTCAAGTATCGAGGAGGGTAAGGTGGCCACTTGGTAGATGTCATGGAGCATGCAAAAATAGTCTGTCCTGCAACAAGAGTATTGCATAAAACCTGGAAATTATGCAAATCATACACATGCAAATATCACATGAAACCTTTCTTTCTAAACAGAAAAAATATGTGATCTACCATTAGTGGGTGATGTGCCAACTCGACTGCAACTGTGTGAATAGTGTTGTCACATGTCTTGTGATGAATCTATTCTTACTGGAGGAGGTTATAAAGAATACATATTTCATCCACATACCACAAACTATCTGCATTTCAGCAGATGTTTTCTCACAGCAGAAATTTTGGAAACAAAAGCTAGTCTTTTTAACCACAAGATATGAATCACACTGCAGTAGCATGGAAACCAAGGTTCTAATATGATGCACATTCAGAAATAACAAATAAAGACCAAAGATAGCAGTCTATCATGATAACTATAATTCTTAGAATTTCTACAGGAAACTTTGTTTGCTCTATGAACAAATTAGACTTTACAGTTTACTTATGAATGAGACTGATTAAATTCTTCTGTTTCTGAGTAAAAGGGTTTGAACCATTAATTATCCTTTTTTTGCAGATAGTTCTAGGTTATATTTATTCTAATATTTTAAATTATGTCTCACTAAGTTTTATGGAACTGACATGCTACTTGCACTTAAATTTTAAAATTGAATAGTTTGGAATTTACAAGATTTAAAAATAATTTCCATTTCTTGAATCCTTCCATCACTTTTTGCCATATCATTTTCTAGACTGTTATTCTTTTCTTCTTGTAGCACTACAGTTTCATAATTCCAGAACTGGGGAGGCACAAGCAGGTTCTATTCTGACCATCTGGTATCTGTGAATTAAAAAACAGTAAAAATAAAAAATATGAGTTTCTGGGCATCTTTGCTTTGAACTAAGGTTTGTTACATTCAAGCTGCTAATTCTGCAAATGGATGTAACCTTGGACGGAGGTCTCTAACCTCGGCCAGCTGCCTCTGCTCTGCAATACGACGCAGATAGCAAAGGCATTACCAGCATCAGTGCAGCACAGAGTGCTGGAGAGACACTGGGTCAGCCAGTGCTGTGCTGTGACGTGACGTGTTGTTTTCCCAGCGTGCCTACAGCTGGGTCCTGGACGATGCTATGCTGGGATACTGAACTGCGCTCCAACATTTCTCCCCTTCCTTTGTACTTGTGTTCAACACTCCTCTTTCTTCCCCTTCACTGATATCCTTGTCCTACTGTCCTTCTCCAACACACAATACTTTTTCTCAGTACTAGTAATAGTTACTCAATATTAGCATTTTTTATTTCATCATACAGTCTGTGTTGTAACTGTGGCATAGATGGGTGATGAGGGAGAGAGATGAAGCACCCAAGGGAGAAGATGCACACCCAGCAGCTACACAAGTTCACCATGCCTTGTCTTCATGAACGAGTTGTAACCTTGACCCACTTGTGGGTTCTCATTTTACCTCCCACAGACATCTGAAGGCTAACACATGTCTGAACATCCTATAGAGGTTGGTTTAGGGTTAGAAAAGACAGATCAGCACGTTGCAGAAAGGAAATTTATAGAAGTAAAAAAAAAATCCATGTGTTGACAAATATACATTTTTTGTTAGCAACCAGCAGAGATGCATGCAAATAAAATTCAGTCGACCTCTCAGAACTATTAGAAAAATCTTGGTTCTGGATTTCTAGTTAGCTCTTCTCACAAGTTTTGAGATTTTGGCCCGTGGAATACAGGGTGGTTTGGCAGAACAAAGAATATGTTTACTCTCCTTTCCTTAGCTCTTGTTAAGCAAATCTGAATTATCCTGCATTTAATGATTAGGAATGACATAAGTGTGTATGTATTTAACAAACTCATAATTAAAATTAGAAACATGTAGTTAATTCTTACACCCTTTATTGTTCTTACTGCAGGGGAGAAACCAAGCAAATAAATAAAACTGAATGCAACAGCCCCCTGCCTTCAGCTAAATTTGGGATTATTAATGCATGCAGACAGGTCAAATACTGTTGTGGTTTCACATCAGTTTCTTCTGGTTTACTTCCATATTTTTGAGAGCTTCCCTTAGGTAAGGAACACATCTGTTTATGTCTGAAAACAATAGATATGCTCAAGCTGGAATGTGGAGGAGGTTTCTCTTCACAAAACAAGCACAGCACTCTCCTGGCAGGCTTGCCAGAGGGCACAACATAACTAAGAATATGAGCTGCTCCACTTACCATCTCTGTACAAACACAAGATTTTTCTCCAGACATACCCTTGATGATAGCCGGAGAATGCATCTGAAGCTAACACTGGAATATTCCCATTTACTTCCTGACACTGGGATAACTCATCCATCAAACTCACAAAAGCAGGTTACTTCCAGTGTAGTACTATTCAGATTATGACAGTGCAAAAAAGAATAGTAAAAAGCCCAATGTGGCATATCAGCAACAAACTTATGCATGAAGAAAGCAAAATACTGGTGACTCTTCAGTCAGAGAGTTTTCGTCCTCATTTTAAATGAAATTGATATTTAACCTTAAAGGTCTACAGTTATGCATGCAGTTAAAGTAGTCTATTGAAAATGAAATCAGGTCTTCATTAACATGTTAAAAAACCCCATTTCGCCAGGCTTTAAAGAATCAATCATGAAAAGGTTATACGTACACACTACGAGATCAGTGTTAGCGCTTTGGCAATGCTGTTTCCTTCAAGCTATAGTGAGAACGGAAAAACACATTTTTAGTGCAGTCAGTAAGTTAACATCTTTCATAATTAATAAAGAATCATGAGTCACTTTCTGGGAACAGCATTAAAGGAACTTCAGGACATAGTATTTGAAGAAAGAGGATTTGGGAAATCGTGTGATATTGTGGAATTACATTTCTTAATAATTCAGGCAAGTGATTTTAAGCAACTTTGCAGGGGAAGTGATGATTTCTTTTAGTAAAAATGAATCACAGAAGTAAGGGATGCTGGAATCTGACAGTCAAAATGAAACATCACCAAATCATACAAGTAACTACCAGTATAGTCCTGAGATATAAGAAAACCACAGGTTTCTGGCAGGTGTTTTAGCAAGAAATCTTGGAGTAGTCACAGAAATATAAAGCACAGAGCAATTAAGATTGTCTCCTGTTCTATTCAATGAAGACTTAATGGTTTAGCAAGTGATACTGGTTAGAAAATTGCTACGTTTATATACATGCATGTTTATATATATGTATTTACATGTGTTTATAGCATTTGTTTAAGATTTCAAACAACACGGTTGTTAAGAAATTAACAGTGATGGAAATAATCCTGTCTAATTCATATGCTTATTTCAAATGTAGTTTCAGCAAAAGATTGGAGTTGTAGCCCGTACTTCCAGGACTGGTTTTGATTTTATTCAGTGGTGATCTAATATAAATGCTCACATAACCCTGGCCACGGCGTTTCAATTGTGCCCCTTAGCAGGATATTTCAACCGCTAAACTAGGGTCTCTTTTACCTGCTCTCCTTTTACCCCACGACACGTCTGTTCTTGGCAGCACAGATGAATCAGCTTCAACGGCCAGAGCGGCATCTCGCTCAGGCTGCTACTCAGCCTCATGGTTAGAACACAGATACTGGACCTCGGGTTCAATTCTCTTCGGTTTGAAGTGCCCTGTACTACCCACTTCCTATGACAGTATCAACCTCCATCAGACTTAACTGCACACTTGAACGTATCAAACTTCTCAGATTTTCCTGCAAGACTTTGATGAAGGAGCTTTCCACCCACAGGAGCACCGAAGAGGAAATAGATGTCTCTCTCTCTCCAGGACAGCCACTGTGAGCAAGTGTTCTGAAATGCTGAAAATGTCGGGGATGGGGGATGGGGGGAGGGGGGAAGATTGAAGATCTGAAAATTCTGAAACTTTTAGTCCAAGAATGCCATATTCAAGGTCTGGCAGTCCCTGAAACGGATGAAGTAAAATTAAAGTTCCCAGATCTTCATCAGGGCATCATTCAGGCAGACTCTGCTCTACTTTTATTATGGAATTCCTTATATAATCATGTCTAATAAGGCTAGTCCTATTTATATCAAGGAAGAGGAACTAGATCCTATGCCATATTTTCATGCTTCTCTAATTTACTTGAGCATTACTTCCTAATATTACTTCAAAAGTAGGGAAAAATAGATTAGTATGTTCCCTTCCTTCTTCTCCAGCCAAAAAAAAATTCTTCCCTAAGACTTGTTCATCCATCAGAAGGTTAGTAGTAACATTAGTATATTTAAAAAATGTGCATTTAATAAGTGGTAGATTTTATTAAGTAAAAACTAAATAATTTTATGAAGTAGAGAAAGTTTAAAGGTAAATGTACAAGAAAGCATAACTTATCTTCTCATCTTCCTTTTCCATTCCACCCTTTTACAAGTCCTTCTTCCAGAAATTGTAATCTTTGTCTCACATTCCAACTCTATTACACAAGCACTCTTACTAAGCCTTTTTTTCCCTCTAGTAATCTTTCTCTACCCCCCAGCAGAAAGATGAAAGGCAGGTAATTTGTCTACAGAGTCTCCAGAATGATGAGAAACAGGAGATTCTGTGCTCAGAGGAAGTTCTGTGCACACACGACTAAAGAAAACATCACAGAAATGTGTTTCTCAGTGACACAAATACTATTTGGAACAAGTCATTATCAAGTCAGATATATTTAAGGTATTGCAATGAGAAAGTTCCAGTTTATATTTTACATTAAAGGAGAATGTTTCCATTGGAGGCAAAATAAAAGGCAAAATGTTTTGTTTTGCTTGGGAATAAGAACGCAAATATAACGATCATGTCGTTATAATCTTCCAGAATAGAAGTAATCGATCCTCATTCTTAATATGAGTATATGTTGGTTTAATTAGCTATTTTGTAAAAATATTCTTCCTAATTTAGGCACATTTGTCCTCAAAGAAATAAAAATTTACTTGTTGAAGGCTGAACACATCCACACACTGCTTTATTGAGCCTATTACAAAGTTTGAGGAGTAAGTTGTACTAGACACATCTGTGATCTTGTCTTTTAGTGGAACTTAAGCCCAAAGTGTGGAAATAACTGAAGTCAGATTACTCCTGCAGGTGAAGTAAATAGGTCTGACATGAGCAACAGAAACAGACAAACCCAATTACTTTCAAGAATATATCCTTTTATCTGAAATAAGTACTCCACCTGCTTTTTGATTCTATTGTTTTAAGACTGACTCTTCACTTGAAGGGAAGTTTTCTTCCCTGAGGGGAAATATAAAGAATGGGAACTGATAACAAAAGACAACAAGCTTTACAATGTATCCAAGGGAGACAAGTGCACAGTGCCCCAGGAGGGGAATGAAAAAAAGAATAAATTATTTCCAGATATTTCTAAATTATCATCAGTGACAGTCTCTCAGTAAGATGACATAGTTATAATTTAACCTTTCCCAACAAATCCCCACACCCCTCTGACTTAACAAAAATCTTTCCAATTCCCCTGTTTTCTTTCACAGCTCAGAAGAGAACCTGAGATAGAACTCAGCAGGTAGGTAAAGAGAAAATTAGCGGAAACTAAAAGTTACCATTTCACTATGCAAACGGGCCTGAGACTTCCAGCAGAGCTCCTGGTGAAGCCCAGGATGTTCCCACTGACAGCTCAGGGCAGGCATTGGCCAGGCCCAGCTGCTGCCCAACTTTTTATTGCCTTTGTGCTCTTTCACTCCAGCACCAACCAGTCAATGCAGTTAATTCTGTTCACATTGAAATAACTCAGATTAAAGGATGGTCTTAAAAACTGTACTTATTCTGTTTCATGGGATTGAAGGAAATGTCATTCCTCCTCTTTTTTCCCCCCTCTCTCATTTCTTTTAATTTTTAGAGTGTTAGGCAACATAACATCTGCACAATATAATCACCAGGTGACTTCTCAGAGATCACCTCCACCACTTCCTCCAGCCACATCTTCTTCCGCAGTCTCTCTTCTTACACCCTAACCTTCCACTGCTGCCAGTATGCCCTACAGTTTTTTTAAAGGGCCAGTGGAGTGTTGCAATAACAGTAAGTGTAGTTAAAGGGCTATGTTTACTGTACAAAACTAACCCTTCTTAGCTATTTCCTTGATAAACCTATGGCAGGTATGTGAAATACAGTTGTCTCAGACATCTGGGTTGATTTATTACATTCACAACTTTTCAAAACATAAGCATAGTTCAAAAAATGTTGGCTAAACATTTTTGCCTTCTTTATTCAGTGAATAATGTCAGAAAATTAAGATAAGGCCAGTGACTGCTGCTCTGGTTTATTCCACCAGTGGTCTAAAAGAGCCTTCCCCAAAAAATCCCTCAGAATCTACTACCATCAACCATTTACAAGATGAAAGTAAATACTTGCAAGTTCAATATAACATTGACTGAATTATACCAGGTTGCTTTCCTTTACGCATGACACAGGCTAAGAGCTCTCCTACAAAGACCTGCTTTGCCTCTGCTGCTGTGCAGTACTTTGACATGCTGGTGTAATTACACCGTGTGCTTGACTCTCATCTGGTGATTAACTGGACAAAGTAAACCAGCTTCAAAATGAGCATTTAAGGATCAGCCTGCGAAACATGTAACTCCATGGTGTCAGGTGAAGAATCATAGTTTAAAAGTTTGCATGTTAATTTGGGAGAAAAGTAGAAAGCAGAAAGAAAAAGGAAATTCTTCCTGCAGGTGATTTTTCTCTGTCATCAAAGTATAGGTCTTACTTTAAGAACATGTATTATGATACTGTTTGGTAGTGCCTGAGGGCCAATAAAGAATGAAGGCCTGCATCGTTCTGTCTAGCATCTATACAAATAGAGACATAGGTTTCCTGTGAAGCTTATCAAACAGATAGAAAGGGAAGACACAAGACAGAGGAAGTGGTAGAATGGTTATGTATTTGAGCTGTGTGAAGGCGGCACTTTCATGCTAGTTTTCTTATTGACTAGAAAGGACTAAAGTAAATATTTAAAAAAAAAAAGAATATGGGGGATGTTGAAGGAAAGAGAATAAGAACCAAAGTGTAAAATGAAGTTGAGGAAAAAACAGGATGGTGAAGAACCAGTCATCACAGGACAGAGTAAGTGTAGCCTAATCCAGGAACGTTATCTGAATGGTAAAGCACCTGATCTGGTTTTCACTGATATGTCTGAAAGTTGTGCAATCTGCTACACACTCCTATGTGATTTTCCCTAAAATTTCAATTATGGAGTGGAAGGGCACCTTGTAGATCTTCATGGCTCTGGAGCTGGAGCCTCTTCTGCACTGGATTCCTCGCTGATGATGCTGAGCATGGGGGCTGTGCTTGCCTCTGTGGGACCCTTCTGAGTACAGGTGGTTCCAGTTATCAACAATATAAAAAAAGTGATGCATCCTATATCTAGAAATAAACAAATTTAGAAAGCAAAAATATGACAGAGCCTGGGCAAATGAATTACATTTTTTCCTGTTGTGCATAAAAGCCATTCTTTTGGTTTTCTCATACTATTTTATTTAGGTTATTGTTTCAACCCAGAAGGGTTCTCTGAATGCAGGACTTCAATAAGAAATAAAAAATGCATAGCAAACAAGCTAACACCTTGTGTACAGTTACCTGAAAATTCATGCAGTGAGATGATCACATACATCATAACATGTTGCTGACTCGTTGCTAGTACAAGAGAAAATAATTTCCCCTCAGGGACAATAAGAGCTTATCTGTTGTCTCTCATCTGCTTGAAGTCACAGCAAATGATCTCCACCTGTGACACTGATGAAACACTGACGTGAAGCTGGCCAGGTGAAACTGTAGAAGTTGCAACTGTAAAATAAAAACATCTGTCTGGGAAAGGCGGTATATTCAGACATAGGACTTCGTTTGAAGGAGATAAACAAAAGGACAATGTTCAGTTATTACTTCTGTGGGGGAATATAATGAGTTAAATAACCAGAGCATATGTTGTAGCTGAAAATAAGAAAGAAGAGACAAAAAAGAGATATCTTCTGTCTGAGTCTGGAATCTATGAAAAACAAGAAGTTCCTTTTCTGAGTAAGTTTCTCTTCTTAATAACTTCCTAAACTCCCAAGGTATACTTTTAATTTTGCTCCTTAACTAAGGAAGTAGAAGTCAAAAAAACAAGAAAAAATATTGCACAATATCACAAAGGAAAGACTATGTCTCTTTTAAAGATGGATTAGATTAGTCTGTAAAAGCAGAAGCTTTGTACTTGTGAAATTTAAGTGTCAGTATTAGCACTTATTATATTTGAAAACATGTAAATGCTGAATATATATATGTTTGGGTTTGTTCATGAAAATTTACATAATTTTTCTTACCCTTGATCCAGAGTCAGTGAAGCTTTAGTTTGGTGCAGACTGGGGCAACTACATGCTCAACTTTGTTCAGATAGGCTACCAGCACAGTGAGATAGATGGTGCCAATGACTCCCACTAACTGTTTGCAGCTTCAGCAAAAATCTCTAGGGCGAACCAGTCTCCTAATTCAGAGTCTCATTTTAGTACTGCCTTGCCATGGTTTTATTTACCTTGACCCAGGAAAAGGGAGTCCACCAACACAGGCCCTTCTTTTCCTGTACAATCAATAGTCATAGGGAGACATCTTTGGAGACCAGGAGAGGTCCAGTTTTCTCAGTCAATCTGCCGTACATGCTTTCCATTTCTTTGGATGCACAGGCAATTTGCAAAAGCTTCTCCAGTTAATTTTAGATACTTATCTAACTCTTCTACTGAGGGTATAAGGAACTAAAAAATGTTAAGACACATCCATCTCTTCCTGGGCCAACTGGCCTAGTTTTCTTTTGACAAAGCTAAATCTACCTTCTAAAGTGACTCGGCCGATGTAAAATAGATCTTAGACCTTAAATACTTTAGCAAAATTATCACCTGGAATACTACTACTGATAGAAGTAGAGATGGAGGCTCCAGCATAAACAGGCATTCACTTTTTTACCAAGGTTCTGCTCTGTGAAGATTTAGTAGGTAACTGTAGCACATGGAGGACTTACCTGCATTTGGGAGAACCAAGCTCAACAGTCTATGAAAAGCACCTGATGAAGCTGCATTGGTGTAATCTCCGCGGTGGCTGAAGGCCACGATGTACATAAAGCTATGCTGAGTAGCTGGTGGTTTATATGAGGAACTAGCAAAAACATAGTTAGCTGACCAATGTAGGCCTTCCGTGCTCAACCTTTGAGTCAACACAACTGCAGTTATGTCCAGGAATTTCAAGCACAGAGGGGTCTGGGGCTTTACCGACAGAGAATTATGGGCTCTGGTTTTCCTTATGATTATAGAGGCTTTATTCTGAAGTCTGATACTACAAAAATCAGAGTGGACAAGGACTTTGTATTAAGTCAAGGTCAGAGTCAATCTTGGTCTAATTGGGCCACTGTTTATCATGTTCTCATGTTAACATTCACTAATTGCTACCAACAACAGCATGAACTGGCATGATGCAGATTGCATTTGTGCTTTTGACTGCATAACCTCAACATTCAAGTATACATTTACAGGTGGGTGAAGTTTTTTGAAGTTTTTGGCTCAAATTTTCACCTCTGAATCTGCAGATAGATTCATTCACCACCTTTTGATGTAATAGGTATGGAAGAAGAAACTACTTAGCTATAGTAAAGACATCAATAATCTCTCGTTTTCTTAAAAAAAATTATTTCCACGTTGGCAGAACATATGTACGATTTCATAAAACAGAAAGAGAGTAATAGTTATGAACATTGTGTCCTTGCTTTGAAATATTTCACTGCAAGCAAACTTTTATGATTGAATTCAACTTAGAAAGAAAAGCATATGGAATGACCCAACAAGATATTGCACAGTTGAATGTGCTTCTTTAATTTAAAACAAGCACCAGAGAAGTCAAAAGTCAAGAAAAGTAGTGGTGGTGCTGTTCCCAAGATAATAGCATCCACACTAATTTAAACCTACTCTTTAGTGTGCGCTTGGATGGCAGCCAGAACCAGTTTCGAATTTGTTAATTTCCTTTTAATCAGCGTTAAACATTTGACAAAGGGGTTATTAAAGCTTAGATGATAAAAAGGATAAATCAGTCCAACATGCAGCATGGTGCTTCTTTTCTGTGGAAATTTCTCTCTGTAGAAATGTGTTAATACAGAGCACATAGTGCTGTGAGTCTATAAGGCACACTTCATTTTCATCATAGCCATTACACTGTCACTGTTGCATAGCCCTAGATAATTTTAAGGCATTATTCTATCAGCATCATTTGCTTATTGTAACTCAACTATTCTATAAGCTCAGGACTGTTGGAGTGTATGCAAGAACCATCACAGACACCTGGAGAGATTATATTACTAGACTATTGCTAATTCAATGCAATCCCTTAGTATCAGAAAACAAAACAACAGGCAATACAGTTTTTGGCAATAGATATCCAAATGTTGCTGTAAATATTCACATCTAGAAGCATTTAGATTGAAAACTTACAACATAAATTTCTTCATTTGCTGTACTAAAACTTTCCCAGGCTCTTTCTGGTCCTGTCTACTCAATGAGTGCAGTTTGTCATATAGTACTGAATGTTGTACAAACTCAGGGAAGGGTGAAGCTTCTGACAGGATGGATCTGGTCACTGTCCAGTTCCAACTGAGGTGTCAAGGCACCAGAGCTTAGACCTTCAGCTGGTCCAAATCCTACTGAATGAATTCTCACAGGAATTATGAATTATTACGAATAAATTTTATGTCTATGTTTATAGTAAATACTTGAATTTATGTAACTAAACGCATTCAAAAGTGGCAGTCTGAACTCTGATATTGCTTTTGCAACTTCTGTTTAAAACAATTTCAACACTAATACTGATGATAATGACTACACACACGCATAATGAACCTATACACACATGCACATATAAACATAGTAAATAATCTTCTTGTCCCCTTTAACAGTCTGCTTTCATTTGTGGCATCATGTCTTCGGTTTGAGGGATCTCCCAGTTTCTCAAATTAACTTATGTAGTCACTTTATTTTGATTGATTATTAAAATTCATATATTTAGTCACAGTAAAAGATAGTGTAGTTCATTTTCCAGCACAGTGTGTGGTACAGCATGTGCTTACAAGGCATGAGTTCTTATAAACTTTGTAAGCGAAATCCACCCCTCTCTGAACTGTTCTGAACATAGTGGTTCTGCTGTTGGCCATTGAGAGTTTATACTTCTGCTCTCATCCTCTCTGTTGTTCTACAAAACTTGGGCACTCTTTAACTCTAAACAGCATTATCTTAAAGAAACAGTAATTGCTGGTTGTTTTCATGGTGTTAGGAGGTCTAATAGCAATCTTACCGTTACCACCCACCTGAGAATGCTGTGAAGTGTTCACCTTCATCCATCATATTAAAACTATTGCAATTTTAGAATCTGGAAATAAAAGCCAAAGATCAGAAGCAGAACTCTGTTAATGATTCATTGGTGATTCAGAGTGTGTTATTTATCCCCCATTTGTTGCCAAGGGAACTTGACACCCACTTCCTACCACATCATCGCTACAACCAAACCAGTGTCAAGCCACAGTATTTCTTTGCTGCTGTTTATGACTGCTAAATGCCAACTTCTTATAAAAAATAACTGTGTAAAATAGGTTTTCTTAATATTGTCATTGGGCTCTATGTTTAGAGTTGTCAGTGGCCAACTAGAAATCACATCTGAAAAGAACATTATGATCTGCAGCTTCCAATCTGTCTCTGCAAACTGTTAAATTGATTCCGCTAAGGGATTTGAACTATAGTACACCCTGAATCTTGAGTTGTGTAAGGAGGTTGTTGGGTTTTTACTGATATATTTTCTTGACTGCTAAAACCATTTCAACAACAAATGGGCCAACAGCAGAGGCACTTGAAAGTGGTATTTTGGTTTGTAAAAAATGTTCTGGGTTTTCTGGTTTTGTATTTTTAATGTGGTTTACATCCAAAATATAATAAATAAATCTTTTTTTAACATTTTTGATGAACTGCAAACTTCTCTTATCTTCTTATAGTAGCGAGACTGGCGTTCTTGTCACCAGATGTATCTGCTCTGATGATAGAGAACTGAAGTAGTATCCAAAGTACTTTAACTGAAACTTTTTAGACTCAAACAACTGATTTCCAAAGAAAACATTTTACTGAAGATTTTATGGCCTGATATGCTAAATATATTTCAGGTTGGTCCTACACTTGCTGACTAAAATCAGTTTAGCTGAAATGATTTCAAAGTTCTTTAGGAAGTCCCACATACAATTTAGACTGACCTGTGGAATCACTCAGCATCTCCTTTGCCTTCTTCAGACAGATCTCTGTCTATCACTGTAGAAGAAAAAGAAAGGTTGAAGAAAAGCAGTTTCTTAATAAACAATAAAAGAAGTTTATTTTACATACAGTAGTATCATGAGTATTTACCTTATCATACTACCGCAAGGTTTCTTGTGTGGTTTTCCTGCTACAGATCCTGTTCTCACAGAGGTCTGGGCTCTGCAAATTGCTGGATAGATTTGCATTGGGAGCATTTCCTTGTCACACACACAGAAAGTAACTCTTAAAATCTCTTTTTGTATCAGCACAGAATGAAATCAAGAAAACCATGGGAGGGTTTCAGCACCCTAATGGGATGGGCATTTATTCCAAACTTGGAGTTCAGAAAATCTACACTGAAAGTCCACACCTTTTTTTAATTCAGAGTGAGCTGAGACAAAGTCTTTGCTTCAAGCTTATCACAAAAGTAATTTAAACCTGTGTCTTCTACCAACAGAGTCAAACTTACTCCCCTGGCTAATCTATGCTCTGTGACATACTTTTACTAGAAATTCTTCTCAATCATTTTTTAATTTCTCTTTGCCAAACCAAAACTTTTTGGTTTTTACACAGTTGCATTTTGGCAGAAAGAAGTCTTGGCAAACCGGTTTCAGTGTTAAACATGGTGGCTTTGGTCCAGCAAAGCACGCACTTACATTCTTAACTCTAAGCAAAGACTTAGGTCTCATTGTTCCAGCTACATGACATTATATAGAGGGTTCCTTTAACACCAGGACTATAACATGATAGTAAACTAATGAGAATATATTCTGAGGCAAACACCCTGCTATGGTTCAAAACAATAGTGAGTCACATGTTCTAAGAATTCATTAAGGTTACAGTGTTTTTGTTTAATTTGTCAAAAACAATTAGAAAATTACTGGCAAAATATTTTTTGAACTTTCTGTTTATAGTTTGTCCAATTCCCCAAGAATTAAAAAAGAAAAGTTCTCTAAATTACTATCAAAGCCTAGTACTTGTGGAAAGAATAATTCTGTAGTACAAGAAGTATGAAGATGAAGTATAATTCCATGTAACGTATGTTTTCTATTTAATGTCGTATCATACAACATCTTTTTGCAATATGAAAAGTGAATATACCTAACATACAGGTATTTAGAAAAGCTATTTGCATTTTAATAAGAAGCTGTACACATTCGCAGCCGTTAAATATATGAAAATACAAATACGAGGGCCACATGAAGTCCAATGATATCTATTTCTGTCTTCCCATAACTATGTGAATAAAATTTGCTTGTAATCATATCTATGTTTATACATATGTGTACACATAAACAGCTAGGAAGAGATTTCAACAAAAGGTTTAAATGCCTACTTTTGCCTTCGGTGTTTTCAAAAATATGGATATTATTTGGTGTTTTCAAAAATATGAATCTCCTGTCTTTTTTGTAGTTTACATCCACTTGAGATAAAAAGCATAATAAACAAGAATAATAAATAATGAAAGGTATATAAATAATAAGATCATAAAGAATAGGTAGATAATAAACATGAAAAATTCTTTTAAACTTAACATTTGTAGGACTCTGCAGTGTGAGAAAGACTTAGAAGAAGATCAGGTTATATTCTTTAGGGCACAAGATAGTCTCTTTCTGGGGCCAGAAAATGTTTTTTTACTGGCTTTTTCACTGCAATGTATAGTCGGCCAGGTAAGGGCTGATGACTGAAGCCAGAGACCTCTTCCAAGGTGCTGATGCAGAACATCTTTCTGCCCACAACTCATCTTTCCATGGTCTACCACACACTCTAGCATACTCCTTTAACTTGTGAGGAAACCATGGCAAAGAGAGGTTGTTTGCCCAGCCCTAGAGTAGATTAAAAGAACCCCTGTGCAGAATTGAGACCCAGTGGCTCTCAGCCAGCTTTTGGCTGCCTTGTCCAGGACCTTAAGGGCTCTGCTAGGTGGGTGCTGACAACCAGAGAACGGGAGTGCATGGCATGCCAGCAATGGCCTTATGTGAGAGACCTGGAGGCAAGGTTGGAGCAGAGCCCTGTGTCTTTAGTGACTTGGAGAGAAATGCAGGGAGGAAATACAGACTTCAAAGACCCGTTACATTGCCAAACAAGCAAAAAGAAACCTAATTATAACTGCAAACGTGGCCAGCACGGTCAGTGGTCCAGCTGGAAGGCAAGCTCTTTTTGCTTCATGTCCAAGTTCCTTGAAACTCCCCTGTGTCAAATGTTAAGCATATTTTAGATGGTAACTGTTTCTTAACACAATTTAAAGTTTTAACTAGTTCACTTGAAATCAACAATAAAACTTCTATGGGCTTCAGTGAGACCAGAACTTGACTGTAATCCAGGATCTGAGAACATGTTTTACATTAGATAAGGACTTTGATCTCCGGTTACTTGTAAACATTTCTTGTTGATTTCTTCCAAAGGAAGAGGTTTGCACCCATAGAAAAAAGGATAATACTAGGTCTAATACTTCTGGGGGAATAGACCGCACTCTTCTGAGTCTTGTCAGTAGTATTTTCATGCCAGAAGGGAGGCTGAATAGCACACCCTTGTTGTGAAACTTTCCTTCAGTTACCACTAGAAAGAATGCCTTGGGGTTTTTTCCACTTTCCAAGCATCAAGTATTGTAAGCTCAACTTAAAAATACAAAAGAATGTATTTCTTGTAGTCTGAGTTAAGGAAAATTTTCTAAGTCAAGGGCAATTTATGGATAGAATGTTAATGACATGACATTTCTGTAAGCTGTTCATATGTTTAAGAGATTTTAAGTACATGATTGGCATTAAGGCGCCATCATCTCATAATAACCTTCTCTACACCTAACTTTATTTGGTGGTCAGGTTGGATAGAGAACATTAAAGTTTTGGTACATATTCTTTTATTTTCTATAGAAATGCCTGATGGCTGCAGTCAGACATAGCAGCCCTTCATCTGACCTTTCTTCTTGAAAGAGGAGGTCTATCCTTGGTTCTGTGGCATTTTCTCAAACCCTCTTTTGCAGGACAAAGTTACTTTTAGATTCTACTTAAACAACTTTGTCAATTCAACAACAGTCTGCACCACCACTAAAAAGAGGAGGGCTGATACCCTTCCCTGTGCCATCTCTAGTCTTCGGGCTCCGGGAACTAGATCAGGGATTCAGTCTGCCTGAAAAGTGATCTGGTGAAAGCAAAGGCAACACAAATCCAGCAACCTGCACTGTGGCTGAGTGAAAGTAGCTGTACAGCTGCAGTCATACAGAGCTGGTGTTGACTGAAACGTAGGGCAGGCTTGAAACTTTCCTAAGATAGTCTGAGATCCAACCTACCACCCAGCCAGAAAACACCTCTGGCTTCAGCCTTGCACAGAGCACCACTACAGGGGCCCAAATTAAATGGACAGCTGTTTGTCTGGTTTGCTGGGTGGATAGCCATCTATCTTGGCATGGAAGTACATAATACTGTAGTTGAAGGCATTCATGTAGCTGCCTGCTACAGATCTCCACTTTTACACCTATGAGAAATGTTTCCTAACTTCAAAATACTTCAGGTGGTGATGAATAACACCCTTTTCTCTCCCTGCTTCATTTTCACCCCAAAAAGAAAAGAAAACCAAAACAAGAGCCAGGCATTTTCAAGGTTTTCCAAGTAACAGTTTTGTTGTATTGTGCGTTGTTATGTAATCACGGTTGAAATTAATGTTGGGTTCTTTTCCTTGGGTTACTAAATCTATGGTTTGAACTCCAAGTGTTGGTATGCATTAAAGTCAGAAAAATATCAAAAGTTCAGTGTTCGAAGGCATGTCTCCCTTTTTAGGCAGTGCTCAGGTCTTGAACTTTGGAAGAAAAAATCTTTATTTTTCTAATACTGCAGCTGTCGGGAGATCTATATCCGATAGCCCAAAAGGCATTTTGAGATTAGTTAGATTAAATTTTTAATGTGAAAGAAATAGCTTAGTCCATTTTATTAATTCCATTTTACCTCCATTCGCATTCTCCTTTTCTCTTATATTACCAAAAAGACTGTCAGCACTATCTCCAACATAATTTCTGACACAGCTAACAGACTCTTGTTATATAACTGTGTGTGGAATATATCTTCTTACTACTTCTCTAGCGTCTTATGCCAGAGCTAACCAAAATGATTCAAAACCATCCACTAAGGCAATGCATACTGGAACAAAGAGATATTTATGGGTTGCTTTACGCAATGCTAAATGATGGAAAAAAATAAACAAAATAAAAATCAGTAGCTGTAAGTCACTTAATGTTTTGATCCAAGTATTTTTTTTTTCCTGGATGTGGCTGAAATTGCTACTTTTGCAAAATGTACCATGTGTTACATACATAACATTCACATAACATTTCTGTATACTACACCCACTCATTCTAGAATACAGCTATAAGTAGCCACTGTTTTGTTTTCAAATCATTTTTTCCAAGAAATCTATTTTAAGAAGAAATCTGTTGGGTATTTTCTCTATTTTTCTGCCTTTTTTATAAAAAGATATGTTATCAGGGAGTCTTCACTTACCACAAGTGATGAGTATATGAGATTTATACCTTATCTGAAAAAAGGCTCCTCCAAGAATGTAAAGATTCTCAGCACTATATACTGAGGCAAGGGGTTAAGTAATTCTTGGAGTAAAGTGCTGTTCACAGAGGGTCACTGTCAAACATTTTGCAGTCATTTATTTTTTCCTAATATCACTCTTCTTTATATTAAATTAATAAATGCTTATTTGGTGGTGATACATGATCTCAGCATAACGTAGCTGGATACAGACCAGCTGCTTTGATTGCTAACAGAATTGTCATGTGAATGAGGCTTGGCCACGTGAAGTCACTGATTGAATGGTTGGATACTCTGATAGTGGGACCACTAGATCTGATGATTGATTCTTTTTGACTGAAACTAGCTGAAAAAATGAGGGCATGCCAGCAGTGAATTTTTTCACCAGCAAGATTTTTATCTTTCCAGAAAGATTTTGATTTTTTATCTCATATTTAGTTTTTATATAATATTTTTAAGCCCAATGTAAGCTTTCATTTAACCTTTAACAGTAGGTGAACTATGCTTTGAGTTGCATTTTACACATTTCAGTTATCTTTGCATAACCCAAACATTCTTCTAATAGAAATAAAATACAGAAGTGAAATGTACAAGTAATCTTTATTTCTTAAAAGTCTCAATGAAGTATTTTAATTGGGTTATAAGAACTAGGACTAGAGATTTGGTCCACCTTGAGTTGCAATAAAAAACAAAAGGGAATTATATCACCAGCCAACCCAAATGAGTCACAGCACTGTTTTCCTTAAATTGGTGGGACTGTATTGAATCAAAGGGCCAGGAGAATAGGAAACGTTGTTAAGGCCTGATGGTGCCAAAGGGGTGCAAGAAAAGGTACTGTCAAATGATAGCTTTAAATGATCTCTCACAGAAGAAAACTTAATTAGATATTTCAGCTAACTCTGTCATCAAAATAGATTTTCAAAGTAACAGGACAGAACTTTAAAGAAATCTCACCGAAGTGAGCAGGAATTTCATTTTGACCATTGGTGTTGGTTTTGACCATTACTGTTGGCGTCAGCTTGAATAGCACTTTACTCAAAGAATGACTTTAACCTCTTTGTCCTGAAGCTGCACCCACAGGGCCACTGAGCAGCACCAGAAAGCACAGCCCATTGCAGCTTCCCGATACTTCATGTGACACTTTCAAGAGCAAATTGAAGGCGTGGAACTGCAAATTGTAGTGAAATCTTCTTTGATGCACACTGATATAGTTCCTTCTCAACTGACACACCATTTTCACTCTTGCATCCACATTATGAATGTACTTTTTTGTTTGTGTAAAACTGGCTTCCCAAAAAAAGGTGACTGAGCAAATTGTGCTGCGGTGACAGACCTACATCGGGAAATATAAATAAGATCTTTTAACTTCAAAGACCTAAAGTCTTTTTAAATTGCTATGCTGAATAAATTAGATTTATATGTATCTCATGTTCCTCAGGCTTCTAATTGAATTAGTAAATGAGAACAATCTTCTCATTTCATCCAAGTGAAACTATCTTGGGTAACATTGACCTAGTGTATAGCTGCATTTAGGTTAGGTAGTGGCTGAATGTTTTTTCATGGTAACTAAATCCTTTAGCCAGCAGACATTACTGTGGGATTTAAGAAAGATTAAACTTCTAGGATCCTGCCAAAAGCAATAATTAAAGTAACTAGGATCTGCTTATATAAACAACTGCCATTTTATTTTAACTAGGAATTTTGCCTTTTACTAGTATTAAACAGCATAAGCTTCCAAGAGACTCAACTTTCAAGAAGTTCCCTTTAGTAACTGTATCTTTTCTGAAATGTTAGTATAACACATGATTTGCATACTCGGCCCTTACTAAGACAAAACTATAAACTCTTCAGAACTAATTGCTGAACAATAAACCAAGATTTGAACAGAAAAAAATCCTGAAATTGCCATGGAGTAAAAGATTTTCAATGTAATAAAAAGATCAGAAACATGAGAAGGAAAAGGAATAGCTATAATGACAAAGAAAATTGTCAGCTGGGGAAGAGCAAGAAAAAGCAGTAAGCCCAGCCTTTGCCTCAGCTGCCTGGGTCCCGAGTGCTCAGGACACCCAACCTCTTGCCCTGTAAGTAGATATAACTCATCTGGTCACAGCTGCTTATGAACTTTAGTGACCTGTGAGACAAGCACTCGTTTCTCTAGGATGAAGCCCAAGGTATGGGCAGCTTGGGCAGCAGAAGGCTTGGTCTGTGCTGGGAGAGGCAAGATCTATCCATGAGTAGCACAGCGGACTCCTGGGAAGTGCACGCTCTCTCCCCTCCTCTCGACCTCCCTCCCAACAGCACACATGCACAAACACAGCCTGGATCTGCTCCAACCCAGCCCCCAGCAGGAAAACAAGGTGGGCAGCTGGGGAAAGGGTCCCCATCCCTCCGTCAGCGGGAGGGAAACAAGGGGGGAACAAGGCTTCCAAAACTCAGAGTGTGTGTCTATTCAACAGAGGCTCCTCAACTGCTACATGGTGAGGACAGACATGACACAAACCTCTTTCTTTGGCTTCTGTGGAGACCCGTATTATGGTTTCATTGATGGTGAGCCCCTTGCACTCGTTTTTCCCCAATCTGGAGCCCCAAATCCTGTCTGTGACTTCCTGCAGGTTGCAGTGAGCTCCTAATCCAAGAACTCCAAGACCACGGCTCCCAGTTTTATGAAGTTATTGGGTACTAATACGAATTCTAGGATGTGGCCCATGACCTGTTACATTTAGCACATGTTTCATTTATGTTTCTACTTTTCATTGGATTATTTTGGCAGGAAAAGAAGGAAAATTTTGTGTCAGGCTGCTGAAAATCCATTCTTAGCCACTGGCAAAACCAGTACTTATTTTTTATTTTCCTCTAAGTCTTGCTCGGAGGACAATGGTTTTAACTCTATTTTCCTATCCTTTAAGTAAATTAAAAACATTGTATTAAAAACAATGCCAGCAATGTTTTTCCTAATAGACAGATAGACATACAGAGTTTATTGGCATAATTAGAGGCAGACTGGTCTTTAAAAGCTAACAATTTCCACAGAGTCTGAGAGTCTGTCACTGAATTAAGAGGAAGCAGTAAATGTATTTCATAATTTCTTTTAGAGGACCTGCCCTCAAAACTCAGTGCCAAGTTCCTAGGTAAGTGTAAAAGAGTCTTAAACCTCCCTCCAACTCTCAGCATGCACATTATCCCACACCACTTTAAATCTGACTTAGTTAAAAATCTGGCTGGTGAAAATCACACTCCGAGGAACTAGAAGAGTAAGGTGTACAGGTAAAACTACCATCAGGAGGGTGTAAGAAATGTTAAATTAAAGAGACCACCAACTAATTTTACACAGATTATGTTCTGGATTCTTGCCAGTTAAATTAGCAAGAGTTTAGACACTCACATAACAGAAGCTTTACAGTCTTAGAGACATCTACACATGCAAAACATGCGGTACAGGGAATTTCAGATAATGTTTTGTATGTCTTTATATAGAGTTAACTACTCTTTCTTTATAATCAATTATATATAGAATAATTGCTCATTATTGACCCTAGATGCACAAATATAGTGGTCATGAATATCAGCTCTCCTCCTTTAACCTACATCCAATCTGACACTAGCATATCCCTCTGTCAGAGATGGAGACTTGAAGGCTGGTCTCTCAACAGAGAGGATACATGAGGATTGGGATATGCCTAAAGTTTTGTTGATTATGGCATTCAGTGACCACAGCTGTCTGTCACCTGTTCTCACAGCTATACAAGTATACAGAAGTGGGTAGAGCAGATGATTTTTTTTTGTGTCCTGGATTGAACCAATATAGAAGAGTAGACATTTCTGTGGGCTGGGCTGACAATACTGCAGTGTTGATATACCATAGGGTTAATGGGGTTTTCGTCTCCTTCCCTCTTTCCAGTCCTCACTCTGCTATTCTCTCTCTTACTCATCTATGCTTCAAAAGGTTTGTATCACTAAACTCGATGTTTAATCTTTATTTTCCATGTACACCATCCCAGACATCTTGTACAGTTAAATCCTGCTATGTCTTGCTTAAACTTACCTTCTAAAAATAAAGTACCTAAGGAAAAAGAGTGATCAAAACCAGGGTGTAGTTGGCCCTTACTAACCTACGGCTAATCAGGATCACTACAGTGAGTGATACATAGCAGACAGAACCTTCAGTAGTTTTCCGAAGAAACGTCAGAGTAGGGAATACACTCTCAGTTGGTAAGTTCTCTCTACCATATTTGTTACTGGCATAGGGGAAAGAGAATTATAAACAGGGAAGAATTTGCTGGGTTACAGCCAGAGCTGTTACTGTAACATAATTTTTGTGTTCCCTGGAGCATGTTTAGTTTCTCTTAGGTACAGAGGACAAACAGTGCATTTCCATAGCTCATTGCCCCCATCTACTTTTGAAAAAAACTAGAAAAAAAAAATTTTGAACATGCAGACACTGGCTGCCTCTTAGGACTGCCTTTGCAGATTTAAATACAACTGAAGGCCCACAGGCCTTGCAAGCATAAGCAGATATTTTCAGAAATTTGCTTTTGGTAAAGGAGCTACACCACACAATAGCGCTCACTTAGCCCTAGATAGCAAAGTAAGGATAAAGTATGGGTTATTTCCTCAGTGCCCAGATTTATTTGCTGTAAGTGTTAGTGGTAGCCACTAACCAACAGCATTTTTCATGTTCAGACTACCTAATGGAGAGCATCTGAGCAGAAGGTAGATAGAGCAGTTTTACAAAAGTGCTCGTAACCTTCTTTACTACAGGTCTGCATGACTTTGAGTGTATGTTAGCACTGGGGCAGTCAATCCAGATAACCATGGTTATACTGCTTGTATCACACAGTTGTACAGTCGTACTGCCTCTGTGATCTCATTAAATAGCTTTATATAGAGTTGCACTGTGCAATGTAGGCATGCACAGTTTCGTTAATTAGCATAATAGATAGCAAGGAACTTTCAGAGTAGATGGAGTTTCTTCTGATGATAGGATAAAATCTCCTACCTTGAGCCACATCCAAAAACATCCTACAATATATGCCTAGAAAAAGTAATAGGTAGCTTACTACCTATCAGCACAAAAGTTGTGAAAACATAACAAAATATTGGGATGACAGCAGGCAGGTTTACCTAGGTCAAGTTACAAGCTGTTCCTGTGTCTGTATGTGAAATATGTACTTATAAAATACCAGTTATGGAAAATAAACTGTCAAGCCTCTATTCATTCCCTCTTTCAGGAATGTCAGCCCAACAAAGGTGACTAGTATTTACAGAACAATGCTCTGCCTCACAATCTGTCTCCATGTAGAAACCAAGTGTGAGGAGCAGTCTTCCTTGCCAACAAGTGGAAACAGCCACCGTTCTATTCAGAATCTTCACAAAACTGAAAACATGATGTGTCGTCACAACATGAAGCATTGAGTACTGGTGATCATGGTACTATAGGAATGTTAAAGGAACTTGTACAGACCAGCAAAATATTACAACTTCAGGATATAACAAATACTTCTGAGAACAAGAATTATCCAGCCAGTGGTCCACGGACCTGAGAAATCTTTTGCCAACAGCCAGCAGCCGAAGTGCAAAAGAAGACCCACAAAGTTCTACTGGTTCTATCTCAGCAGGTAAACATTTACTTATGTATTCCCTGAAGCTGGAAGAGTTATATCCCTAAGGGGAATGTCCCTAAGGGACACTCATAATTTGATTTACAGAAATACAGTGTTATTGCATAATGATAATAGTGTAGCCATACAGATAGCAGTGCTCTTAGTTTGCACAGTCCTTGCCCTTCCTTGCAGGGAGCAAACAGATTGACAGCTGCAGTCATTTGTCAGAAGATGGCCAAGATAAGCAGGGCTGTGAACTAAAATCAGAGGATTCATAACTCAGGCAAAGACCAGTAACTGAGCCAAAGGAAGGGCAGGTTAAAATTGCAGAAAGCACCAAAGAAATATATTTCCATTTTGCATTGAACAGCCTTTATATCAGGAACCCATGGTATTTCTTCATACAGAAGACCTTGTAAGTGTGGAAAGTGTCAGCCTCACTCAGTGTAGGCTTTTCTTAGTTCGATGCTATTCTTACTGCCTTCTTGAAGAACATGCTGGGGGTCTTGTGGCACAGGTGTATGATGGATCTCTCTCTACAGCTGTTTAGGCTGTAGAATTTCTTAAGTGCATGTAGAACATTGCCAGTAAAAGGTAATGTTGGATGTTACCTAGCTTGCTTATCTCTAGTTACATTTTAATAAAGCTGGATGGGAACCAGCTTGCCTGTTTCATTGGCAAACTCTTCTCATTTATTGCTTTGTGAAAGAGAACATAAGCTGAAAGTGCTGGAATGCCCCATGAAAAAAAACCCCATAACTTTAATGCAATTAATTAAAAAAAAATTAGAGCACCATGTTCCACTTTTGAACGTTTTAAATGTATCCACTTTCAACATTAAAAGCTGTTGAGTTCTCTTAGTTAAAAACATCATTTTAATGGAAAATAGGGATCATTCCACGAAGGTGTCAAGAAGCCTTTTTCTTATATTGCCAAAAAAAGACTATTTTGTCTCTTTCAAATTACCTGCCTTAAGGTTTTTAAAGCAAACTGAATTTTCATCAAAATCAGTGTACTTTTCCAGCCTTTTGATTTTTTTTTAATTTAAGCAGCAGCAGTTCCCCTTAAACCATACTATGCTTGTAGAAGGCAAATGGATGTACATAAATCCTGTGCAAAGACGGGGAAGTTTACCTCTAAGTGACCTTCAGCCTTTCATGTAATCACCACATTCTGGATGGACGCATTTATTCTAGAGGAACCAACATCAACTAAACTTTAAATAAAATAATTACAGTTCTTTAGTCACTTAAGACATGTACCTTATATATCAGTGCCATTTAGAACCTGATAAGATTACAGAAATTGAATGAATGTTGAGTCCACTCACTTTCTTATGGTCAATGTGAAAAAAAGAAGTTCTGGCAAGAGAAAGCACAGAGGACTTGTCAAGTGACGGAGAGCGTTTGTTGGCCACAACAAGCTGTAACAGTTGTCTATATGATGGCATCGTGGGGGAAATGAAAGCTTTGTAAAGTCAAATTGCCAGTGATTTTGCAACCTAGAGCTATTTCGTAGTTGCGTTTGACGGACGATAATCAATTCTGAGTACGTAAATGTACCTCAATTTCTTTTAATGTTGAAGGACAGTAACATATATATATATGCTTGATGTAAGGGGTATATTTTAGGATAAGGAACTCTGGTTTTGCAGCAGTTTCAGAGCACCTTTTAATAATTTGGAAGAATATTTTTAATGCTAACTATGTCTGTCACCATGACACTGCCAGGTCTCATGTTTCAAGTATTTAATGATTGCCAAACACATGTGCAATCTAAGGACGCCAGCAGGGAATTTAAGGTTAACTTGCTCTTTTTTTCATGTTCATGCTGTTTGTTTTTTTCTCCACCTAATCCCCAAGATCCAAACATTATCATCTTTAATTTTGATTTCTTTATGTTTACATTGAGTTGGAATAAGCAATACTTTCTTTAAACTGCTCAGCCTATTTTCACTAATATAATGTCTGTTCTTTTTGCACAGGGAATGCACAATTTACACAAACTAGACCAAAAGTTTGCATAGATGTCATGGAAATTTATTCTTCTTTTCCGAATATCTAATGCAAACACTCTTTATATTGTACTTAAGGTGCCCTAAAAAGTAACCAACCCAGTCATCAGATTTGAACCAATAGGGAATGAAGTGCTAACAGATATAGCATTTGCAGAAAGATTTTCATAAGGAGCAACTGGTTTAGCAAAAAGAGTAGTAGCAAAATACTCACAGAGGGCCAAGCCCTGAGTTCCTTTCCTTGTCTTAATCAGTGGGACTAACATAGGGGCCAAGGGTGCCTTGAGCTTTCCTAAATGTGTGCCAGCTGCCACGAAGAGAAGTTTGTTTGAATGAAAACAGAGAGCCAAATATTGGCTGCATCAGTTCCAGTGGGAGTTTCACAAAGACTTCAGCCTGTAAGAACACTCCAATTTTGGCTCTGAAGAAAGAGCCGTAGTGGGAAAATATTTAAGGAAAATTAAATAACAGTAAGCTGAGTATCATGGCCTGGAAGTAATATTTAATGAGGAGGTACAATATGAAGATTATGAGGCATAGAAAGGAAAATGATGCCATTTAAATACCAAAACCTCAGGGATAGACTAGCTATTAAATGAAGATGAACAGCTCTACATCTGTGCTGGACTTGAAACAAACCAGGCTTTATAGGAATCTGTTTAAAATCTCATGTTTAACTGCTGATCCACAGCTTACCCCACAACAGATGCCTAATGAGCAGATATCTATGTTGGACAGCAACGTAACTGAACATATTTAAATCATTTGCTAAGAGAAATAAAATTTTATGAGAAACGAGAGGTGCAGAGACAGCTGAAGGGCCAAATTCTGTTCTCAGTTACACATACGTAATTCCACTGATTTCGAATTCATGTACTTGCATGTAAACTGAGAGCAGATGCAGGGAGAAAAAGAGATTTGGTCTGAATTTGATCAGTCTGCTTCAACCTGAGAGGAACACTGACAGTTGGATTTCTAAAATTTGGTTTTGAATTTGTTACATTGAGTGAGATCCACTTGCACATTTAAGGCACTATGAATCAAACAATCACTCATGAATGCTATTAAATAATTTTAGCTGCATTGAATATTACTTTTAGTGCTGAGTAATCCTGGATCAAATGGAGAGGGATTAAAGTGTCTCTAAAACACAATGGATCAATTTCTGCTTTAATCTGCACTAGCAGAAATCAAATGATATCTCCAGATGTGCGCAGTGTATAATATATTTTTAGAAACTATGAGTCAAGCAAGCAACACGTTGGCCCTTTATTAACAGATTCTGGGTGACCCTTTACATTTCAAATGGCAGTACTAGGATATTTCAATACCTATTCAGACAAAACAAAATGAGCATTTTACCCTAATATAGCTTCATCAAGCTTGGTGCTAACTGTTTAGGGTAACTGCTTTGACAAAGTTTGCAATGAGATAAACACTATTCTCATCTTGGGTAGCACTGGGAGCTCAACAATTTTGTAGGTGCTGCATTGTGTAGGTTATAATTCAAAACCAGGATAAATTGTACTTTATGTGTATAAGAAAGGAGACTCCTATAGGTAAAGACTTATTTATATGCATTAGTCCTTAAATGTTAAACAATCCACATAGATAAAGAACTTCACATATTAGAGCAAAAGCTTTGATCACTAGAGTAGTGAGCCTGCAGTGTTCACATTCGCCTGGATTCTGCAGCCATAGTGTTTATGAATGTTCACCTTAAAATTCATTTTGCAAGGATTTTTTTCCTTCTGTATAGTGGAAATTTAGTTTTTCCTTGGAAGAATCAAGTTTTAAGTTCTTTGCTCAACAATGCTGACATCTTTTACAACCTAGATTATTATTTCTCAATGTAAACCAAATATAAACTTTATGCACTTTATTCCTCCAATTCACATAATGTTTTTTATTCTTAACAACTGGGGAATACCTTCAAAGAGCACAAGGTAGTTGTGGAAGGGAGTGTTCTCTGTTCTTTGTTTTAAACCATTTTGGCACAAGCCAGATATTTTAAAGGATACATATCAAAAAGGTAAGACACAGAAGGATTAACCTTCAATAAATTTACATCAAGTCTTACTGTTCATTGCCTTCTCTGTCTTAATATAATGGCTAGACTAATAAGCCTTCAGTGAGAAGCAAAATTATCCATGTATTAGAAAAGGAGGCTGGAAATTTAAAGCCCTGATTTTAGTTTTCTGTAGCAGGTTCAAAAATAATTAAAGAGGAAAAAAAACCTAAATGTGTACCTAACTTTACAATGCAAATCCAGATCAGACATAAGTTTTTGGTATCAGATCTGGGATGTCATGTTGAGTTTCTTTCCTTCTCAACTTTTGCTGAAGATACCACATGCTCCAACACAATCTGGATAAGAAAACTTTTTATGTAAAATACCTACCTGGTTCAGTTTTGCATATCACAATACAGTACAATGCCCACTAGATCTTCAAATCTGATGCTTTTCCTTTTCATACATGCCTGAGTAATGTCATTTGATGTTGATCACAACGGGAAAAAGCATGTTGAGCTGCAGAAGCCTCACATCTGACCTACTATGATTGCTCTCATATTCTAATAGAACATTCAACGATACTGCCACGAACTAGTCTTAAAGACAGAACAACAGCACTTAATTGGCTTGTAGGCATACTTCAACTTGCAGATACAAATTAATTTATTTCTCTAGTATCCCCAAACACCACAGATCAGTCCTTTAATGAGATAATTTCCTCAGACGCTTTGTTCCATGAGAATGCTTACCACAAGGCACAGGAAATACCTTGGTAACAAAGAATAGACACCCGAAAGCATCCTCATTATTAGCGGGTTGCCAGCAAAAGAGAGGAACAATTATGCAAGGGGTTATGATTCAGAACCACTGACTCCATTGTAACAATGTCTCCTTTATCATTTCAACATAGATCATAATCTCATGCCACGAGAAATTGCCAAAAACAATCAGAAAAATACCCAAGCAGGCATTTGGAGCAACAACATTAAAGCATATTCAGAGTGTGTGTAATGCACACTCGCACCCATCTTCTGTGTCGTCTGGGATTCAGCAACGTTTTTTAAGTCATTTCAAGTCCTCTTGACTGGGCTGAGCCTATTTGCCGTGCTTTAGTAACTTGTAGTTCCGACCTGTTATATTTGGTTTAGGAGACAAAAACCTTTAATCCAACAAACATCTGTGTGATATAAGCAGTACTGTTTCTCTCTGTACTTACCAAGATTCTGAGTATAGATTTGACATTTTTGGTCATTGTCACAACCTCAGAGCAGTGATGGGCTCAGAAGCTACACTCTCTCAATAGCGTAGGACTTTGGGAGTGAACTGCCACAGACAGAATGCAAGTGCAACCGTGTGAAAAATGAAAAGCTCTTTCAACAAAATACATGACTTCAGAAGAAGAAATTACTTATTTCTGCATCCTTTGCAGCCCCTAAGCAGAGTTTCTTGCAGAACTCACTGTATCCCCACCATTAAGGAGACACACATACTATTTACTGTAATTAGTCAGTCATGAGGTTTCCTCCTTATCTGCCTTCTCCAATTAATGTAATTAGCCAGTAACAATTTCTGAATAATACTGCTTACTAATATAATAATAAATACCAGGGATGGAATTTTCAAAGGAGAGTAAGGAAGTCAACTCCAATTGAGGGTTGTGTTTTTAAAGGAAAGAGTTCACACGCAATTGCTTTTATGGAGTATTACTCACTAATTCGTAGCAAACTACACAGCAGATTCCGCAATTTATGGAACTGACTGGTAGCTGAAGCACGATTTTCATCAGAGTAATAGGTTATTGATTTCAGAGGAGAAAATTACTTCCCTTTTTCTTTTTCATTAACAAAGAGCCAGATGATTGGAGAAGAAAATAGATTTCTACCTGCAGTTGTAGTTTGTCTTCTGCTCTACTGAAAACTTAAGTTGAACAGAAGGATTGCTAGACTCTCCCTGGTGTCTTTAAATTCCTTCCATGGAGCTTTAAAAATAGAGTTTCAAAATGTTGAACACTGATGCAAAGATTGAGTCCTCAATTTCTACAGACTCAGTAGGATCAGACATCAAAGCTGATTCACAATCTTTTGCTAGTCCTGGATCACCAAATACATCAAGAAGGGTTTGAGTGCTTAAATGAAGGCATATGGCATCATTTTAGACATCCCTGAGCGTACAACACGTGAACTCATGGCTTACAATATGGCAAAGGACAACTTGGGAGACCTCCAGCCTTCAGGAAAAGATGGGCTACGCTTAATACTCTAAGATGGCACCAGATGCTTATGATTAAGCCCAGTAATCTCTTCTGAAAAGCAGCAAGAGAAAACAGCTTCCTATTTTAGTGAAAGTGAGAATGTAAACTTTGTTAAGACCAGAAGATGAAACCTCAAGTCAGAAAAGAAAAATAGTTTGCTGGACTGTACTACTTATGGTTTATTCAATTCTGTATACTTTCTGAAGGTATCTGAAAATTCTATCTTCCCAAGAAGTTAAAAATGTTTGTGCAAGTTTCCTGGGGGTAGTCAAATTATTCAACAACTAATCTCCTGAATTCCTATTATGTAGTTCTTATGTTTGATCTAAAATGACTTACAAGGTCTCAGACACCTTCAAGACAATGAGTTTCTGATTTCAGTTAAGGTACCCCTTCAAATTATATTCTGAATCTCATAGGCTTCAGATGGCATGTGAGAAATTGAGAATAGCTATACCTCAGCCATGTCCTCTCCTTGTCCCTCAGCCATGCCATTTCATCTGGTAAGAATATATTCTTCACGCATTTTCATTCTTTGGCACTTCTACAGATGGTATTTTCCATGTTTCCATAAAGCTACTTAATACACAATTAACTTAATTTATCAGCAAACCATCTCACTTCTATTTTTAAGACAAAAGTAAAATGTTTTCGGTAAGTTAGCCACCTTCTCTGTATTTCCGGAGCCTACTGATATAGGAGAGTTCATAAAGCAAGAACTGCCTACAGTTGTGGTTAAAGAAGTGTGGAAAACATGTGCCTTACTTCTCGCTGCTTGAGAATTCCCTTCAGAACAACCTCAGGTGTTGGGAGCTAGGCTCTAAAACCAAGATTGTTTCAAGAATCACAAGTTACATAAGTGTATTCTTTTGCAAGAAGTCAATAATTACATCAAGTAATTATTTAATGATATCTCTCTTTCAACTAAAGTATCTGATATAGGAAAAAACTTTTTTTTACCTAAGCAGCAAACAAATGCCTTGAAAAGGTGCTAGTGGGTATTTTGTAGAAATATGTAGCAAAAGTCTTATCTACCTCCAAAGAGCCAAGCTTTTGCAATGAATGTCTGCTATGAATTTTCTGTGCTTAAATTGTGGACTGCTAACTGAAACTGTTGGTTTTTTTCTTCTGCCAAGAGCAAAGTCCTCAGACCTAGATAATTACTTTATTGTATAAGCTACAGTCATGTTTACACACCTGCACACTGTTGTATGAGCAATGCTTTTGGGACGTGACTTAAAAATACACCCATGACAACCAAATTTCTGCCTTTGTTTACTGTCTGGTTGTTCTTTGTCTCATTTGAAGTTTCCCAACAAGGCTGGCCAGAAATTAGGTTTATTCCAGAGGGAAGAGTGGAAAAAAAGTTAATGATAAATAATTACATTGTTTGGAATCTGACATTCCCAAACTAATAAAGTCTTTAGAACAAGAGGCAGTAAATATTCCAGTTTTCAGTGTCTTTACAACATCATTGAAATGATACGTAATATCAAAAAAATTGCTTTCAGTAAATTGGCAATGGCACCCAGTGAAACTTAGATAACTGTCTGGGTTGAGAAGAATGCTTGTTTGAATGCCAGTGCTTTCCCAGATTGTGTCAGACACTCCTTTCATGACTGTAAAAAAATGCCCAGAGCCTTTCCCATCAAATGAAAATAAGCTGATATTCTTAATCTTTTCATTAATGCTAGATAACAGGGAGCTATAGAGAAGATTAGCTGAACTTCTTCATGTAATCTGTTGAAAGAGTCCGCTGTTCCAGTCCCAGAACTTAATAAGATCCATAAAGTAGCATCTGAAACAAGGAGGAGTCCAGCATGTCAAGAGTCATCTATCGTACAATTCATTTAATGCAATCCTTTCAACAGCTATGCTGCTAAAGACAGGCCAGCCATGTTGCATTTATAAGGGCTATTTTTGTAGTACAATGTTGCCCAAAGCATTTCCTGTTCTTATCACTCCTACAGCAATATGTCTGGAGCTCATTACCAGTAGCTCCTACTTTCAATAGTCAATCTTTTGCAAAAGATGTTCATTCATGTTTTCTCCACTTCCCTACCAATTTGCCTTGTGACTTCTCTGATAATATATCACTGTTGCACTGATTCACTTAGGAAAACACAGACCTATTCACATCTCAAGAAAAATTGTTGAACAAAAGGCAAATTTTTAGACCACCCACTCACTGAAAATCATCTGTACCTTGCAGCTAAAAGAATTAAAAATCTTGAAGGAATGCATTTGCATTTTATTCAATGTTTTTTGAGCAAATAATTAAGTGGCCATGTTCAGAAGTCAGACTGTGCATGTTTTTTGTTTCTCTTTTATTGAAAAGTATATACTATGAACATTTGGTAACAATTTCACGTGTATTTGTTCTGTGCTGATGACCCCTACATGCTGGTTGCTATGAGCACATGGAATTATCTTGCTCAAATATAGTATCAAAAGAATAAAATTATATACACATAACACATTTTGGAAGCTTCAAGGATAGAACTAAATTTATAGAAAATGTCTTGGATGTGTGGATGACGATAAACTAATGAAAAGGGCTCTATGATGTGGTAGGAGAAGGGAGTTTATGAAGCAGGATGTCTCTATCAGGACCACAACCTCAGAGTCTCATTGATAGGACAGGATGAACTGAAGTCCTGAAGTGGTATTGAAGATGCAGTTCAGCAAGTGGTGCAAGCATGTGCCTATCTTTAAGCACAAGGTTAGTACTATAGAGATAAATCCTGTCTTCACTGCGGTTACATTTCACATTCCTCAAAGATTTCCCAGGTTTCAATCTCTGCTCTTATCCATTAACTTCAGAAATCTGCATAAGCTGCACCCATGTCCAAGCCAGCAGACTTTACTAGCAAGAAAGGGACAGATTTCTTAGTTATGTGATCAAAATTAGCAACCATGGGAGTATGCGTCTCTCCATTGGCTTTACAGGAATCACAGACTTCAAATCCATCCAGTGAATTTGATAGCTTCACCATGGCCTGAGATGGCCAGCCTGCTGGCCACCGCACACCCACCCCATGCCAGACCCTGGAGAAGCAACCACCACAGACCTTATGCCACACCATTTCAGCAAGCTAAAATAGGAGTAAACAAACCACTTTTTTGGCAGTGGAGTTTTCTGGTAGTTTAAGGAGATGAGCCTAATCGCAGTGCAGAGCCTGCTAGGGACAATCAGAAATGACCTGATTAGGGATGAGAGGTAAGGTGGTACCACAGCAACGATCAGCTGGATTGGCTTGGACATGAAATTCAAACCCTGAGATAACGACTTAGATGCTAAAAAAATGAATGCAACATTGAATTCAAGTCTGAACACAGAAACTTGATCTCAACTTCTGGATGTATATTAGGAAAAAATAAAAAAACCCCACAGTGCCACAAAGACTTATCCACAGGCTTATGCATCTCTTTGTATTCTAAGTGGCACTCCCATAATTACATTGCCTGGTAAGAGAAATACTGCCGTCAACCCAGACATGCCACAGAAGAACATGTGAGTTACCAGGATGTATTTCTAAGTGATGATCAAAGAGTGGGTAAAAATAACATATTATCTAATTTTAAGGATTTTAATTTTACAGTTAAGGACCTTTTATGTGTTACCAATAATTAAAAACAACGGAAAATCTCATAAGCGAATGGAAGTCGTGTAGGCATGAAGTGTACAGCCTTCAGAAGTGACAGATGTCCTGTGTACCAGTTACTGCAGGGTTAAGAACACAATAATTACTTCCTAAAATAATTTAACTAAGTATGTTTTTGCAGTAAAGGGCATGCTGTTACTGGAAGTAGGCATAAATGTACCACTTTTTGTATGCATTATAAAATCTGGAGAAGTGCTATATTCAGGAATTCCCCAGCACTGGCTCTGCAACCTGAACCTGAGTCAGATTCTGACTTCTTTTGTACTCATTCAGGACTTACATAAACCCAGTCAACTTAACTGAAAGACCTGATTTTTACAGTGTGGGATTGCAGCAAGGCTTTATTCTCTCTAGGGTGTTTTCAAGGTAGGCAAGTTAACGTACTGTAAACCAGAAGTCTCACATACAACCCAGTAATTTCTTCTGACCTTGTCCTCACAGCGCTAATTTGAAAGCTAAGTGGTCTGCTGCTCCTTCAGCATACATCAGCGGAAGCTTGGAAGAAAAGAAAGGGAAGGCAAGAAGCTAAGATGCCCAAGTTAAGAAGCTGTTTTCCCAAGACTCTCTACATTATCAAAGGGTAGGGGCTAAGGGCAGGGCCCTCCCTTGCCCTCCTCACCCATCATAGCCTAACACTCACTGCACCAACCAAAAGAGAAATGAACCTCCCTCCTCCTTGCCAGTTCAATTTCAACTCAGGTCCTTTCCTGCATCTACTTTAGCATGTGGCAATACGCGTGTTGATGTTGGCACACTGTGGGGAGAGGTGGAAAGGAGCAGGAGGGCAGGATAACCTTTTCCAGGGCGTTGTATTGAACATCCTAGTTTTATTTGCACTGATTTTCCTGCGTGAACAAATCCGGGCCCCGAATTTCCTCTCCTCCTGGCTATTGTCATTGATCCACCTGGCCACACAAGTGAGGAAAAGATTAGGTATACCTTGTCTATGTCCACTCAATGCAGTGGAAAAATCTATAATAAGTTTTATTATTAGAGAATTGTGAATATTTTATATTGCTATAGAGTAACGGAGCTGGACTGCAATACAAAAATCATATTTTTCATGTAAACATATTAGCTTATGCCACACTTGAAACACAAAAGTTAGTATATGTCAAGAAATGTTTTTCTTGAGCTGTTTCTACCTCAATCCAGAGGTTGTCAAGTATCTTACTAGAAGATTATTTCTTAGCAAAAGGAATTTGAAAAGATTTTGTAGAAGCATTATATTCTTTCAGAGCTTATTCCAAAATAAATGCTTAGCACTGAGGCCATTGAAAGATTAAAAAAAGAGCTAAAAAACTGTATTAAACTTACACATTTTGAAGTAATTTAGATTTAAATTGCTGTAGCCTGAAACAACTCTGCTGCTCTCAGTGTGAGAGGAATTATGTATTGCATATTCAGACATGTTACAGGACGTATACATTACGAGACAGTTTTCAAACTGCTGCTTTCTCTTCTTAAGGATGCATGACTTGAAATTCATTCTTTAATTTTTGCCCAAACCACTGGTTTTTTACATTATTTTTATTGCATACCACTAACAAATTAAGGATGTATTAAAATATTCAAGGTTTTGGACCTCAACAAACTTTACCACGAATGAGGCAAAAGTTCTGGATTTGTAACAGAAACCCAAGCAGAACAAATTTAGGTCTGCTTTCTCTCCAAAATTTTGGTGCAGTTTTGGTTGAAAACTTATTTTCAATCAAATCTCCTTTTTCTGCTGCTCATCACTTTCTCTGGATTATTAATATACAGACATAAACTCACGTACTGGGCTTATCATATTCGTGATTTTTTGATGCCAGATTGTTTTGAAAACTTTGAAACAAAACCATTCTGCTATCAAATTTTTGCATGCCTTCATCTATTGCTGCATGGTATCATTTTAATTTGCTACAATGCAAGAATTACTGAGAGGATATGTTACACAGTATATAGAAATTTCTTCTGTTTAATTAGTTCATACTGAGTACATTTTTCTCCCATGAGCCATTTGATTAGCTTATTTAAAACCTAGTCCACAAGACCATGAGAGGTGACTAATATGAAAGGTAAACTTACATTTAAGAAAACGTACTAGGAAAGTACAGAGGAAAAACTCCCACTGGAAGAGAACTCTGGAAGCTGATTTTCCCATTTCTGTCTGGGAACAGTGCTGGAAACTAGGTTCAAAGCAGCAACACGAGTACATAATGTTAAAAAGCATTAGTTTATACAGCAATTCTTACTGGGCTTTGCCCTTCAGTTGTGCCTCTGAGAAAACAAATTGAATTTCCTGATTTCAAATGGCAAACTCTGCTATTACATACTTTGTGATTTCAAAGAGCATCTGTCATCACACAAAGACAAATACATTTCTTGGAGAAACATCTGGTGCTTTTTTAAACAAGCCTCAGGCCAGGTCTGCGCAATGAATGAAATATGTACTATAGATAGAGCATTATTTAGTGTTGCTTTTCATTTAATCAACTGTGTGTGGAATGTTTGTATTGTGTTAACTATCTCTAAAATATTGGCTATCCTACAACTTCGGGCAATTATTGCCTTTAAAAAAAATTTTTTTTAAATTGTGTTTTGAGTATAACAACAAAGAGCATTAAATCGACTCTACTTGATTTCCTAGTTTCTTGCAGGATATCTGTGGGAAAGGCAGTAGATGTTCACACACTTCTTTTTTTTAAGAAGGCAAGTATTTAGTCTTTGCACTTTGCAAAAAAACAGCAATAAGCTCTGTTCATTTGGCTGTCTGAATTTGCAATAGAGAAATGAATATACATCCAACCCCACCCCTCAACTGAGCCAATATAAAAAATCTGGGCTATAGCTCAGAAAAGAATACACCGGAAGATAATAAGCACAGCAGTACTCCTGAAGCCCCATTTCTTAGATTTTGGTCATTTCCTTGGACACTTTTTGCTGTGATGGCATTAAACGAGACAGTGGTAGGGTCCTCACCTTCCAATGAGGTGTCACAAGCTCATTTGTAACTTCGCTCTTATGCTGAAATTCAGAGCTGTGATGGTTGTTGAAGAGCTCCTTGATGTTGAAGAGTTCCATTTGTTTCACAGTAAATTTATAAGTGAAATGAATCAACGGGGGCTGTGTCACACACATGAGCAAGGAAGCTGCTGGGAAACTGATCTATGGCATGCTGAAAGGCAAAAAGAGAGAAGAGGAGCACAAGGATGGAAAGGAGGTGAAGTATCTCATCCAGATCATGTGGAATGACCATAACGAGAGATTCATACCTGGGACAACACTTCCCACTTTTCTTGAAATGAAAGGGCTGTGCTCTGGTTTTGACTCACTGTGTTGCCCCTGTTGGTGTGTTATTCAATATTGGTCCAACCATTTTCAAAAACTAGTTTCTAGATGCAATGCAGGTACAGCTCACTTTGTATCTTCTTAGACTTACACTACCCTGGAATAGCACATATTCACTGAGCAGGATTGTCCAGTCCATTTACCTTGCCCTTCTATCACAGTAGAGAAAAAGACAGCATTCCATCTGCATCCTCTACATTCACATCCTGCTTTTAGGTGAATGGTTCAGCAGTCAGAAATGCAACTATTACACTAATGTAAATATACTGCATACATTTGGAGGACAAGGAACCAAAATAGCAAGTATGCATAAATAGATAAGTCATAAAGCACTAAAAAACCACCAAATAGCAGAATCAAGCTTAGTGTATCTCTACGTTCAAAACAAAACAAAACAAGAAGGACAAACAAGACCTCAGAATGCATAAACAAATAATGGGAACTCAGATACAAAGATCTATTGCTAGGCTATGCAACATCCTTCCCATTGAAGCATCTTTTGCAATGCTGTCTGTGAATTAAATCTCCTAAGCCAACTCCCGTTCTCATTAAGGATGACTGTCAACTAAAAAAGTAATTTTGAAATGAACGAGAACTGTCATGCTTAAAGGCATAAATAATAGGTGTCAGTAAGAAAATTCCGCGAATGGGAAATTATTCTCATTTCTCCTGTACAGCTTTATCCACATTCTTCCGAAGCAAGTGAAATGTGTCCCTGTTGGGCTGAAAATTGAACATAGAGAATAGTGACCTGATTTAGGTAGCTTAAAAGCTTTCTTATCCTCTGCAAGTGGGAAAAGAAATGCAGTAGACATCAAATATTTCTTTTGAGCTAAATTCTTTCTGTGACTGTAGCATTTTAGGAAGAAAATTCCTCTAGGAGGACAATGGCAGCCTGGCTAGCGGGATTGTATAGCACACACATTCAACAGGCAGCTCAAATTACAAAGAGCCTCTCCATTGTCTGAGCCAAGGTTCACAAAATGTTTGTACCCATGCCAAGTTTTGCACTGACAGTTTTGGGTGAGCATTAGGGGCAGTGAGCTGCAGTGCTTTTTAAAGTACGTTTGACAGCAGATGCTGAAGAGGTTTGCCATCACTGATCCAAGATACTCCATTTCAAATCTAATGGCTGTCAGTCCAGGAATGTGCGACAACATGTCTAAGATGAAAACATTACTCTCTGCTCTCAAAAAACACTTGAACATTTTAAGATGAAGACTAGCAGTGGCCACAACAGACTGCTTGTCCTGAGCACAGAGCACCTGTTGGTGTTGGCATTAAAGGTAATCTGCTAGCCTTCCCCCTGCCCCTTGCATGCACCCTGCTTGCACATCCTGACTCCTGTTCTTCATGAGGCCATCACTAGAAAAGCTCCAGTCCTTATTGCAACCTACATGAGGCAGACACATAGCCTGAGGATGTGCAGGAGGATTTTTGATTTCAAGAAGGTCTGTTCTTTATGCCTCCAAGCAAGTAGTGTCCTGTGCTTCCTCTCAGCACTGGCTTGCACCGCTTTTCTCCTGTGCTGCTTCACCCGTCATCCTCTGGGCAGCAACAGCCTCAAGTTTACATGATCGTTCTTTTATGACCATCAGCTTTGCCCAGTAGACTTGGTATAGAATTAACATATGATCCAAAAAATATTCCTTCTCACGCTATATCTGCAAGCATAGATTGATCCTCCATGCTTGTTTGGATTCCGGTTCAGCTATAGTTCAGACAAATTCAATTATACAAATGAAATAACAAAATTACTTAATTTCCTTGATGTTGTCCCCATAATGTAAAGTTATGAAACTGAGAGAAACAGAAGGTTAAATAGGCTGAATTATTGGCCAGAATTATGGATGGCTACATGATAGGGACGCAAACAAAGGTGATGGTAGAATTTAAAATACACGGAACTGCAATTATTTTGCTTTTAACTAATGTAAAGGTAAGAAATATCACAGAGTAGAGAAAATAACTTCAGTCTGACTATAAAGTAAACATATAAAATATCTCACAAATGTGTAGTTCTAGGTATTAAAAATGAATGTGTATGTTTGTATGCATGTATGTATTTGAACACTGAATATCATCTAATTCTGTTATTTTCACAGATACCAGGTTACTAAGAGAGACTGAATTGATCAAGTAACAACCCAAGATGGGCAGGGGAAATTCTCACGCAATCAGGGAAGCTGCGTCAGTCCGAATAAGAATTTCCATTTGTATTGAGTTTATATTGATTTTAAATTGCTTTAAAACCCCTTCTTTCAAAAAACTTCCTCTTGTGGGATATTTCCGCATATCAGCAGCGAAGTATAGCTACTGCACTCTGGTGTTCATGAGCCACTTGATTGTAGGGACCAGCAGCATCTCTTGGGAGGCTCAGTCTGGGAGGTTTGGGCCAACAGAGCTAAGTCATGTGTCAGTGGATGAAGCCGGAGGCATCTTTGGAGTGGGGCTCTGATCAGGCATCATTGCCCCTCTCACCTGCTGCAGCATTCAGGCATGCTGTGATGTCTGTCTGCAACCAACCTGGGGCAACTTATTAACGCTGGCTTGTTAATTAGTTTATTTGTTCTGGCTTACCCTTGACAGGTTACAATATTTTGTTTGCTGTAGAACAAAAATGACAGAAAAAGATGGGAAAGTAGGAAAACAGGGCAATTAGACCCTTCCTAAAGCCAAACAAGTGGGGAAAGGAGATTGGCGTGGTAAAAGCCAGCAAGTCAATGAGATGGTCCTCAGAGGCAGTGCGAGGCAGTGACAGAGCAGTCGGAGAACAGGAAAACTTGCAATGTGATTTTCAGCAAACAAGGAAGATGTGAGCAGTTTACAGGAATCAAACTAAGACATGGATGTTTTCTTATACTAAGGTTTGGAATTTTTTTTAAAATCCCTTTAATTTCCTCATTCTTTATTACTGGCAGAGTGTGGGCTTACACAAAATTTTATAGAGTTCAATGACTAATACGTGGTAGGTACATTGAAAGATATTTCTTTTTGTCTTTTTAACCAGAAATTGACCTCATGGGAGTATTCCCCATAGTGCTTAACAATAAAAATGAGAATTTACGGACAAGTTGCAACAAAACATGATTGTCACTGAAAAATTTACTATGGCAAGAAAATAAGAAAATATGCTGTTAGACACTTTACACATACTTGTAACTCCAACAACCTAAAGTAAAAACTATCAACCATACTTTCCTCCAGGTCCGAGTCTATATTTTGACAAAACTGCTCCATTATTAAAACTGGTCAGGGTACTGCTTTCCCTCAAGAATATTTTCTTTAAGACCACTTTATCCCATAAAATGTATTTCCATCAGGTCTTATTGAAAGCACACTATTTTTGTAAGAAAGTAAAAAAGTTATTTTTCTGTACGGTTTAGTATTCAATGGAAAGAAAAACCATTATTGAAAAAAATTATTAACCTCACTCAGCTTTTAACTGGAACAAATAATCAAGCAATACAGCAGTCCTCTTCTAAAGGATCAAGATGTTAAGAAGCCACTTCTATAGAATGATTTCCAAGTTGAAATACAGCAACCTAAGACCAAGCAAGGGTGACAAAATACCAAGACATTGCAAATAAAACTGGAATTTACATTAAATTAATCCCACATTTGAAATCTGTTGTTCGACTGTTTATGTTAATTTGTTTTAGCTTGATAAGATCAACAGTTTAAAATGGATTCATATAATCATGGAAAGAGACATACAACATGCAGAGATGATGTAATAAAGTAAGTTAACTCTAAAAAGCAAATTACTGTATTGTTTCTTTCTTGAACATATAGTTACAGATGGACAAACAAATGTTTTGTGGAAAATTAAAAAATGTCCTATAATGGCAAAGGAAAAATTAAGGAACATACTTGACATATTAATAATTAAAGTGTGAGTCGTAAGTATAAACTTAAGCTCTGTTACTAGTCAAGAATTAGGAAATAAAGGGTGTATAATAAAGTCCTCAAATGTTCCTGTAAGCTAAGACAGAAAAACGTATCTAAAATACAAAACCAAATGCTAACTTGTGGGCATTTTGCTATGTACTGTAACAGCGACACTCAACAAGTACCATGTTTGTCCTTTTATTTATGCTGTTACGTAAACATCATTACTGTCATTGTAAACCTGGGGAACCGAAGCACAGTACGGCGGGGATGGGAAGACCAGTGAGCCAAATTTTCCTTTCTTCAGATAGCAGCTTTGAAACTTTTCCTGCTGCGTTAGGCTGTGACTCCCTGTGAGCCCAGAGGCAGCCCCAGTGCTGACAGAGGGGCTGCACAGTCATCTAGGAACATCCCATCCAAAGCTCCATGCTGTTAGTCAGTCCTGGGGTTAACTGTGCTCCTGAGCATCCGCTGTCCTGGTAGGAGCTCTCTTTCAAATCAGAGTGCGTGAGTTTGACTGCTTACATCTCTCTTTTTTTCCTCCATTCCACATAAACTTCCTTTGACCTCAAATGGTCCAGCAGCTCCCTTCTGCTATATAAGCACATCCTTCTGATCCTCCTTTTAGTCCATCACTTTTTATTCTTGTGAAAGACCTAAACCCTTTTTATTCTTTTTGAAAATGTCTCTTTGTCATAGATTCATGTCAAATCTTTGTCACAGATTTTCAACTCCAACGGTTTTTTTAATAGACATAGTTGGAGGAATCATTTGTCTCAGCTTCAGCCAGTACTTTTACTCATTCCCATTTAAAGTCGCAACATAACTGAGGCTCTCTCTTGCTTTAGCAGATACTTCATAAAGCCCTAATCAACTTGCAGCCATCTCTCGGCACATTGAAACAGTTCATAATTTCATCATGTCAGCCAGAACTTCCCAGCTGGCAATAGAAATGTTTCACAAAGCAATATCCATGAAATCCCAATGAAGAAAACGGAAATAATTTACAGCATATATACAGTTATTTACTATATGAAACTATTGCTATTAGTTATTATGGAAAATAATTGTTCCCAGCATGTACGTATTATTATGTCATATATCAGATATCATCTTTATAGGTAATATATATCATGGGACTAAAGAAAATTAATTTGTAAAGCTTCAGTTTTAGATGATAGTTTGGAAACTTGTAAATTCTTCTGAAAAAGATTAAAGTCTGTTTTGTTTTGGTTCAGTTAGATCAGGTAGATATAATTTTCCATGCTTGTTTCTCTTAACATAAACACATTACAGACATCAAATCATAAGGGAAATTTCAGTGCTTTTTAACTAAGACCAATTTTAGCACAAAGTCACGGCTGAGGAACTTCTGGTTTTGTATTACTCAAAACTTAACTATATGTACTTCGTTAATGAGCCAAAAAAGTAAATCAAACTTCAGAACACAATCACTTTAGTACTGTAAAATGTACCAGGTACTTTCTGAGCAATAGTGTTTATACAGCACCGACCTGATTGTAACATTGAAATGTACCACAGTTATCTGGTCAAGTAGTTCAAGAGTAGCAAAGGAAATATAGTTATTTAATGGAATCATTTTCTTCTGATTATTCTACCAAAAAATATCTTTTCAACAAATTAGAATGTACCATCGTGATTATCCAGCCTGGCCTCTTCTGTAGCCCTGTTGCAGCATTTTAGCTTTGCTTCTTTGAAAAACCCAGAACTGCTGGTCAGGCTAGAGCTGCTTTTTTTGAGAAAGATGATCATCAGCTGGTTTCTGATGCTGAATTCTCTTAATTTACATGAGGGAAGAAATGTTACAAAGCTTCCTGTGACTAAATGAAAAAATAAGTTTCTGTAAAAGCAGATGCTGTTTTGGCAGGATATCAGATAAATAACTCTCTATATGTTTAAGGTATTTGGAGCAGTGGATTTATAGCAAGATTAAGAAGCTCCAAGCCACACAAAGCATAACACAGAGAGAATCTTGACAATGTGAATATGTAAGCACTTTTATCAGCTTCTACTGTTCTTGCAATGTGCGTAATTCTGCTATTCTATCACACAGGTACCAACAAGAGTTTTAGTCTTCGTAACAATAAAGACTGTGTAGTAGCGCTCCATTTTTAATGCATACAACACCATAGAGATAAGAAAGCAAAAGATATTTTTTCTTGCTATCCATTTGTCTACAGTGTAGTCTGCATTAAAGACTGATGTACATTACAATAATATCTCCATCAAAGTCATTCACTAAATAACTTCGCCTTATAGAGGTATACTTATACATTTCCCCCTCGTAAACCTTCTTAACTTACGCAAAGTTTAACCTATATGACCACGGATGTTTTTGATTAAGAAGAAGTAGATCCCTGAATCTCTATCACTACATCCTTTGTTGGCATAACCACTTGTCATTGCAATAAATGGCTCAGCTTAGGGACAAATTGAGAGTCTTCTTCCTTTGCCATGTCCTGAATTCCAGTACACTCTGTTGAAATATGTATTTGTACTTTCAGCTCTCATGACTCTTGCCAAAATGATCAGTCTTCTTAAAAAGTGTAATTAAGCTATCTAATATCAGTCATAGGGCTGACTCCTGTCAAGTGGTACAATCCTAAAAGGTTCTGAGAGCTGCGCTCAAAATTTCGGTTAGAAACCCAAAGTGTATCATTTCATGATCTTTGTTAATTTTGAATTTAAATTTACCTGAATTTTGGCTAATAAAGTTGGAAAGAATTAATGGTTTCTGCTTTTAGGTATGTGTGTGTGTGTGTGTGTATATATATATATATATATATATAAAAATGTGTGTGTGCATGTGAACTGGACAATAATGCCTCATTTCTTTTGTGTACGACATTACAGATTTAAGGATGGAAAAAGTTTTCTTATGAGGTCTGCATATACAAATTAGAATTGGCAAAATTGGATTTTTGTAAAATGTCATATGTGTTTTAGTCACAGAACTGCGATGAAGAGGAATCACTCCTATCTATTAGACTTTTCAAGGCTAAAGATTGCTATCAGAATCTCACCAAGGGAAATACCCAAGATAAAAGCAGGTTTCTTTTAACTGTGATCAGAATCAAGATCTAAATCTTCCCAAGAAATTCCAGAGTCTTGATTTGGTGTTCTCACACTATCATTTAGTGAGGTAACTATACTGGGAGTGTGGTTTTCTATGTGGGAGCATATCCTGAACAAAAAAGGAAGACTGATAATAAACGGGAATATCAGTATGCTAAACCAAAATACATATCAATTATGTCTTTTATCAACAGAGTTTGAAGCTTGATGCCTTGGAAGATCCTAATGTCACTACAAACTGAAAAAACAACATTTTCTATTCTCTTCGGAGAACCCAGTTGAGTCCCCAGATGTAACGAATTAATCAATCGAAAAGGTGCCTTATGTCAAACGGTTGACTCCAAAGTGTTAGGGATTTAAGCATCACTAGATGTGATGTCCAGCTACTACTATGCACTGCAAGAATGTCGTAGACAGTTACTAATTCTTTCCAAGTCAGGTCCCCCTGCTCTTTGTCATAAGTTACAGCAGTCACTTACAGGGATTTTACACAGTAACTCAGTGTCCAAATGACTTGAAAATACAAAGGAAAAGAAAGGACAGATCAATTCCAGGAAAAAGTTAACATTCCTTGTTACACTTAGCATTGAATACAAAAGATACTGTCAATGGTCTGGATTTAGAGAAAAACAGTCAAGGATATGCCTCGTGTTCTGCAGCATATGCTAGACAAATGCCACAGAACAAAACTGATAAGGTCTTACAAAATGTCACTTCACGCTGAATTTTATTTACTGTTGTTAGTAATTATGCATGTAAAAATAGGCAATTTAGACAATAAGTATTTCTAAAAATCTGTCATATGTTCATTGTTAAATATGCTAAGTGTCACATTAAAGCTGTCGTGGTCATGCCTCAAGGCAAAAACATTGTCAAGCTGCCTATGACCCGGTTGTGGTATATGTCATCAAGCTGATTGTTTCTGTTTTGCTTTAGTTTATAGTGCATAATATTGTGTATCAAATGTCCTGCAAAAGTGCTGCTTGACATGAGACAATTTTTCCTCCTCTCTTGGTATTCAGTTGTAGTTAATCATTGTTACAGCTGCTGACAGACATTGAGGGTATGTTTCAGTTAGTGCTAGCTTCCCTTTCATTGGGAATGTGTATAGATNTCGTGGTCATGCCTCAAGGCAAAAACATTGTCAAGCTGCCTATGACCCGGTTGTGGTATATGTCATCAAGCTGATTGTTTCTGTTTTGCTTTAGTTTATAGTGCATAATATTGTGTATCAAATGTCCTGCAAAAGTGCTGCTTGACATGAGACAATTTTTCCTCCTCTCTTGGTATTCAGTTGTAGTTAATCATTGTTACAGCTGCTGACAGACATTGAGGGTATGTTTCAGTTAGTGCTAGCTTCCCTTTCATTGGGAATATGTATAGATACATACATATATGCATATATGTATATGAGAAAAATTGAAGTAAATAAACTGGAATAAAGTGAAACTACTGTGGAGGCATACTCCTCAGAGGAAATTAATAACACTACACTGTGTGACCTTACTGCAGTAGGTAGACTTTCTGGAGAAGTTGTGAATGTGTAGGAAATCTAAGATTTTTTCATTAAAGTCTTGTTAGACTGTTCATTGATCAGCTGGACGTGCTGTTCTGATAACATTTTTCATCTCCACTCATTGGCTTTGTCCTTTTATTAGTGGAGAGATTCAACACTTTTAAGCAATAAGATGAAATGAATTAATTCTTCTCAAAAGTAATTATTTGAGTTATTTTCTCTTATTTCAACCTTTTATTTTGGCCTTCTAGTTTCCTCCCAAGCTTCAGTAGCAGTTGACTCAGAAGACTACCTCTGGAGTAAACCATTTTGAGTAGTGATTTATAATATTTTAATTATCCTTAATATATGGTTTTCTAACACAGCTGGACCTGCATTACTGTTGTACTGGGAAACTGTGCTTGCTGGCAGATAGCATATTATTTTCTGCCAGACAGATTTCTATCACCACTCATAACTTTTTTTTCCATTAAGTGGGATATTTATAAACACTTTTTCAAGTGTATGTTTGCAGCATAATTTATTGCCAATTAAATCCTCTAGGAGCCATTCCAGTTCATCCTAGAAAATAAGCTTTTTTCATGTTTTTATTGTGGGTCTAGAAATTCATGATAAAAATATAAAAAGTCTAGATTTGGGCTGGAGGGAGCCTTTGAGTAATGGTTGGTGTTATTCCCGGAGAAGATCCAAGAAGGATTTTTAACATTATGTCATACAATGCCTTTCTGGTTTCCAGGGAAAGAAGCTAATGTGATTTTTAACTAGATTCAGAACACTTACCTTCTTGTAGCAGATCAGCTCTAATTAGGGCACTTCAAAGAGAACAGAACAGAACCAGGTTTCTGTCTCTTCTCCTAATGGGAAGGCCCTTTTGCTCTTTTGGGTAAAGAGCAGAGGGTATACTCTCTTTTCTGTTACTGCTATAATGACGATGAAGGAGCTTTATGGGATTTTTGCACCATTTCATTGTTGCGTTAGGCTGAGCCACAGTCTATTACCTCCTGCCTAGGGCAAAAACAAGACTACCAAGTGATATAACCAGTGCTCGTTGAGAAAGCTTTCATGGAGCCAATTGGCATCAGACGACAAAGGCTTCCTGTAATCAAGACAACTTCAACCGTAATTTCTTTCACTAAAACAGAAATGGGCCCTGAAAAATATCAAAATGAATGTGTTATAGTTACAGAATGACATTAAACGTCTTTTTGCCTAAGTAGGAGGTAGAGGTAATTACCCATATTATATATTGTAATCAAAACTATTTTTTATTTGTTTGGTTTCCCCTACCCCACCACATGAGGAACTTCAAATTCTGAAGCATTTATTCCGAAGTGGAACCAAAAAGAAATGTTGAAATCCAATGGTCTTTCACAAAAGATTTTCCATCCTCAATACACTGAGTCCTCTGCAGAGAGCTGGGAATTATAGCTCAGTTCTGGTTTGACTCTTCAACTGACAAAGAACCAAGGGGAAGCACAAGCTCTATTTATTTTCCTAGGGATTGTATTGAGAGCTCTGAAGTTGCCCTGATGGCCTGTGAGGAGAGTAGAAGACGACAGCTATCAGATTGAGGCACTCACAGTGCTGCTGTCACAAACCTCACAGCCTTCAGTGCTAGGTAAGCATTAAGTCCAGTAGAATGACTGATATTTCCATATGGATATAGGGGAAATGATATACTATTTCTGTATTTTTGTTCCATTAGGTTTGGACAACAATTTGACAGTGTGTTGAAAAAAGTAATTTTATTTGTGTCTTGAATACTTTCGATATACCCAATTCCTTGTCTAAGAATAAATTAAATGCACTACTCAAGTTAGTAACTGGGTGCCCCACACAACTCTATGGCCAGAGAAAAGCCCAAATTTTCCAACATGTTCCCTACCAGATCTGTAATGAGTAACTCACTCATTCCATATAGTTTAGTTGCCTCAGCAGCTCCATATCCCTGGAGGGCTGCAGTAAGTAGGCAGGAGGAAGCTTCTCCACCCCTGACTCCATCCCACCATTAGAACTCCCCCAAACATGTACAGAGACTGACAAAAAGGTACACTCACATAGATTTTTAGCACATTAACAAGTTTTACAACACAGAGCATGCAAGTCCAAACTTGCTAAACACGTTTCATAATTGCCTGTGAAGAAATGTCTTATACTGACTTCATGCTCTTTTTACATTTTCAGAAGCAGTGGAAGAGACATTCTTATGTTACTCTTCTTCTTTGAAGTGCAAAATGAGCTATAGATCTAATGCCTCCATAAGGAAGGCATTTAAATAAGAAAGTGATGGAAATCATAAATCTGGAAACTTCTTTAGAGCAGGGCTCTAAAGTTAGGCTATTACCAATGACTTCATATGAATTATATGGCTATAGCTGAGGTTAGGATTTGGCACTTCTGTGCCTGAAATTCACGAGTAAACTTAGAGAAGACTGCATAATAAAAAAGAAACCAGCTGACTTTACTTCTGCATAGGTTCCCCAACTCTGCAAAAATAGTTTGGTTGACATACTTGTGTGATTTTTGTAATGTGTAAAAATCACAGAACTGGTTATCTGGTTTTGATAAAAGAGAATCTGCCTCCTAGGGGGAAATGAAATTATACCTGACAGCTGAGAAGTATCCACATGACAAAAAGGCAAGAATCTAAGCAAGTTACATGATTCCACATCCCTTCCGAAAGCATTTTTATCTGATTCATGCCAAGCAGAGGTTGAAATCTTAGCTTGTTTCTGAAGATCTACTATAACCTGTCTCCACACAGACCTCTCCAACCAACTGCTGCCCATTCTCCCTTATGCCGAACATCTGTGACTGTTCTTATGCCAACAGGCAGCTTCTTCATCTCTTTTTGATCTCTGAGCATGATCAAGTTCGGGCCATTTGTGTGGGTTCAGTCCTTGATGGGCCCTCGTTTCTCATTGTGACTTGGTGCTCCCTGTTGCTTTTCCTGACATAGATAAAATCAACATGTCTTTGCATGTCTATGTTGGATTTTAATCACAAAGTCAACAATGCTCACTATGATGATAGATAAGAAGACTTACAAGATAGAGAAGGAAACAAAACTACAGCACTGACAGAGAATAGAACTAAGGGGCAACTACTAGTTAAAGCCAAGAAGTAGCAAATATGTACATTCAAGTCAAGTCCCATCCTTACAGTGTCTGCCCAGACAGAGCATTGGCAAGACATACATATATAAATATATTTATTATTTGTTGCTAGTGATGAAATCTGGGTTACAGAATTAAGCACGGCATAAATGGAGTAACAAATTTCTCATTAAAAATTATTCTGTAAATAAAAATTATAGAGGGAAAGTAGAGAGGAAGACAAGAAACAAACAAAACAAGGGACAAAGCTGAAGTTATGTGCTCAAAGGAAAACATCAATATAACAGCTGAGGGAACCCACATGTTTTTCTTCTGTCTATTTTCTTACAGGATGCAACTGTTTGGTTCTGTAGATCTAATCTGAAATTTACTGTTATCAGTGGAATTAGATCCACTGAAGTTGGCCTTGGAAAGAGACATTTTGATTTTGGCTCTTCTGTTAAGATCACTTGTACCATTTTCACAGATTGTGTTTTGTTAAAAAAACAAAAAAAAAAGCTGGCTGAGCCTTCTTTAGTGTGTTCTTACTGGAAAATGCCATTTCTTCTAAATCAGCTCTTTTTATGAGAATGCACAAGCTTCAACTTGACACTAGGCTCTTGGCTATACTATTCTTGACGGCATTTCATGTTTTATTAATAGTTATTCATACAGACTGGGGAGACAACAATGTTGGAGCAATTGGCTCATGTTCACCTCCCTGATCTGCTGCTGTCAGTGCTGAGGTGAATGCTCTGACTAGCCAGGAATACCAGGAAGGGCTCTCTCCATGTATGTTAAAGGATAAACATGCTTGCACTATTTTTTTCAAAATCTTTGCAGAGTCTTGATGGTATCCCAAAGTTTGTATCCCTCCTTCTATTCTAGTTACACTCTCTCTCAGATGAAAAGAAAACAACAATGGAAAGATGTTTTCTGTGCCACCTGTGCTCTCCGTTGCTGGCAGACTGCTGTCTATGGCACACTCCTCTGCAAGATTTGCTTCTACCCCTCCCTGTGGCTTCCAATAACTAGTTGTGAAACTGTCACATTTTTAGGCTTTCAAAAGTCACTGACTAAGGTTTCACCTCCAAGTCCTGCTCCTTAAATGTATTTTGAGATTAGTTATCTTACATACAAAGCCATGACAGTACATAAAACATCCCTAACAATCCTAATCGAAGATTAGATGTGTATTTTCTGTCCTTCAGTCATTGCCGTGTTAATGCAATGTTCTGATATTAGGCTGATCAAGTAGTTTGACTTTGCAATCATACCCAGCACAACTTAAGCATAAATGGGGAGCTATCTATGGCATAGAAATTCAGAAGATTCTTCTGTAAATATTATTATTATTATTATTAATAAAAATAGTAATATACCACCACATAAAGGTTAGAAAGTTAACACATTTGAACTGAAATTCTCATAGCATTTCCCTGTTGTTTGTTTTCTTAAATTTGCCCAAGGTTCTGCGATTAATGTCTTCCAGTATGACGTATAAACTAGGAGAAATAATTGCAATTTTTAACTGGAACTGTTAGACAGCCCTCTGCACTCTGTTCATCTTGCTGCAGAACAAAGTTCCCACCTTCCTCTGAATGCAGCTTATATCTACCGTAAAAAGGCTAGCCTACGCCAGTTCAATTTCTATTCAGTTTTTTAGTCTGTCTTTCTTCCCATCAAAAGTATTTGGGGTATTTAGGGTATTTGAGGGCATTAGGGTATTTGAGGAGGACCGGTTTCTTCTGATAGCACCAGGGCGTGTGTCTGGGTTGCATCAGTGCTTTCAGGAGATTTCACATAGGAGTCTTCACTGATTAATTCTAACTGTAATACTGGAAAGATTAGATGGTGTTTTATGGTTTGGAACCTAAGCCAGAGCAGCTCATTTATTTAACTGTATGAGCAGATTCTTTTCACACTTTTTGAACTAAATGTAAGAGTACAAAATGATAAAGGGTTCAGGAATGATGGCTTAAAACACTTTGCCCCCAAACAGCTCTTGTTTTACTCCAGTATTTCCTCTCCATCCATGCTTTTCCTCTTAATCTTACAGAATCTGAAGGGAATGGCTTGTGGAAAAATATTTTCTGGCACTGTTGATGGGCTGCACAACAGAAGCCTTTTTTAAACTGCCTCGAAGGAGAATAAAGCAAGAGAAGCACATGCAATTTTGCAGAATCTTTAAGAAAAGTAATCAAGTAATCTGAAGGTAATCCAACATGAGTTTTGACTCTTTGATTCTGTTATGTGTACGTAAATAGGTCTTTATGTTGCTTGCTGGTTTCTAAATGTAATCTAAATGCACAGGTGTTTTTCTCTTTTTATTAATTTTTTCCATTCTTAAGAGAAACAATGTGGTACAGACTGCAACAAGCCATACAAAAACCCAGTAGGAAGGCTAGTTCTTCAGAAATGCCAGTAAATTGCAGAGCAGATAGCAAAATATGCAAATAATTCTGTGAATCTCAGCCACTTGCCAACCTTTGGGGCCTTTTAAAGAGAAATTAGCAGCCCTTCAAACTGTGTAGACAAGACTTTGATATTCAGACGGTAGTTGAGGTTCTTTTCTTCCAATCAATGTTGTCCAGATCTTGGGGGATAAGCTCACCATCACTTGTTTCCTTAGACAGGATTTTTATCTTTTCTAAAAATATGTGATAGCTATTAGGTTGTACACCATAACAGCTTCACGTAAGTGCTGCGTGTAAATCGGAAATCCCAGCCCACAGCAAATACAAGTAAAAAGAAGGGTTAGTTTTGCAGTCAGTTTTTGGTAAGGAATTTAGAAGTCTGATAAAAGAAAAAAAAAATTATTTCCTTCTCTTCTCCTCGTCAACCTTTGTTCTAGCCATAGAAGATTTTCAAAGGTAGAGCAGTTAGCATTCAGAGCAGAGTAAGGCCTCAGTTTTTTAATAATGATCTCTGTGGAGATCAGTCAGGCAGTCAAGCTATCATGAGAATCAGCTGGGATAGACAGCTTCTAGGAATTTTTTTTGTTAGATGGGAAGAGTGGCATTGCATTTATCAGTTCTGGAAGAAGAAATAAAGCTGAAATAGAAAACCAGAGGAATGGGAGACTTCACTCAAATGGAGGGCGATGTCAACATCTTCAGCCTGGAAGACAAGCCAGCAGAATGAATGCAAGATAACTTGTAAAGGCTATTCTGTCCTCAGTCATAAGAGAGCTTTCTTTGGAACAAGTAGGAATTGCCAGGTTTTTGAGCACAGCAGCTCATTGCTGTATGCTGATATGCATGAGCGACTGCCACCAGTTTCATTATAACTTCCATGTATACAGCTGCAGGGGAAATCCTGTCCTTTCTGTGCTATGCTACAGCCCTGGGCTGGGGAAGAGACAGGGTCATAAGGAAAGGCTGTCTGAAATCTGCAGCCCAACTTTAGGAGTAGTATCAAAGCTAATATCCATCTTTGTTAAGAAATAACTATCGAGCCTTTTTTATTGAGATATCAGCCTGTAAATCTATCTGATTGATTCTGAAAGACATGTATTGATCCCAACTCCTTCCTCCCATCTGTTCTTTATGCTCCTGATAGCCACTGTCATGTTATATTGTCCAGGTACCGGTCCCAGATTACAGCTATGCTTCAGTGACTATGGACCAGCCTACAAGAACTGGCAGTACTGAATATAACCAGCTCCCCGCTGGCTACAAACCAGCCATCCACAGCCGAGCAGCTTCTCTGATCATCAGCCAGCCGCCTCGTGGCGTTTGGCCGTGCAGCCAGGCTAAGTCAGAACCATATTCCATATTACTACCTGTCGAAAGCTTAAAGCTTATCTTTAGTCATCTACAGTTGCAGGAAGACTTCGGCTGCCATAATACTTTGACAACAGCAAAAACGAAATAAGGAGTCATCAGACACCAGGCACAGTGTGTCCACTCTGCTAATTGCAGGTCAAGGTCCGTACTAAATGGAAGCATGGTCTATACTTCAAATGTGGTGCAGAGCTAGCCGAGGAGGCAGGAAAGCCATGGAGAGAAAATAAGACCTTGTTGAATGAACTGAGATCCAAAGGGAAAGCCGGACAGTGAGGTCTCTGTCTTTCTCACTATGCCTTAATGTATGACATCATAATGGATAGAAAGGAAATACCAGATTGAATATATAAAGAGAAGGAACTTAAGATACATATATAAGATATAATGTATAAAAAGAAGGAACTGTTAAATGGTCATGGCACAGCCCGTTCAAAGCAAGGAGGCCACACTTTTTTTCCTCCTCTAAAGTAAACCTAATTCCAGGCAGGTAAATTGAGGTATACTGACTCAGAGAAGAGTGATAAACAGGAGAATTAAGCTTAAGTCTTTTTCTTCCTGGTTCTATACATTTCTTTTTTTTTTTTTTTTTTTTTTGCTTTTTCATGTTTATTGGTTGGAAAGGGGAAATTTACAGATAAGGAAGCTGTGAAGTCTTTTTCTTTTAAGTTTACAAAATTTCCAATGCAAACAAAAACCCATTTACTACAGAAATGTTATTTCAAGAATGATGTTTGCTGTGAATTTCCGTAACTTAATTTTATACCATTGTATATTTTTCTGTCTCTGATTTCTCTTTAGAAAAAAAACAAAATAAGAGTTTGAGACTCTGAGTGAATTCCAAGAGAAAGAGTTTCATTTATCTGCCACGTATTACGCTGATGACTGCAGATCTGCCTGATTTTCAAAAATAAATCTCTGTTCTCAATTCTATCGAAAATTCCAACTTACAATTTTTTTACTTTGAAAGAAAAAATCATAGCCTTTGTTACTTCTTATTGTTGGGTTTGGATTGTGTTTACCTGGATCTCACAAGCCACCAAAACAGCCACTGAGCAGAGCCGACATTTTCTTCATCTCCCTTTTCTATATATATGAGGTTGTGAAGATATCACAATGTTAATGGCTTCATTTGCCCAACACTCTGTAGAGGCATAAGTATTTCTTCAAATTGTGGAACAGGAAACTGAATTTTAAAGACGTGACATGAATTTTGGAGCCAATTGACAGAAAATCTGATTTTTAAAGTTACTGACAAAGGGAGTGTGGATTACTGAACACTACTGCAAATCTATTCTATGTTGCTTTAAGGAAGCACTCAAAATTGATACACATTTTTAAAAGTTAAGACCATTTGGGATACAATATGTAAGTACTTTGGCCTAGGTGTCAGACTCTTTCTATAACTGTAGTACCTTCACTGGGGCTTTTTTCGTTGGGATCTATTCCGAATAGACATTTACCGGACACCTCACTCCAAAACACTGTAGCAAATATTGACCTAATTTTACTTCCAGATGTAATCATGTGTGATGACCACAGAGAAAAGAGACAGTCCTGAAGAAGCTACAGCTGCTTCAGCTTTTTCTCCCTACTTCACACTTCCTTTTTTGAGGTAGGAAACAAGGCTGTATGAATGCTTCAGAAGTACCTGTAAAACTGCTCTCAAACAATGATGGAGAGTGACTATAGTGCTAATAGAAAGACATTTTTAGAGTTTCCAAGCCTTGATTTTTGTTACTTTTAGATTTTTATCCAAAGCCTACTGTGCTCAGAGTAGCCCAGCCTGACCTTTTCGCCTGAAGAATGACAGGGAAGTTTTAAATGCTTGCATAGGGTCAGCTCAGGGGTACCCTTTGAAGTCTTTCTAACACAGTGTATCTTTCTCCATATTGCCATCTGTGTAATGCAGTGGATTGAAATGGTGGCAGGTGAATATCAAGGGCAAGATTAGCAAGCTGCCGGAGCAGCAGGTTGGGCAGCGCCTGGCCTCGTCAACCTGCTCCTGCATCACCCTCCCTGCCAGGGAAGTAAAACGTCTGTGCAGCTCTTTGACCATTGAACTGATTCAGGTTAAAAAACCACCCTCCCAGAAACAGTGTTTACTCTGAGCATGACTCAGCGCCCCGGTTTGATGCGAGATGGGAGCCTGCGCTGGGAGCCACACGCACCAGGGTCTTGCATTACAGTAACAGGGTGTGAAACGAGAGCCTCAGCTAGATAAACACCAAACAGGTACTTGCTTGCATCCAATCGGGATCATCCAAAACCTCTCACACTGCAGAGCACAGACTGCAAAGCGTGTGGTTTCCTCACAGGGTAACTGGTTAAGTGTTGTGCACTACACTCATCACACTATCACAGCACTCCGTGACGACAGCACCTCCAGCATTGCAGACGGCCTTCGCTGCAGGAGCCACTGGAACGAAGGTGAAGAGATAACACGAGGACCACAGCCAAATACCTGGGGGGAAAGAGAGAGAGGAGAATAGTTCAGGTTGGTACCAAGTGACAATTACATCTATGAAATGCTATGTGTGCTGAGAAGGAGTTAAGATACAGCTCAAATAAAATGATTGTGCTTTAACATTCTTTGATTGACCTGTTACACTGGTGATAGTGATAGTAACAATTTAATGTACTTACTAGAGTTTTGATATTTTTTCATTCTATTAAAAGCTTAAAAAAGATAGAATACGTTAAACTGGAAGGAAAAATAGGTTGCTAAAATTATACTTTTAGTAATCTTCTGTTCTACACTAAGAAAAAGTACTGAAAAGGGATTTTTTTATGTGCAGTTGCAGAACAAAAAGATAGATAAAAGCAATTTCAAGACAGCATAAGCAAAATTGGGCCAAAAGAGCTCTTCCAATACAAGCAACTACACCTGCTCCTCTGAGTCTCTCTTCCTGTTCCCTCCTGCACTCTGGAGCCTTGTGGTACAGCCCTATCCTGAAGATGGATGCCTCAATGCTCTCTGAATGGGTGGTTCAGTCTTTTCAGTCTTTTCCTGTCCTCTGAGATCTGTGTATTTATATTTGTATTTGGATGATATGTAAACCCTTCAAACACATTCTTCAGTTGAGCTGAAAACTAAGCGGAGTGTAGGGTCTCTTTCTGCCTTATGAAATCCTTGAAATGAGGTGTTGTGTACTTTATTTGTAACTAAGCATTCCTTAGGACCTACCATGACTGGCTTCTCAAAGCAAAAGTTTCGTTAGCCACTAAGACCCGAACTGGGCCAAACGGCCCAGCATAGGCACTCGCTGTATCTGCTGCACTGTTCAACGAAATAAAACGTTCGAATATACTCATTCTGGTAAGCATCCTTATTTATGATCTCCTCACAATGACAAAAGAGAAAAAATGGGATTTGTCCCAAAGTTCGCTGACAAATATGAGAGGAAATATTTTTAAACTAGTGACAGATATGAAAGGACAGCATATTCCAGGTGAATGAGGAGTAGGCAAAATGTCTTCTCCTTTCAGATGTGTTTCTACAAGTTCTTTTTTTTTTTTAATTCATGCTGACAAGTATACACTGAATCTAGCAGATAAATATTTTACTCAGATTTTATGCTGTCACTGGCGTGTTTGCATAGCAAGATTCAAGCCTGCTCTTCGTTTTCAGGGGCATGCCAAAGCAAGTGCCAGCCTACACAGCACCGCTCTTCAGAGGGCAGATTTTCTCTACCAGCTGTCCTTGGCAGGGCTGCAGCAAATAGCTAATTACTTGTCAATTCTGTGGTCTAACAAGTCAAAAGCAACCAATACAAAGGGGCAGCTGCCTATATGATAGCTGCATTTTGTTATTCAACCGCCTGCCAGCTGGAAAATGGCTCTGACTGCAGGAACTTGGTACGTAGTGTCTTCCTGCCCAGAGCCTTCGCTGTGTGAGCAGGGCTGGCAGCAATCAGCGCTGGCTCTGGGCTCATGGGATTTTTACTAATCCTGTTACTAACCATAGCTGCATTTTACCAAGCCAAAAAGAGGATTTGCATGAATTGTTACTCAATACTGAATAATTTTCTGAATCAATCACAAGATTCAGGGCTTGATACAGCAGTTGCTAGTTACTGGGTAACATTTTAAAGCACGTGCTAGGCTGCGGCCCAGATGAGATTTTATACCAATGTGATCTAGAAATGTGATACCATGAGTTTGATATCAAATGTACAGCTAGAAGGCCAGAGGACAGGGACTCCTCACTTATGTAATGTTACTCTTTACTGTGTTACTATTGTCAGATACAAACTGGTAATCTGCAGTAAATTTTGTTCAGATGACCAGCTGATTCAACAACAGTAGGAAAAGATATAAGTACAGCTGGGTATTACTGCCAGCAGAACTTTTGTGCTTTTCTGTTTAGAATAACAGCACCTTCAGCCATAGGTGCCAGGTACTTTTTTACCCTTTTATTAGCTGTTCTCTCTTTCCCTCAACTCCTTTCATGCACCCTTGGTAACTGAACACCAGAAGTGCAGTTTCCAAGAGACCAGTCGCATGATAATAATCCGGTCTTTATTAAGATGAGACAAAGCTAGACGATGGAGTCAGTTGCTGGCACTGAGCTGTTAGTACAAGGCACTGCTAAACCACTTCTGCTTAATCCAGAGAGCTTCCAGTCAAACAAAAGGCAGGTTCATGTGCTGCTGATGCTGAGAGACATGAATCACAAAATTTGGTGACAGGCTTTCCTTTACTTTGGCACAGCCCAAGATATGTCCAAATTATGAAATAATTGGAAACTAATTTTCTGTGAAGAGAAGAAAGTCCTCAGGGAGGCAGATGCATTGGAGAATGGAAGTGTTGCAGTGCTTTGCTTCAGGTATTACATGCACAGTCCGTGCTACACCTTCCTAGGAGCACCGGAGAATAACAAATTGACCAGGCGATAATCAGAGGTGCAGTGATATCTGGTGTGTTGAGTGAATGGGATCAAGGCAAAAGTTGCTTGCTCCACTGCGGTGGGCAGTGGCGAACACTGTAGTAGCAATGGGCTACTGTCCAGTCTATTGATAGCCCAGACACTGGGAGATCAAGCCCTATGCATAGGCATAGGAATTGCAATTTATCTGGCATTGCAAGCGCACAGATAAATATGACTATACCTAAACTGCCTTGCAATGATAATGCTTTTTTTCCTACCCTCACCAATTTGCTTCCTCAGATTTGTTTTAGTTCTAGCTTGACATCAGGATCATTCAAATAATTCTTTTAGGCACTTGGTATGGGAGGCTCTTTCAAAAGATTTTTGCATTTAAAACTTGAAATCAATGGGAAACAAATCTTTGTGATACCACCCAGCGTCAAATTCAAATGCTTTACTATACTGCTACAAATTCCAAAGAGCTGCTGCACTTTCACAAAGCATTTTGTGTTTTTTTTTCAAAACTTATTTTGAGTAATAAAAACTCTGTCATCGATTTTAGTTGTCACATTCAACACCTGTACATTTATAGATATTTTCCATGAAGAAAAGTATTTTTTACATTTTTTTGAGTGACACAAACTGCCAGCAAAACATCATACTGTTGTATTTCTAACATTGGCATCTAAAACCAACTTATATGCATTTATGTGTAAATTTATATGTGCACGAGCAAAGAGCTACGGTGAACTGCCAGTCACAAGCAGAATGGCAGACACTTTGGAAATGTTTATGAATCATTCTGGCATATTAAGGAAATTGTTCCAAAAAGTGGAAATAGCCTAATAAGTCAAAAGACTCACTCTCTCTTGAACAATATATGTACATATCTATTTAACATGGGATTTTTTCAGGTTTGTTTTATCACCACACATATTCCTCCTCCTCTTTGGAATCACCTTTCTTCCAAGAGAGATCCCAAGGAGCTACCCCTGAGCAACAAAAATCACTCCCAAAATTGATGCAGGTCTTGCATCAGTTTACTTACTTTACTTCCTCACTTTATGTAACAGCTTCTGTAAAATTTCAAGGAACATATTTACCTGTGAATTGCACAATAAACTGTGGCTGCACACAAGAAACTTTCCTTTGAGTCCCCACCTCTGCATAGCTGTATCAAACAGAACGATGACGGGAGCTCTAGAGGGTACAGTGAACCAATGCTTCAGTTTGTTCAGGAAGATGTGGTGCTAACAGGTAAGTAAGTAAATGAAAAAGCAGCCCTTGGTGAGATTTCCAAATGCATTCATTCTGGTTGCTGCCAGCACAACAGGCGCTCTACTTCTGCTCAAGAATCGTCTGTCCCCTCGTTTGGCCAGGGAGAGACCATTCACAACTCAGCAAAGGCCCCTGAAGCTCCCTCCTTCTCACCTCAGTAGCCGTGGGAGGCTGTCATGATACTGCTCCAGTAAACTTGGCTCTAGGAGGAACTCATATGTAAAGATGCGATTCTTTATGCGCCAATTTTCAGTTACAATGTTTAACGAAGATAGCTCTTCTTCCAATTTTTGTTTCTCATTCTGTAAAATATTGCAGGCCAGGCAAACCTTTAATTGCTCTAGATAAAGGTTCTTTCATTCTGGAGCTGACATGACAATATATTATTAGTATGCTTGTATTTTCTTTATGCTAGCTGCTGATTTGAAGGCATGAGGGGGAAAATGCTGTGCAGAGAAGCAGCTCAGATTTGTTTTTCCTCCTCCCTTCTTAGGCTTAGACAGAACGTGTGTTTCTTTGCTGCAGAACTTAATTCCTTCACATAAAGCAGAGACTTTCAGGAACTCTTTACCAGATTGGGTTGCTGATAAAAGCATGTCAATACCACAGCCCACAAGGCTCTGCACCAGTGCAGTCTGCTCTTTCACTGTCATTTTCACCTACACCTAACACATGATTGGGAGATATGGAAACTGAAGTTCTCAGAGGGACCCAGATTGCTGTTACATCAAAGGCTCGGTAACGCAGGCTGGGGTGAAGCTTATAATAAGCTAATTCAGGAGCCTTAGTCTCTGAACATGGCCTCCTGGGATCTCAATGCAGATAATTTTCCTTCATTGTTGTATTCCAGCCATTTTGCTTACTGCTTATTAAATGATAGTCGTATTGAACATACAGCTATACACCCATCCCTGACCAGCCATAACTCTTTCCCTTAACATTGAGAGAGAATCTTGAAGGTTCAACCTGTCCTCTCAAACTTCATTCATGCATATGCTTTGCTTTTTGGGGATAAAGTCTCCATACTACAATCTCCAGCCAACCTCCAAAGATCAACAACATCATCAGAATGACTCGCTAGACCACATACTAGAGAAGAAACTGTGGAGTTAGTCCTGATTCAGTGGCTCCACTCCGTGCACATAACAAGGGAATTTAAAAAAAAAAATATTGCCGTACAGCCCTTTCAACTAACAGTAAGATATGAAAAGCTAGTCTTTCCTTCCTCAATGAAGACAAGAACTTGGAAATCTGACCAAAACCCCACCAAACAGGCAAAAAGTCAAATAGACAAAATTCTGAAATTGTCAAAAAGACAAAATTCTGAATTCCAAAGCATGTGATAAAGCTCAAGAGGCTGTTCTAACATGTGTCACACATTGCTGAGGTTCTGGAGAGGTGAACATCATGGTATGGTAATGTGCTGTACTGTGCCGTCCCATCCCATCCCTCAGCTATCTCTGCCTTCACCACAGCTGCAAGACAAGGCCACTTTTTATTTATGAGGTTGTTTATGCCAGCTACCTGTGCCAGCTGGAGTTTCCCCAGGGCAACAATAATTTCTCCTTTATGATGCCACCAACTGTTGCTCATACAGGTGTCATTCAGTAGAGGACTCTCAAGCAATCCTCTTCCAGGCCCCGATCCAGCCAGGCATTCGGTATCGAAGTGAACTTTTGACCTGAATCAGGGAAGTTAAGCAAGTACTGGCTTTCAGTGAGTAAAAACTCCATCAGTAGTTTGTATTGAGACACATTAGCCCCAGCAGATATAAAACGGAAACATTTCTGTCATAGCATTTGTGCCAACATGTTTCAAACCAGCCTTGCAGAAAACTGCCACAACAACAACAGGGAAAAAAAAGCCAGCTATCTACCCTTCCCCGGACATTTAAGGCTTCAATATATCTACAATGAAGCAAAGTCATCGCTCGGACCCCTTTGCCAGATGTGCCAAACACAAAGCATTTCCAAATAGACACACAGTTTATTTTATCAGCGCAAGAACTGTAAGGTAATGTAATGTGGGACCTTAAACTGACAGCAAGAAATAAATGATAAGAAAGCATGATTTAAAATACCATGAGTATGGCCCAGATGGTAACTGAAACAGCAGCTTTGGTAGTTTACAGTAAAGCTGCGAGGAATGTGTATTCCTCTTTTTGTTCTCCTGTAACACAAGCAGCCACAGCATTGCTAGCTCTTTTGCTTTTCTTGCTTCTGCTGTCGTTAGCAGTGCTCTCCAGAAAAGGTGACAGATGTGTCATCCAGCAGCCTTGGAGGTGAGCAGCAAACCCAAGGAATCCAACATGTCTTAAGTCAGACCTTTAAGAAACAGAGAAATGGGTTAGAAACAGGATATAATTGTATAATAGATACCACGGCAGCATTTTTCTTCTTTCTTTCTTTTTTCTTGCTAGGACAGGGGCTGATCTGCGTGCCAAAGGCCCTTTTCTATGCAGAAACCCCCAAGATGATCTGGCTGTGAGCTAACAAGCTGATTGCAAAGGAAAGTTTTAGATTCTCCTTTTGACTAAATTGAAAGACTGCACACATTTTCCGCCATGGTTTGTTTATGATGTAAATGATGGCTTAAACATTGTTCTTTGTTGAAAATAGTCCAGCTGCCCATAATCTGGCATTGATTTTCAGTGTATGTTTTGCAGCTTTTAAATACATTCTTGGCAAGAAAGTTAGAAATTTTAGCCTATGATATTAAAATCTGCAAGTGGACTTCAGTGTGGAAACGTGTTTCCTGGTCTTGAGTCTGCTCCATTTTAAGAAGCTCCATTTTGGTCCTAGATTGCGTTTGAGCCATCAGCGGGTGTGAAGTGCACCAGGGCTCCTGCAGCATGGTTTTTCTGAAGCCATTTCTGAACAACAGGAGAGCCTGTGGCTTGTTGTGGCAGTGTGCGTCTTCGGATTCGCTCTCTCAGTTTATGAACAAATTATCACATTATGTACTTTCGGAATTGTGGATGATTCCGTGTTAACACACTGTAAAATATTTGTAATACTTAAAATTTCTAATCCTCAATTTTATCATTCAGTGCAATCTCTTCATACCTATGCATATTCAATAAAATTAAAACCCAAACGCAAAAAGAAAAACACTTCTCTGCTGCTAATGACGACTAAAGATGTTAACATTCTGAATGGAAGTGCACAGTTTAAACTCTCCTGTATTACAACCATTAAGGTTTTACGTGGCAGAGTTATCTCTTCACTGATGTTGAAGTTAGCATGAGTTTTACACATTCAGTGTAAATCATGGCTTATTTAAACAGTATCCTTCATTTATAGTTGTGAATAATAGAGAGATTCAGATGCATACCCACTGCTACACCAAATAACACTGCTGTGAGAAAAATAAACTAAAAATATATCTGAAAATCGTTGTGCTATAATACTCCCCATTTCCATCCCTCAAGGCACTTAAAATGCCAGGCTGGATGGATTTGTTTACACAGAATTTGGACATAATAAGGTTCAAAGATCCAACAACAGAGTCCAGAAAAATCTCAGAGAAAGTATTGTATTTCTGGTTCAAACAAAATGCTAGTACGATATGTCAATATTCTAATAAAAAACTCTATTTGTGTATATCTTATTTAAAAGCCACTACACGGTCATACCAGAAAGATAGTAGCTATAAAAACTGGAGATTTGCAAGTGTTGTATGGCAGTTATGATGGAAATAACCATTAAATTCTGCGCCGATAAGTGCTATATTAGTACTCTCTTGAAGCAGCAAATGAAGTAGCTACTAAAAGCAGCCTGCCCTGACAGCAGTGGAAGGGGAAGAGGCAACCTCTACCTATCAGCTCATCATTAATTTGGATTTTTCCTTAGTCTGTGAATGAACATTCGGGTGCTTTTCTGATCCAGAAGCAGTTGATATTAACTGAAAGATTTCTGTTTACTTCATTAAGCTTTAAATTTAGTCTTTAAGAAAAAGTGAGTTTTGCCAGCGGTTGAGAACCTCATTGGTTTTTTCCTCTCTCTTGCTCTCTCTCCAAGGTCCAGCGCTCCAGCAGCTGACTGAAATAGACTGAAATCCTCAGTTTAATTTCCAGTTGATGCAATTTTTTGTTCAAGTAGATTTCCACCAGCAGATGACTTAGTCCCACCATCTCTTTCTACAATAGCTTTGACTCAGTATTGCCTCATTTGACATCACAGTCAAGGGGCATATGGCTTCATTCAGTAAATGTAAACTGCCAGGGATGGCAGGGAGGACATCTTTCTTTGGATACCTCCTGGTGTCTAGTGAGCAGGACTCAGTCTCAAGCTCTCTTGTCATAGCCACTACTTGTATGTTGACATACACACTGGCATGGACCTGGAGTGCCCCACTCTAGGCTCATGAAGTGAAGAGCTCAGACATGGAAAGGCTTGGGAGCCCTCACTCCAATCCTGCTCCCACAAACACTATAAAGGGACCTGTGCAACCAAGTCAGGCCCGGGGGTCTTGGCCCCGCACTTGGGCTCTCTTGCTAAAAGCAATGTCTCAACTTGCAAAGGACCGATATTTGTGCTGTGTGGGTGATACCAACAATGCAGGCTTTTCTCCACCACAAACTAATGTCAAGAAATACCTTGTCCTTAATCAGAGATGACCTCAAAAGATTGTAGCTTGGTTTTACTTCCACCATCACATGGACTGCAAATTTAGGTTACGAAAAGTGCAAGATGTTAATTGAGATTTCAGTTTGTGTTAGCTGCATAACGGGAAAACAAGGATAACATTTACAAAAATGTGTGTCAAGTTTTGTTTCCTTCTACCACCATTAACCAGGGAGATTTGGATCTTACTTGCATGCAGAGTCTGGGGAGAAAGGAGGATGGTAAGGTTACACATTTGACATCTCTTTCTCCCCAGAATGAAAATCATTAATGGATCACTCAGACATTTTCTTCTCTTTGAAACTATTGTACTCTGCCAGGCAGATGTACAATACCAGTGCAAGCACCAAGAAATGCGATAATAACCCTATGGGATTCTACATATTCCATGAGCTTTATGGATGCTTTCCTATAAATACCAGATAGACGGTTGAATTCTAAACTCACTGTATGTATTGGTTTTAATTTACTCCCTCCTACTTCACTCCGTTCATCTCCTGCTCTTGTTGCTCTCTAAAGTCTGTTTGACAACTTCTGTTCTATCTCCGTATTTCTCCTCTAGACATTTTGTGCATAATCGGATTACGATTTTTTTCAAGCATTTGAATACCTTTCCTGTTCTTTTTTCTCATCCTGTTATAATTCCCAAGATGTGGTTTCATTCTCATAGTCCATGCAGCATTTGATTTCCTAGTTGGCAGTTTTCTTTGCATCTCTTTGTTTCTTCTCTTCCCCCAACACATTCAATGCTACACATTCCTCCAAAGGCTGATTCCTCATTCTGAGTTTTATTTCAATATCTTTTCTCCTTTATCACTGCCCTATCACAGTGTGTGCAATAGTTTCCAAGCGACAGTCAGATGTTGTAAAGAGGTACTTTTCCTTCAAAATTACACATCATCTTTATTTGAACTTCCACAGAGTGTCACCTCTTATAATAACAGGGCGGGGGTGGGGGGAAGAATAAAAGTTTATTTTGAATGGAAACTTTACTATTTTAACTGCACCAGATTTCTTGGAAAGTATAACCGGCAAATATCTGTGAAATGATTCCAGCATTAAGAAAGCATGCCAAAATTTAAAAGCGTGAGTTGAACACGAACAGATTTGGAGCTGCCCTGTAATAATTACAAATGCTGAATGCTGACCTGTTTATTGGAATAGTTACTGTGCAGATAGATTGGTTTTGTTTAGTAGTGGAAAAAAGAAGCTAGGACAGAAAAAAACAGGGACAGGTAAGTCACTTTTCTCTGGAAGAGGGAAAATTTTTCAGATACAATAATAGAACAAGAAAAAGTCTGGGTAGCAAGGGAGAGTAGTGGTTTTAAAAGCAGCATGTCCTCAAGTAAGAGAATTGCCTGGGAACCAGAGACAAAGGTGCCCTTCAGTTGTCTGAAGAAGTGAAACCTGGACCACCAGCCTGGACTTGGTCAGGACCCCACTGTGATTACAAAGAGATAAAACTTTAAACAAGCAAGTAGCCCATTGAATTAAAGCTGAACACATGTGTCCCTGCAGTGCCAGGGGGGTGATTTACAGTGATTTTTGTGATTTTTGTCTCAGTGGATTCAAGAGCAAAATCTCATAGCTTCAGTTGACTTATTCTTCTGACTATTTCAAATATTCCAAAGTTCCCTGAAGTAGTTTTAACATTCCTTTTAACCTTTCTTAGTAGTGTAGAGTGGCCAGTGTCTTTCCCACATGAAATTTCCCTTAAACACTCAAACTGAGGCAAAGAATTTCTGTGTTCATGCCAATAGTCCCTCTCCATGGACAGAGTATGAAGAGAAGAACAAAAAAAATCAGCCCTTGGAAAAAATCCTCTTGCAAAATTATTGTTAAAGAATAGTTAACAAAGCAAAGAAAAGCCACGTGAGCATACGCCAGCCAAAGAGTTATGCATATTTTTCAGATTTTTAATGCCTTCTCTGATGAACCTTAAAAATCTCAGTTGTCCATTAACATCCAGCCTTTGAGTCAGCAATCAAGAGGGAATAATTCAGAACTGACATCACAGGCAACTTCACAGTTTAATGTCAGCGGATGACAGGGAAAGGAGAGAGTTGCAGCAGGTTTTCATCAAACTGTGTTTAGAACTTATCATGGGTTTCTAAACATAGGTCTGACCAGTCCTACATTTGGCACCAAGTGCAGCCTTTCACAGCCTGCCCTGGAAGGGATTTTTGTGACTTGATTTCTTCCTTCTCAGATGCCATTACAATTTTTAGGTGACTAATGAATATTTTAATCTGACCTTCTAATCTCCAAGTGTGTTACACGCCAAAGAATAAGAAGATAGGGGAGAGTATGTTACAAAATAGATTATTTCATTGAAAATCAGAATCCCTTGCCAAATTTCACTGTAGTTCATGTTCCGCAATATGCCAAAAATATCAGACAAGCAGGCGTCCATATGATTAATTTCACCGCTATTTCCTTTTCTTCCTCAAATTGACCACTGAGGTCGCTAAACTGGCATACATAAGCACACACTTTGCACATGTTAACTGAAGTGTTTGTCAACAAATTACATTCCTTTCTCCATTAGCTGGTCTTTCGTCAGCCATTTTGGGCTATTATACAAGAATTAGTATCAGATGAGTGCTTCTCTTTTGTATCTCCATCCATGCCAAATTGAGTAAAGAAGACTCAAAATAGAAGAGGTTTTTTTGGTTTTTAAGGTCTAGCGTACAGATTTCTGTCCACTGGATCAGAACCCCCTTGAGTATATATTGGATCCAGAACCATTTTGTATTATTCTAGTTTGTGAATGTTTTCTCATCTAGGATCTTACTTGTAGATTATGACTAATAATTCATACAATAAGAGTTTTTCATATCCAGTTTCTGCCCACTGGTATACAGTTGTGAACGTGCTGATGCTGGTGGAAGTTTCATCTGCATTCCAAAGAATTAAGTGTAAGCTCTGTCTATTAACATCTCATAACAAGTTTAAGTATCAACACTAAACTGGGAGAAAGCTCAGGTCCAGACTAAAGGTTTGAAACATGTATGGAACTCCTTTTTCTTCCACAGTACAAAGAACATCTTTTTTTCCAGAGCACTAAGTATAATCCTATCTTCTGTTTAAAGCATGCAATTTGTTATACCACTTTTTCACTTACATTTTTCTATAAGGTTTCTTAATCCATCTCACTGAAAAAGGAATTTAGCAAGTGTAGCACATATCAGATTTCCTAAGAGACAGACAGATTTCCTGGGTTTTTTTTCTTTTATTAGTGAATGCAAGGTTATTTCTTTTTAAAACTTTTCATAAGTGGGAGCTGAAAGAAAACGACATTTTTTTTTTTCAACAACTGTACAGAATCCTGTGTCTACAAGTGTGCTGGAGAAAGATCAGAGGAATATTCATGTGGTGTCATGCATATGTACAAAATTTCTAATTGATTAATCATACATTATGCAAACCTGTCAAACATCATGTTAAAATGTATACTACAGTTTCAAAAATGATGTATTATTATTAATCCTCTTGAGATTCCCAAAGCAGGTAAAAGATGACTGAATTAATCCTCATGATGATTATGTAAGACAGGCAGTATCTCACTTTGAAAGACAAGTATTATTTTCTACAAGCACTTCTCAGTTTGAACCTTTAGTAATAAACTTCCTGATATGGATTCTTAAAGAGATATCAAGACTCTAGAAATTGCAACGTCAGACAGAGCTGTATATGTCATCCCCTTCCGAACAAGAAAGGAAAAAAAACGTTTGTGACTACAGGAACATGCACAAAAGTCCCTGATGGAATTAAAATTCTGAATAAAAATATTGACTTAAATGGGTTTTCCAGCATCAGGCAAGGACTGTGACACAGCCCAGCTGAGAAGACAGGCCTCCCAATTCCACAACTTAACTGTGAAAATATCATTTAGGCTATCCTACACTATATTCTTGGGCTCTGAAACTTCTGTATTGGTCACAACTTCTTTGCAATAGTCCCTCCAAATATTACGTGGTGCTTTATTGCAAAATATTATTGTTTGCCATGCCCTTGCATTTTTTCCCCTTCTTTATACATGGTCTTCTTGATTCTTAGAATAACTGTACTGCAACTTCATTACCTGGCAGCTCACTGAAAACTTTTCATATCCATACTCCAAAAAACACATGAATGAAACCCCATCATCTTTGACCTCAGGGTGCTGCCTCTGCACACGTGGAAGTAGGAAATGGAAACAGTAGTCTCCAGAGAAGTCATGCCCATCTGACTCTGCCTCCTGCAGAGAGCAGGTCTGTAGCAATGTGAAAGTTTCAACTGTCAGGTTACTGAAGTAGAGGGAGGAGGAAGGAAGGTGGAAGAATTCATTTCATCTCTCCTTGAAAATTTCCTGTGAATAAGTGAAGCCGTCTAAGCTACAAACCTAGAGTTCATAAATCCTCGGCCACATCTACCAGACACTCCTGTAATTTTGAACACTTCAGAATCATCACCAAACAGCTGCACATCTGACAGCTTTGGTAGGAGCAGCCAATCCTTCAGTCCTTCCACAAAATAATTTCAGAGGCAGCAAGACTAGAACTAGAGATTAGAACCAAAGTCTCTACAATAACACAGCAGATCTTCTCCTTTTTGGCCACTGTTGGGAAGTATCTGCATCCACAGATCTCCAGCGCCAGGATGGTCAGCTGTCCTAGGGCTGGAACTCACTCCAAAAATACTCACAAGGCTGAAAGCCCCTAGATGTATTCTACATACATTTAAAGGCTCAAAATGGGGGAACTCTGCGGAAAATTAATTGGCACAAGTGAAAGTGGTTCTCCAGGTGTCCTCCACAGCTCACTGAGCAAGCATCTGCATCCCCGCGCAGTTTGGGAGCTGTGTTTCAGAAGCCTTTTAGGCTTGCCTCCTCCCCCAGCCCTGCTTCCAGGAACGCAAGGCACCCCCCATGAGGAACTGCTCAGGAACAGCTCAAGTGCAAAGTGAGTTTCAAGAGCTATAATTTAGCTGCATCTGCTCTTGTAGGCAGTGCACAAAAAGAGATTTCTGATGATACAAATGGAGTGGCTGAATGTAAATAATGAATGCTATTTTCTTCATCACGAGGTCTCACATTCAGCCCCTAGGCGACCCAAGCAGGGGACCCTCACCACAGCAGCTCAACTTTTGCAGAATCTTCTAAGAGAAGGACTGCTGCACTGCAGAGTTTGGGCATCTCCTCTGCGTGGTAGTCCACAGAGAAAGTGTTTCCACCTTCAGCTCTAGTCAGTGCAGCAGCTGAGCTGGAAGAGAGCCACGCTCCAGCAGATGGGCAGGAAAACATCAAAAATCAAAAGAAAGACCAAGAGCAACCGTTTGGTTTGGGTTTTTTTTAATAATATTGTGCTTGTGGAATATCTGATTAATGACCTTAGAAAGTTCAGAACAGACAGAGTTCAGGACAAGCTTCATTTAAATGTAGTTCACAGTTCAACATAATTAGTAATAAATAATGAAGAGACTCCTGGTCTGAAATTCAGGGACTTGGACACTTTTTGCATCACATCACTGGATCACCTGTTTATAATTTGAAATATAACAACTTGATGACATTTTGATGTCTCTGTAGTTATTTGGGGACTTTTTACAGCTTAAAGGAATTCTGCCTAACCTTTTTCTCTAGCATGCAGAATGTTACTCTTCTATGATACATTCTTGAGCCTCTGCTTCAGCAAAGGCTTTAACACTTGTTTTGAAATAAGCCAATACTGAAAGGCTTTGCCTTACAACTTGCACATTAGGTCATATTTGAGAATCAAAGCTAGTTTTTAGATTACTTTTCAGATTACTTTAGGTGACACCCATTGTCCAGTGCTGGTTTACACCAAAAATCTCTGAACATTTTTATCTGGGAGGGATTTTTCTACTTAAGAAAGAAAGTTTGGGCTTGTCGAGTCTATTCTTCCTTTTATTTTTTTTTATTTTTTAGTTTTTGCTCTTTGGTGACTTGGAAAACTGATACCTGGAAAGTTTTCCACAGCTTTTTTGGAAGGAAATAGGAGGTAGAAACTTACGCTGGGTTGGAGCCTATACAACCCAGTTTTAAGTTTTAGAATGTGGCATATTCATTATCAAATTACAACTCCTGTAATGCATAGATTGAGAGCACCATGGCGGACTAGCATTTGACAGGATGGAGACAAAGCGTACAGCTGTGAAAAAACACTGAAGTAAAGCTGTACAACAAACCCGTCTGCACAAAGGCTTTCAGCGCTTACACAGTTTCTTTGTTTTAACTCCAGGGTTACTAACTTAGCTTTGGCTTCCAAATAATTAAAGCTATTGTAATTATCCTCATTAACTACACTACTACAAAAAATGTCTGGCTTCAAAAGATGACAATGTAATGAGGGCATATTGTGATGGATATGTACTACTTTGTTTCCAGGAACCTTGGAGGAACTAATACGTGTTTATACTCATTTTTTGCCCTGTTTGGGTCTTATTCCACTTCCTCTGTGGTTGTCTGTGATGACAATAAATGATAAAGGCAGATTACATACAATTCAGCTGCAGATGTACAGTGTAAAAAATAGAGAGCAGTAACACACCCCATAAAAAGAGTTTCTGGAGAGGGTGTTCATGTAACCTCGTCCCTGCCTTTTTCTCCTCTCCTCATTTCCCCAGGGAACAATTACGTTTAAGAATTATCCCCATCCTAGCATATTTGAACAAGGAAAATTAAATTAGCTTCTTCCCTGGCTGCAGTTCCTAACATTACTGGGAAACACTTATGAAGGCTCCTCACAGCCCCTTCACACATCCTGTTAACTAAAAGTCTAGGGTTTAAAGCTCCCAGCCACAACAGCCAAGAAATATCAATTACCAAAAATGCCTCATTCAGACAAAATACACAACTGAAATATTAGACACAGATAATGGCTGCAGTCGTTCATATTAGGACGGAGGCTTCCCATATTATAAGTATACAAACTGAGTAACATTCTTTGCTGCTCATGGCTTTTTGCCTTGGCACAACTCTAGGTTACGAGAGGATGGAATGGGTGGACAGAGGCTTACGAAAGCCCTTAGCAATTGAGCCAGTGGCCTGGACAAAAGAGCGTATTGTCATGAAATAGCCTTTAATGAGTCCTGATCCCCATCATGCAAAGAGGGACCTCAGGCAAGGATTTAATTTTTTGCCTTAAGAGATTTAAAAACGAAGTTTGCGCAAATTTTGATTACCAGAAAGGCAAAAACATTGAAGAACAAATATAGAAATCCTGGATACCAGAAAAAAAAAAGAATTGCAGGGCCTTTGAGAGAGCTAGGCTGTATGCCAGCATTAAGCCAGCTCCTCTCGTAAGTAGAACAAGAAATGGGGACAGACCCGAAGCCCACTGAAGTCACAGGCAAATGTTCTATGGATTTCAACATAATAGGACTAATGTAGTTTTGGTAGCACACCAGCCTTTTACCACCAATCTATCCACTCACATTTATTTTAAATAAAATATAAATATATAGTCCAATATTGCCCATTAACAAGTACTAAAATGAAACCAAATCAATAGTTTTCGTGTATCTTACTCTGAACTTACAATGTAAATAACTGAGAATCCTGTTCAAGTCTGCACTTTCCGTGTTTATGTGTATCCACACCAGTTGTTTTCATATGATTTTACTTATAGACTAAGAAACAGACTCTAGCAGTCTTTAAAATGCAGTACAGCTAGCACTCTTAGGCAGCATGGTATAAGTCAGTCTGAGATGCTGCTGAGGATTCTGCACTGCTTAATCTGTTTGGTCTGGAGGTATCTTAGGATTTCCAAGAAGCATGGTTTGGGTTTTTTCCCGAGAGTGGAAATATGCTACAGATAACGGCATTTTTGTACAGTACCGAAAAAAACAAGTCTTATAATTTAATATTATGCACTGGAAGGTAAAGCAAAGTAACCCAGGTCCTAGGGTCTGCGTGACCTAACATAGTGCCTGTAATCTGATGTTGGAGTAGTTTAGGAGGGCTCAGGGATTTCTGTATTCCATAGATGCCGGCAGTTGTTTAAGGTGCTTAAGCATTACTGTAAGGTGTTTAAGCATTCAAAACAAACAGAAAAAAGACATAGCCAAGGATTTCACTTTGATTCTAGTTTTTCATGTGTGCTTTAGTCTGATCTCATTCAATTCACCAGTAATTAGATATGAGAAATGTCAAGATAAGATAAACAAAAGTAAAATACTATCTGTACCATTCTTCTCAGACTTGGAATCTATATTCACAAAGTTGAAAATCACCTAAATAAACACATCTGTTAAGCTAACATTTTCCAGTGATAGCAGTTTTAATGTTGTGAAATGTGTTTGATGTGTTCATGTTACAAAGAACAGTTTCCAAAATGTTACTTTCCAACTTTTTTTTTAAGTGTAAACTGACCTTTTTCCTGTTGGCTCTGTGCTGTCCAAGATATATTTCCTTTAAAACTGGCTAAAGCTAGATGTAAAATGTTAAAATACTCCAGTGGTTTTATACGCATGTTGGAAAGAAAATATTGTGAGGGTTGTATGGAGAGTGGGACCAAAAAGTTTAGCTCTGTTAAATGTCTTCTCTAGCAGTCACTCATTGCAGTAGATCACTTTGGTCAATGGTTAGGTAGGAAAGACCATACTTTGTAAGATAACCACAGCTGGCTTTTTTGGGCTCCATAAGAAGGTTATAGATTATATAAGGTGATAATACAGACTGAGGGCCAGAGTCAGCACTGGCACATAACGCAAAAATATCTACAAGCACATCTGTAAGCATTTGTGCCTGTGTATACGTAGAAGAATCAAAATGTCCAAATGTCTTCCCTTTGAAATTGATGCGAGAAAGTCCTATTTGTCTTCAGAGTGCCTCGCAATAATAACAGAAGCACGACTGGTAGGGTGGTAAGTGATGTTTAGCTGGAGAAGGAGTGACTAGAAAAAGCGAGACGATACTTGAACCTCTCTTGCAGTGGCTCTTGCTGTTGTTTTTCTGGGAATTCACATTGGTAGCCACCCAGCAATGAGCAGCCCATCATGTCCATCATTTCACTCTTCACTCCTAGATTTGTTCTCCAGCTGCTGGGAAGAGACCAGAANCCACCCAGCAATGAGCAGCCCATCATGTCCATCATTTCACTCTTCACTCCTAGATTTGTTCTCCAGCTGCTGGGAAGAGACCAGAATCAAAAACTCAGAAAAATAACTGAGAGGGCAGACAACGTTTTTTTTTCACTTCCCCCAGGTGTAGAGAGGCTGGCCTTGCAAAGGTCAAACACCCTTTTGCGGGTGGATAGGTGAAGAAATTTCACCTCCATTTCTATTTTTCTTGAGAATACACCAACTTTGTTACTTGTGTGAACCAAGAGACTTAAATTATTAGGAATTCTATGTCCAAGCGTCATCCCAGTAATTTCCTTTTAACTGGAAATTAGATCTAATGCGCAATTGGCTGATTTGCTAAAGAATCAGCAATTGCGCTTTAAATGCTATTTGTTTACAGTCATGACAGCTTATTTTTCCCCTTAGCTTCTCAACACTTGACAAGGTTTAAAAGCTTATACTTGCCAGGCTGCTATCACACGTTGATATTTATTAAGTCAAGAAGAGGGCACGTGATTAGTGACGCACGGTCATTAAGTAACAAGAATGATCTCATAAGCTCACCAGTTCATCCATATTAAGAGCTGTAATAAAATACACTCGTTAGAGCATAGAGGATAGACAATAGCCTGACGTTAAAGTGCTTTAATCCTATTGCAGTACAGCAACAGCAGCACTTAAATTTAAGGTCATCTGCTCTTACGAGGCTTGATATAATTTGTATATAAGTAAATAAACCAGAAAGTACTGTTAATACTGCTTATAAAGAGCATTCAATGGGATTTTCCATGCCAAATGCTGAAATGAAGATATATACATGTATTCATGGACTTGTCCAATATTCAGCAGGATTCAGCAAGCAAAACACAGAAGAGACTCTGGAGTAATGTCAGACATTGATGCTGAATGTTTGGGGGTTAAATTCATGCAAGACGAATCAGGATGTCAGATCAGTACGAACTTTAAATTGACAGCTGCTCTTCTTCTCTACCCCACACCTCCCGCAGATAATGCCCTAATATTGGAGACGCAGACACTGGCGACACTAACAGTGATGTGTAAATTCTCTTAAAGCCGGAAAGCCAGGAGGTAGGACAGATCCCAGGGGGCAAGTGTCACCTTCCTTCAACTGTCTTTCAGGTCCTCCAGCTGAAATGTTGAGGACTGGAGCAACAGAGATGCTGGGGAGGAAGGGCACAAGAAAAGTGGGAAAACTGAGAGCTGCAAGTCTTCATCAGAGAGCAAGTGAGAATGACGATTGTAGGTCAAGGACGGCTAAGATGACAACTGTGTGAGGGCTGAGACCAAAACAACAAGAACACAGGAAATAGTAAGGGCAGCAAATAGATCAGATGAGGCAAAAGCTGGCCGCAGGAAAAGGAACAGGGTGTGAGTCACAAACTGGTTCTCTGACACCAAAAATTAGACAGGAGGAAAGAGACAGACACCCAAACGGTAAGAAAACAATTCCAAAACCAAAGAAGGAAGAAATAAAAGGATATGCATTTTAGATCAGTAATTTGGAGGACATTCAGTTTCTTAAGAAAACGGTTGATCGACAGTTACAACTTAAATCCCTTCATTGCAAACATCAGATGCAAATATGCTGGAACACGTTGTGATTGTGCCAGTTTTGATAAATTACGTAACTTGTAAGTGGTGGAGGTGTGGGGAAATAGGCAACAAAATTATCCCCAAAAGTAAAATACTCTATTTCAACACTTACATGAGATGAATACTTTTTTTTAATTCAAAATACGTTTTTAAAATTTCCCTCAGTTTTACTTATTTGACCAGGACCTATTTTTAACCTAGTTCCCTTAAGAAAATTGAGGACTTCTATTTGAGATAACACTTGCCAGGATGGATTTTACCAGCTGTAAAAATAGTCCACAATTTCTCCTGCCCATGCAGCCAGAGAGTAGCAGAAATCTGCATGAAACTACTTTTCTTTTAACTGCCAGTGAACCAAAAGCAGGGAAAAAATGAATCATTCATTCAGTTCTAATTCAGCAAATTTGAGACTGACGCTCTCTCACCAAACCTTTTGAGCTCCTGGTGATGTTCTGATTGTGTTTGCTCAGCTCTGGAGAAGGCCCACAGATTATAAACTCTTTCTGACAAGGACTCTCATTTATTTACTGCTGCCCGGAGTTGCCTCAGGGTTCTATCACGTGGTATGGGAGGCCTGAAAGATTGCTGAAGCTCCCTTTCCCAGAATTGTCTGTGTTTTGTTACATAATTTAACATAAACACAGATTCCATAACTTCTGAATGTTTTGGGGAATATTTCACTTTGTTGAGAGTACTAAAAAGCTCTCTTTAATTGAGCCCTTCTTGAAAATGTTTCAGCAACATAAACCCAGATATTACGAATGTCCCACTTAAAAATTCGTGTTTATGATTTTTTTTTACCGACGATTAAAATAATTAGCAACAACTTCATACCCTTGCTTTCTGCTTCCAGCCTCATGCTCCAGGAATATAACCATGCTCCACTGAACTGGGAGCCTCAGGTTCAAAGCCAGAAGCGAGAACAGCAAGAACTGCTGTAATAGCTCACCTCATGATACGTTAGAGTAAGAGTTTTATCAAGACTCGATTTGCAGATTTAACTTGAATCACTTGACAGACTGCAGACTTGAAGCACATTAGGAGAACAATAACTCATTAAAGAGAGGATGAAACATTCCTCCATTTATTGGAAGATATCCTAGTTAGATCGATCTATTTCTCTTAGGCTCATATGAACTCTGCTCCAAAGCCTGATATTGACAAAATCTCTAAAATCTCACCTATGGGAGAAGAAAAGCATGAAACAAAGACTATTGCATTATATATTTAGAAATTAAAAATTAGCCATAACTTTTACAACGTGAGCTGATTCCCTTACAGTTAATACAGCTGTACAGTTTACTCCCAGAGAACCGGGCTTTTTTTGCTAGAGGAGGGGCTTAATGTTTTGTGAATGTCCATCTTCTCTGTGGATAATTTCGCTTCCCAAAATGCTGAAGTTGAAAATGACCACACTGAGAACCATATGTTGAAAATAGGTGCTTTGTTAGAGGAAAAATGGGAGCGTTCATGCAGATACAATAGGCTATTATTCAGTGTTCATAAATTAGTGAATTCGTTTCTTGGAAAGCTGTTGTTGCCAAAAGGCATGGTAGCAATGTAGGTGGCCTTCTAACTTCATTAGTTGTTATCAACAAATTGTAGTAAAGAAAGTACTGTGAAGCAAAAGATGCTAGTCAGAATTGGTAACTAAAATGATGTTCTATGGGTGATAGCTTGCAGCCAGTATAATTCATACTGTGGTAAATAGCACTGTGTCTCAGGAAAACTCAAAAAACCCCGGATACTCAAGACCAGATAGTGACATATTTTTTCAGGCTAGTCAGACTTCCAAAATGCATATATGCATGCATACATACATCTATATATACTCACACACACATAAAATTTCACAAGAAGGAAATGCTTCAACATTGTCTATTGAATGTTTTTTTGTCATATTTAACAATCTGTAACTGTGTTTCCACACAGTAATTATGATCCAGATCTTGGAGTGACACAGATTTGATCCCACTGATGATATCACTGTTTAATTTTCCATTCCCTATTCTGAAAAATGAAGTTCTATGCATGGCTTGTATTTTTACATTTTCCTAATTTCTGTAGCCTGGCTGCTTAATTATACTGCTCTCAGTATCTTTCCACTTCTTCCTTTCACTTGTGTCTCTAAGCTTTGCTCATACCACGTTTTCATTTAGGTATTCTGTTCGCCCTTTTCTCTGAAAGACTGACAGCCTGCACTCGATTCCTTCCTAAGACATATTTCGTGGGAATGTCAATGCTAACCTGTTGGAGACAGAGATCATTTAATATAATAAATATGCACAACCTGAGAGATTAGATGTTCATCTGATCATTCTCCATATTTTATTTATGTGTCTGGCTAGTACTGTTTATCTCACTAAAAATGTGTAATCTAATGAGGTGGCCCTTAAGGTTCAAAAAGAATCACAGTCGGTATGAATGTTCTATAAAATACAGTTATGGTCTACATTTTTAAAAGAAGCTTGTGATTTTGTGAGTACAAGTGAGCGTCCAGTTTTCACTACAGGTGGTCCAGCCAGATCCACACCAACATAGATGCTAAAAGCAAGGAAATAAAAAGTTGTTAGGCCCTGAAAATTAGGTCAGTATAATCATAAGAACAACACATTAGAAATAAAAAAGAAAGCATATCTCTCTTGACAGATAAGAATAAATTGTCTGCAGAATGTAAGAAGGCATATTTTAGCTATACTGACTAAAAAGGAAAACCACCAAAGAAGAAAAATTACTAAAAAGAGAAAATAGAATCTTATGGTATGGCTAAGTACTGCACTTCATTATATCTTATACTTGGATTCAAAGACAAAATGAAAGCTTTTTTTTTTTTTTCCCTAACATTTTTGGTCGTAGATTTAACCCTGTATTTTATGACAGAGGATCATTCAGCTACTGCTAATGAAAGAGACGAATTAAAAAGCTCTCAGTTTTATGTGGCTGCATGGTAGGGATACGCACACAGGAATCATTTTTTTGTTGCACAGGCTCATTAGAAACTGACTTTTTCACTTCATTATTTTCTAAACAATTTATCTCCAGTTTATGGATAACTAAACTTGACCTGCCCCTGTAAGAGGTTTCATTAGATATCCTAAAGTATCCAGTTTCCTCAAATAATTCTTTTTCAGCCATCACAATACTTTTCCTGTTAACATCATAGTTCAGATAGAAGATGACATTGGGAGGTACTATCAAGTGCAGCTACTTCTGTAAAAATAAATAAAAATCCATACCCTGCAAGCTAAAAATCAACCCTGGGGACTTTTTCCTGCAGCCACTAGCTCTGATCACAGCTGCAAAGTCAGTGGAAAAATTGTTATTCATCTCCATAAAAGCAGGCCAGTCCATGCTCAAGGGCTCTGCAACTCTCCGCAGTGTCTTGCCACTGCTAATGCAGCGGTTACTGCTGTGCCCCATGTACATTTGCTGTCCATGGAGAAAGCCCATCCAGCAGATTTGGATGATTTACGTGCTCAGACATGGCACTGCAAAATAATAGGCTATAAAAGCAATTCATTCATCAATGTGACAGTGCTGGCTGTGAAATTAAAACATTGTTAATAATGAGGGTGGTTATTTATAGATCACCTCTAATTCAGAGAAGATCAAGGCACTCACCACTTTTTACAAATTGATTTATAAACTGTATCAGAGGGATAATATCACTTAGCAGCGAAAGCTCTGGAACAGCACTTCATAAAAAAGAAGTGCAGAACAGAGTACGAAGAAGGAATAATATGCCTGTTTACCAGCACCGTGCCGGGATAGGCTGTGCCAACTGGAATTTGCCCAGAACTNGAACAGAGTACGAAGAAGGAATAATATGCCTGTTTACCAGCACCGTGCGGGATGCGCTGTGCCAACTGGAATTTGCCCAGAACTCCAGACCCGATTCCTCTAACCTTGTGAAAGTACTAGAGCATCATAAAAAATCATGCCTGATGTTTCATCCAAAACATGAGAAAAAGACTAAAACTGCAGATTATTTATCACCATAGATGACATTCTAAACCTCGTTTTCTTTCTTACCGAGCCAAGAGTCTATTAAAAGCTTTTGCAAGAGTTGCTCGCAACAGTTGCTTTCTGCTGCTACAAAGTACGCTGCAATGACTTAGACAAAGACATGACATTTCAGAACATTTTCTTTCTCTCTGTTTACACCCCCCACACACACACACGCTCTACCTCCAGATGAAAACTGATTTGTTTACTAAACTGGGATGCGAGTAAGAAAGTATCCTGTAAACTTTCTTGGATAATTCAGCAAGTACTAATATCTCTGCCTAAGATTTTATTATCAGTCAAATGAATAACTTCACCCATCTCTTGACTTCTGCATCAATAAAATTATATAAATATAACTCATATTTTGCACTTGAGACATGTGCAAAAAGCTTAATTACTTAGTAACTTGAAAATAGATTGTGTAATAACATTTAATGAAGCTCAACCGAGAAAACAAAAATGCTGCCTTTCTCATTGAATAAAAATACATTCTTATATTCTAATTTTTAAAATCTACAGTACAAAATGCCCAGTATTTCATGGACAATGACTGTACAGCTAGGTTCTGGCTCTGTGTATTACATTTTTTATATAAGAAATTAATCACCTGAAGAAATCTGTAAGGTGCTCAAACCTGAGAATAAACACTTCCTAACAGTCAAAAGTTTTATTTCTCCAATAGCATTAAGGCAAGCTGAAAAAATCTGCTTTACCCTTTGTATATGGAAAGTATAACGGTCTATGTATATAGTGCCAATATCAATATACTGCTTCTTATTTGCCAAGCAGTGCTGGCTATAATCAAAAGCGCACCTTTAATGGAGCAGCTGAAAGGCACAGATCCACAACTGTACTCAAGTAAGAATGGGATAAGGAGGTGATTGCATCTAAATCTGGTCCTCATCATTTTACATCCCAGATGAGGTGAAAGACAGAAACACTGTACCTCGCTCCCAGGTCTCTCTAACTGGTGACATGTACCATTTTAGCTCTAGCTCCAGCGCTGAGTCTGTCGAAGCCGGTGCTGATGAAATGTGATCTCTCTCTCTTCTTGCCTACACAGCTCTTTGATTAGAAGACTTTGTGAAGAAATAGATCACAAATACCAAGGGCACTCATCTCTATGTGGGTGCCATTAACAATATCCTTCAAGCCAGGCTCCAGGGAGTTTCTGTTGGCGGCAAAGGAGCCTACGTAAAGTAGATAAGCCAAACAAGCATTCTGTCCCCCGTTGCCTAGTACCAACAACATAAACAAATTTTCAGCAACTCAGGTTCTCCACTGGCACAGCTCTTCTCACAGCGATCACGGAAAGTGTTCATTCAATGAGCATCCAGATGATGCATACAGATAACTTTGCCTTTAAATTATCTCCAGAAGGAACAAAATGCTAGTTAATTCCATGAGCTTCAGAGCTCATCCGTCATTTAACACCAGGAAGGATGTAACACAACAAGGCTGGGATCAGTCCTATCTTCCTCAAAGCCAGATCCCCAGCAGCCCCCATCCTGAAGGCACGCAGCGGTGGTTTTTCCACCCCACAGGGACACAAAGGGCTAACGCTATCCCGCTGGGGTCTGTATTTACAATACCCACAGCAACTCATTAAAAAATGGCATAATGTGCACTGGAATAAATTAAATTATCTGGTAAGGATGAAGGTCAGCAAGCAACCTTTTATGCCACTAGACAGTAACATCACCAATGGCACATGGGGGTCATTTAGCACTCACTACTGATACTAGCCAATCCTACATATACATGCACGAACAATTAATGCCTTTCTTTCTTTCCAGACACTATCTTTCCAATCAAAAATTTATCAAGATATACTGTGATGCCTCCCTGTCTTTTATTTTAGCTTATCCTTAATTATCTTTCCTTTTTCTCTTGTGGCTAGGCCAAGATTTCCTTTCCATACTCTTTTCTTCCCCTCTTGCCTTAGGAATGACTTCTTGCTGCATTCCCTCCTTTTTGGAGGTGTCTTTAGTTTGTTCTCTGTTTTGTCTCATACACTGAGACTTCTTCACAAGCCTCTGTGTTTTTCTTCATGTCAGTGAAACATTTGGCACACTGTTGCTATGATCAGAAGCTAATACTATACAGTAGTGGTGATGACTGAAAGGATACCAGAGACAACAACATTTTTGACATATGGAGACAGAATCTGTCAGGAAACACTCATTGCATCTAGCTGTGGGTTGTGTCATTATTCCTTCCTTTCTTAGCTAACGGGGTCTTTGCCATGAAAGACCTAATTCAAGAATCATGTACACCAGCGTATGTGAAGACTAACCTCTGTAGAGCTGTTGATATCTAGATGGAGTTCACTGTCCATCGCAGTCCTACCCCAGCACTGAAATCACACCGGCATGCCGCGGTGTGTTCAGGCTACAGCTCTAGGGCCCTGAGAGGTCTGACGTGGGGTTAGCCAATGGTGTTCTAGAGGCAGGCTATAAGTTATCCAGCAACTGGCATAGTATTACTGCTCAGAATTATTCAAAACAACAAAAAATTCTGTGCATTATGGAATAAAAAATAAGACAACATTACTCACTTGAGTTAAGAAACAACAAACAATGCCACTGTAAACACTGCAATAATTAGGTACAGCATCTTCACAGTGTTGAGTATCACATTTTACTTTATCTTACATACATTTCTTATATAGCGAAGGCAGTAATATCTGCCATGGGGGCAGTAATAATGTTTTGCCAGTTTTGCTACACAGTATGATAGGGACATTATGACACCTTACCCATTAGGATAAAAGCAATTTGTGTTAGCTTTTTTGCAAAGACCCACAGAGAGAGCATGTGCATCTGCTGCTCATTAGCACTTGACTATAAATATTTTTTCTATGGTTAACAGAAATGGTAGCAACAATACATTAAAACCATTTAAAATTGCAAACTTGTTTACCATCCTTTCTTTCATAGTTATCAGCACAGTGATGGAGAGTGTCACATAAAATTCATGGTTTGAATCTGTTTTCACAGTTATCACACTAGCATGACTAGCAATTGCACCAAATATTCATGTATTATGAAGATGACAGATAACCAACCAAAGTTATTTGAGAGAGAGCTACTGTCTTTCAGAAACAAACAATTATTTGAATTCACAGTTTGGGAAAAAACAGGGGATTAAGCTGAACTTCCAAAACCTTAAGCCTTAAAATACACTGTTGAGGATTGGATATTTTCACAAGCCCTGTGTGGAATAAGCACCCAAACAATAGCTCTTCATCCGTAACTTCTGTATTTTAATCTCCTTGGTCTGCAAAATTGTGTTAGAAATTTTGCAACAGCTGTCTTTCAAATGAAATTTCTGGTACTTCCTTATTTGTATCAAGACAGGGAAAAAAGTTTCAGAGTAACATTTATTTCAGTGCATCAATATTTTACTTCTGCTTCTGATCAACACCAAAAAATTTAAGGGCAAACAAGGATATCTAGTGAGCGACAGGGTAGGTATGCGAGAGGAGATTTCAAACAAATTTTCTGGAGCTTCAGAGATCTAGTACACGTTTTAAGCAGAAGTCTCAAAACCATTGTTAAAATTGATTTTTTTTCCCAAATCTTCACAATATATTTGTTTCCAATGTCATTTTTGTGTGTAAGCTGTGTCACTATCTACCATTACCATAGGATGCTTTTTACAAGCAATCATCGGAACTTGAAAGCATCCTTCAGAGTTAGAAGGTGGGCAGCAAGAATAAGGAGCCAAAAGCAAGAACAAATCTGAGGTGCACTAGCTTAGCCATGCCGGCAGGACTCAGAGAGACATAACCTATGCCCTTTCCGGCAGCATCCAATTGAGCCAGTGTATAAACCTCTGCTACACAGACACATTTGACTACAAGGACATCATAATTTTTTCCTCCATGAATTGTGGGAGATCTTTTTCCTCCTCTCTCCCAAGAGGATGAAATTAGCAGCTGTACCTTCGCTAAACAGTGTAACGTGCTCTGACCTATGTGGTCTGAAAGGAACTGGCATGCCTCAGCTGGAAGAACCACCTAATGAAGTATTGATGGGAAGAAGATAGAGAAAAATCAGGTGGCTCCTCAGACAGTGCTAACTATTTAGCTCAGCCGTAGAAAATGTTGTTTCCATTACTTTGGGGGTTTCTTTGTAAATCTTACCTCCTCAGTTCATGATTACATTGGAAAACCACAAGCAAACCCAGACCTAAATGACATGTGATAAAGGAGATAAAGGACCTTCTAACTTGCTGTTTCAGTAAACCTTTTAGATCAGTAAAGCCAATTAGACCAAACTTTCTGCCATAAATTTGGGGAAAAAATCCTTCTTGGAAACGTGGTAATCCCTGAGATAAACAGAGCTATGTTTGGAAAAGGTGTCCCAGGCATATCTATTGATGTGTAATTGGGGCATTTTTATCTTAACAAGAAAAGCAGACATCACAAAATCACTGCTTTGTTTATGTAGAGCTGAGTGGAAAGAACAGGTTTAAACGAAGGTGAACAGCATCCCGTGGTGACAGGAGCAATTTGCTGAGTGTGATAAATACACCAATGTTACTAGACATAACGGGAGCGTTCTGCAGAGGCTGATGACAAACAGCTTCTTCTTCAGCGCCAGTGCAGCATTTAATGCTCCCAGACTGACAGGAAAAGGAGAGAAAAGGAAATGAAAGGAACTTTCACATCTAGCTTCAGTTAATTTGAAGCAGAAATTTGAGACAAGTCTTACCTTTTGAAAACTCACTTGCCCCTCTTTATATTGTATTATGCCCAAAGGCTGAATAAACTTTCTTTTGGTGTTTGGAGCCAAATGATGACTCTGCTCCACAAATATTCCCAGTGCCGTTATATGTGACATAGAAGAAGCTGAAAATATGTGTTTTATTTTATTTTCCAGTATCAGCAATAAAAGTAAAACAAGAACGTTGAGCATTTGTGGTCAATTCATTCTGGAGAGAAAAAAAGAAAAAGTAGATCACAGGAAATCACACTTCTATTCTGCACTTGTAAGATTGCTAGAAGGAGCTGATTGTAAAAAGGAAGCTAAAAATCTGGCGATTTACAAGAAGTGACCACTTCCCCTTTAGGGATTGTCATCATATTCTGATTTACCGACGCTACGTTTTCCTGAAACTAGACCAGAAATAAGACCTCTATAGTAGTTCCTCTATTTTTTAGAATCACCAATAACAAATAGTGATTTACAGTATCCATTCTAGTAGTTATTCATACCTCAGTATTTGAAAATGCTTCATAAGCCAGAAATTCCAGGAATTGTCTCAGAATCTATTTGCATTTCCTTTGGCACCATAGACCATTATTTCCCTATTTCTCACTCTTAAAAATAATGCCGTGCACAGTTCAACATTTTCTCTCTTTCACATTAATGCAAATAAAGGTTTTAGTAGAATAATAGGTTGTGTACAATGATTGCTGATTACTGACTATTAGGTGATAGTTTGTCTGAAGTATTGAGATCTTGCCTGTAAAATCTTGGAGATCTTGATCCAGAAAAACACTCCAGTGTTGAAATGATTCCCATCAATTTGATGTATTTTAGTTAAGTATTTGGTGATTTTCAAAAAATTTTATTTTAAGTTTTCTATCTGCCTCAAAGATATGCTGTTGGTCATGCTCCGAAGTACCTTGGTTTTAAGAGAACTGGTCACTTGACTCTACTCTTGCACCCAGCCTTGGGATTTAGATGTTCGTCTGAGCAGACAAACAGCTGTGGGATGGGATCATCCTGGGTTTAGCACATACACTGGCCATGTAGCTGGTGGAGCTCCTCACAAAGTGTTACGAGAGCCACTGCTTTCTTACAAATACCTCCAGCTACAGAAGGACTGCTGTGACTGCCTCCTTTTGACTTAAAGCCCAGTTTCAGCTGTGGGGACAGAGTATCCTTCCCCTACAGTGAGGTTTTAGTCTACTTTCTGGGATGTATAGGATGTGCAGGTTAAAACTCCTCAACTGAAAAAGTTACTGAATCCCAGGATTTTCACATTTCGTCAGGTACTCTAGCCATTACTACACTGCATAGTAATACCTATACTCACCCCACCCTCTTAACCATACTGAAAGAAAAAAGCAAGGCTAGCTCATTTCCTCAAAAGCAGCAACGTAAGACCCTTAGATTTGAGAGAGAAGCTCAGGCTATGGATCAGAACTGGAAAAGTCCTTCTCCCTCCAGCCAGAAGTGAGAGGGAGGCAGGCAACAAGAAAGGGTTCACAACTCATTCTTGTCCTCGTGGTGCCTCGTTGCCTCTGCATGCTGTGCTCATGGGCCCTCCTAGGCACAGTGCTAGCTGTGTAGGCCTTGTTAATCACGATGCTAATGAGGGGACATCCCTGCTCTCTTCTTAGGGTGTATGGGCACTGGCTGCTTCTCATCATCACGTGGGCATGAGACACGGTGACCTCTTGGTCACCTCTTGGCAGGGTGAATACCACAGCCTGGCCCTGCTCCTGGTTGCCCTCAATCACTTCCATAATAAGCATGAATAGTTTAAAAAAAAAAAAAGTATGACAGGAACTCTAAAGTCATTTAAAAATATAGCTTCCTGGCACAAATACAATTATCGATTCCATCATCTGAGACTGCAGCTTCTGTGACTGCAGTGACATGACAAAAATGTTTCTGCACTAACATCTGAGGTCATGAAGAATTTGAAAGTCCTTGTCTCACTTCATACTTGCTCTAGTTTCTTAAAATTCAGACCATTCAATCACTGCCTCAACTGGTTTGTTCTGAATACAACCATTTGCTGTTAAACTTCTCAACTGTGCTGTCCAGCTTGTTCTTACAGCGTGCATCTTCTCTGACATTTCTTTTTTTTATTCTTTCTGAACTACTTCCATACAGACTTACTTGATTTTGAAATTAAGGTTGAACTGACAGCCTTGAAAATGAATAAATTTAGTTACTGTGGTTATCTATATAAAACATTTTGCATTCGTGTTTTAAAATAACTTGCAAACAAAGGTATGTTCTTTTAACAGTTGTGCAAGCTCAGTATTTTCAAATTTTGTCCTTGCATTATTTTAGTGAAAGAACAGATATTAATTCCCATCCCAGTGCTATATTGTCTCTGGAGGCCAGCAGAAACAGGAGCGACATTTTAGCATTGTTGGATAGATGTAATTCTGTTAACTTACTACTTTCACAGAAATGTTTACCACATGCTTTGCGTTTCCCTGGGAAACTACTCCAATGTTTGGGTCTGATGCAGCTTTCACCAGCTATGTCTTTATTAGTAAATAAAAAATGTCACGAGCACAAAGTCAAGGTTTCTAGATGCCCCATCCCTGGAAATATTCAAGTTCAGGTTGGATGAGGTTCTGAGCAACGTGATCTAGGTGCAGATGTCCCAGCCCATTGCAGGGAGGCTGGGCTAGATGACCTTTAATGGTCTCTTCCAACCTAAACCATTCTATGGTTCTACGATTCTAAAGTCTACTCCAGGGTCGCTCAAACCACACAACCCTTCACACAGTTCTGGCCGCAACTTCAGGCCACGCTAGCTCTCACTGGTGAGGCACGGACACAGCTCCCAGCCCAGAGATCCCGTATGTCATGGGACAATTCCTGCTGGTGGTTTGGATGCAGCCGGCCTGCTTGGTGGCTGGGAAAGGCACTGAGACATGGGCACAAGCTGGGCCCTGTTACTGAGCTTCAGAGCCGAGAACAGTCTGAGGTCTCTTTGATGACGCTGACACAGTTGCTGGTGGTCTCCTCATTGACTTCAGCAAAGGTGGGAGAGTCCCTTTGTCAGTGAGCCTAATGGGTGGTATTGGTCATTGCTTTGTAATGAGCGACAGACAGATTAGAGCTCTGTAACTCATTGCACTCTATTATTGTATCATAAAAGTGCTAACAAAGCCTATCAGCTGAAAACTTCTTTTGCAGTGAAGTAGAAGCACAAACAGATAATACCTTCTTGAAAAAATTTCTACCTCAACTTCTTTGCCTAAGGTAGTACTTCTTGAAGTACATTTTTAGCTGATTAGAAGGCAGCTTGCAGTGCCTAGTACCTACTTGTGGGCCTAAATAATCTGTAAATAGTAAAAGAAGCATAGCATCATCCTGAGCCAAATGCCTACAAAGATGGAAATTGTTTTTTGTCAATAATATCAAAAATTATGGCTGAATCAAGTCAGGTTGCTGAATGCATCAGCTCTGGTGGGATGGAAGTAGGCTGTTAGATCTTCTTCCAGACTATGTATTATAATAATAGATAATGTACTGTACTGTTTCAAAGCTGATTCTATTTTTCTTAGAAAACAGGGTTAGGAACTGGGAAAAATACTGTGTCAGGGTTAGCAAGTGATCTTATATCTGTAAAAGCACTCTTATAAATTTGTAGACTTACATACATGCGTTTCATGTCCCCATTCCACAACATTTGCATATAATTTACAATCAAAATATTTTACCACAGCAAACAACTGACAGCAACACTGCTAATACATTATTCAATGAGTAAAACCTGTACAGAAGCAACACGTGGGATCTGCCTTAGAATACAGACAGGGAAGGACTGTAAAAATGATTATTGGTAGACGGTTTTTGCGGTGAATTCCAGTTTTATAGAACTCAAATCTGCTACCCATACCCAACCTCAGTAATGCGTATTGGGTCAGCCCTGCTCTTAGAAAAGTGGAAAGATCCAAGTAATTTCCTTCCTCACGTTGAACTTAAATTCATTACGCTCAGGTTTTCTTTCCACAGAGATGAGTATGAAGCCACACAAGTAAGCACAGCTGAGGTGGCCTAAACTACCCTAAGAAAGGTCCACTCCTTCTCCACTGCTGCGATTATCAGCGTGAGCTTTGACAACGGGATGGGGTCTCAGTAACACTTCGAGTTGATACCCATCCCCGAGATGGAGGGTGGAGAAAGTGGACCTTGCTCATGTCCTGGAAGTCAGAGTGGGTTGTGTAAGCAGACACCACATCAGTGAGAGCAGCAAAGTAAAAAAAAAATGGGGAGTTAGGGTTGTGTGTGTGAGCTACACGGAGCAGTAATTAGAAATAATCAGCTTGACTGTAGGGTCAGAGCTCACTTGGTAAGCAGGGACTCATGCCTCAGGCACATCTCAGCACCCTCTGCCCAGCTCCCTACTGAGGACAAGGACACCTGCATCCAACAATTTTCTCAATTTGCTTATTTGTCGTTAAAGTGGTCTCATGACACATATGTAGGCCTTTTCATCTCTTCCTGTGCTCATGCTCAGGAAGAGCAGTCTGAAGTCTGGCACAACCTGGAGAGAGCTGATCTGTCGCCCATGTTTGAAATAAATATGTGTTACTTTGGCAGTATTTCTGCTTTGTCTAGATCTAAATTTAGCCTTGGAAAAGGCTGAAGAGCCTCAAAAATATCTGAGATCTCTGTGGGGACACAAAAAAAAAAAAAAAGGAAGGGGGATTTAGATCTGGTTAGTTTGTAGAATACCGTTCATATTTGGCTTGAGTTTTCCCAACATAAACTTGCGGGTTTAGCTTGAGGAGACTAGTGAGCCTGGTGTGCTGCTTGTTTCATCTGCTGACACAAACCAATAGTGAAGGTACACCAGATTACAGGGCAAGCTTCACTGGTTTACAGTTTTCAGCAATTCTTTCCTGATCTCTGCATCCTGAAAGGGACTCTCTTAGAGGTGCTGCATGGAGTGAGGATGGCTAGAAAAGATGGGGTTCGCCTTAATTTGACTTGTCTGTCTGAAGGACAGACATTGAGCCAATGTTCCTCTACAGCCACAGGATACCTCACACCTATTTGGTTCTTACCATAGGCTGCACTACTTTCTTCTCAAGTTCTTCTCCCTCTTTTCTGCTCTCTCCAGCTGTAATAGAGCCCTTCTCTTGCTCACTTTTCACTTCCTCACTTCCCTGTACTCCTCAGTTCCAAGTGAAATTGAAAGAGGAAGTGTTGAAACAGCAGAGAGCTTTTCTCACAGTATTTCTGGATGAAACATGCACTGGAAATCTGTCTGGTTTTGCACTCTCTAAGGACAATAAAACAGCTTCTCTAGCAACATAGCTATGAGTAGATAAGTTATGAATATGTGTATAAACTTGCAGACATAAAAGACTCCATGATTTATAAACACTGTATTACATTTTCCCTCTACCGCACAGTTATATAAACCATGTTTGCCTTCTGAATGAAAAAATATTAAAAAGGAATAAATCAAAACATACAATCATTTCTTTCTTTTCTTCTTTTTTTGTTTTTTTAAGGGAGGAAGAAAACCTGTCAGTGTTTTCCTCCCAAAACATATTTGGACACCCCTGAACTCAGACCTAAAAACAGTGCGCTTTTTTTCTTTTTCTACTTTTTGGTGCTTATTTAAGCATAGCATCTGTCAAGTCTGCCTGCTTAAATCTGGTGGCTAAGAATTTCAGCACCACAGTTGCACCAGCAGTGCACAGAAAAACAATATATTTTAACTAGTTGAAGACCCAAACATGTATACTTAAGGTATACTTAAAGCCAGCATATCAGGCTGCACAGCAAATAATAACAGAACAGAGTGGACAGAAGAGGGGAAGGTGGGGGAAGGATAGAGAACATTCTTTGATATCTGAACAACTACAGAGGAGTGTGCTCCACCAGCTGAAGTTTCTGAATGACCTGTATGGACAGTCCTATGAAAAAGGCATTGCAATAATTGAGCTGGTAACTGAAGAATGAATAATTGGCCTGACATTTTAATGTGTTATAAACATCTACTCAGGTGCTGATGGAAAAAAAAAAATCACTTGTGGTTTTCCATACCACTTGAGACACTGAGTTCCTAAAATTAGATCTAGACATACAGTTGAATTTATTCCTAAATGATTTCAAGGCTTTCTCTGTTTTGTTCAGATTCTTTATGAGCATTTGTCTTGGGGAATACATTGCTTATGACAAAGAGAGTAACTAGAAGGGATCACTTCAATAAGAGAATGAAAATTCAGCCTAGGATTTTATTGTAGCAATCAAGAGACGAGAAAAATAATTTAAAAGAAATTTGCAAGCAATCGGCAAACGGAGAGTATCCTTCAAGAGACCATATCGCTTCTTTCTGAACATAAACAAGTGAAAAATATCAAGGTCATCTTACAAATGTATCTCAAATCAGTTTATAAAAACACCCAGTGAAGGAGATTTCCCAATATTCTTTGGTTACCTGTTTCACTCTTCATTGCTTTTATAACAAGGACTTTTTTAAAAAACAAAATCTGTCACAAATATCTTTTTGGCTAAAAATGTGATTGGTTTTTCTTGTTCTGTCACAGTGGAAAAGAATAAATTCTCTTCCTCACAGCACCTTTTATGTATCAAACACTATGTCCTATGCTACCCACCACCGAGTCTTAGTCTTTTCTAGACTATGCCTCAAACCTTATGTTTTCTAAACTTATTTGTACTGCTCTTCTCTGGGCTACACTTAAGGTGTGTGCATATTTCATGAAGTTTGGGACCCAGTAATGAACAAAGTGTTCTTGCCAAGGCACAAACAGCACAATGTAAAGAGTTACAAGCTCAAATCTTTTATATATATGGTGCTCTTATCTCTGAATGACTTAGTTTTTTTCTCAAAAGAGCTATACTACTGATGCATTTTTCATTTGTAGTCTCAGATCTTCAGTATTCTTTGCCTAACCCTCATTTTTATGAAAAAAATATTCAAATCAGGCCTCAATTGCTTTGGCCCTGAGTTACATTTACCTTTTCGTGAAATGTATTTCTGGGACTGATGTTAATATCTGCATGTTCTTTATTCTGTCAGCAAGATAGTTTCCAGACTTAGTAGTTCCATAGACTTCTGCCACGCTTTCTTCACAAGCCATGGCAGCTTTAGTCCTGCAGTCCGGTATTTACAATACAAACCTAATTGACTTTATTAGCCATTATGTTTTTCTTAACAAATTAACATTTGAAAGGCTTGGTAATTCTATTTAGAAGGTCTGTTGTGGGAAAAACAACCTCCAACAAATGACTGAATTCCTCAAGCTCAACGCAATCATAATTGCTTGATACAAGGTACAGATTGCCTTTGTGTTTTCCTAAACGGGATTAATGCTTGGAGGATTCAGTAACTCCTCATTAACAGGCAAAATGATTGAGTGTAACTGACTTCCAAATAATGGCTTTGGTCAGATTATGAGTGTGCCAGAGAAACATATACCCTAAATGACTGAAATAGTCCTTTCAGCTTTCACTTCTGTGCAGACCATGGATTTGAAGGGATAATAGACTCTCAGCTAGCATAACTGCAAAGTATTTTCTTATTATCTCTAGCTAAATACCTACATGGGCTAAGCAGAAAGGTGAAATTTGAATACCATTTCCTGCCGCCACAGAAGCGAACTGTAATATTGTGGCAGTTGCGACAAAGAAGAGATCCTAGATGCAAAAGTGCTTTTGTGGACCGAGCAGACCTGTTCACCATGTGATAGCAACAGCCTGTACTGTAATTCAGAATTTCTATAGAAAGGGGGGAAAAAAAGCATCATTTGGCACATAAGACTCGTGCTGTCAGTTTTTTCTTAGTGCTTGAAGCATTGTATGTCTATATCTTGAAGAAAATGTGAGTTCTGTGCTTTGATAAGGCATTATGCACACCCATTACATAAATATCTGACGGACCCAAGCAATGATTTGGCACCGTGTCCCTGGTGTCTTTTTTTTTTTTTTTTTTTTTTGCAGCAGTGATTGATGATGCTACTAGGTGTATGATGCCTGGAATTTTGTTCATTTTCAAACATCTGGCAAACTCTTAGCCTCAACAGTTTGAAAGCTTCCAGAAAGATAATTGAAGAGCTCTTAAGTGAGCCTCTCGGGGCAAATGACCATGGAGTATTCATTAGGAGTATGATCCAGCTCCCACTGATGGCAATGAAAATCCTTTCATGGACAGCAAAGGGAGCCAGGTCAGGCTGCTGTCACATGGTTACTTCCAGGTAACTTCTTCTTAAGCTGTAACGACCATACAGAGACCTCTAAAACAATGGTTTTACAGCACTGTAAAAGCAAGGAAAATTCTCCTATTACAACTTGAAACTAGAATATACATGTAAAACCTACTTCCTGGATTAATACTGTTGCTATTACTGAGCTAAAGGCCTTTACTTCCCCTAGAAATGTGCTGCTGAATTTTTCTTTCTTTGCTCAAGATGCCATTATTCTAAATAACAAAGGAATGGGGGGATGGGAGTGTGGAAGTGGGTGTATTTTCTGCACATCACACTGTGTCCCTAACCAACACATCACTGCTAGCACTGTGAGAGAGCCCAACGACCTCAACTGCACCAAGAACACGCACGATAACATGGTTCTTGCTCATACAAATTTATATTTTAAGTACTACTACACTGCAATTGAAGTGCTTGTTTGTTATGCTCTGGTGATTTCCAGCTGCAGAATGGAAATAAGTCAAGCACTTCAAAGAGCTGAAATCATTTACTGAGCATTTTTAACTTATTACGCACATCAAAAGACAAGATAACCAAACGACAATATGCAAGGACATTGCATAAACAGCTTTAAAGCATTTCTTATGAAAGCACTGTGTGGTTGGACTAGATAGTGTATCTACTTGAAGGAGCCAGCGTACTCCAGGAAATTTTAATGGGACAAAAAATTAAAAGGCCGAAGTGGGAAGCTATAAAATAAAGCCTGGGCAAGAACACTTCTGATTTTAATAGTGACTTCAACAGAAATCTGTAAGAAAGATCATCATTCATATCAGCTGGACAAGCACAAAAGCAGGATATTATGTCAGGAGAAAGGAAGAACTGTCTTTGAAAAATCAGAAAAAAACAAACTATTGCCTAGCTTCACCTCTGAAAAAGATTTTGGGCTGAGAACTAGGCTCCTTACGTCTCACATGACTCAAAAATATTATCTTGATGTCATCCATAGGCATGAAAGATAACAGTATAAATATGTAACACACAACTGGTTTGTCTCTCATAAGAGAGGAAAAGCCCTAGAATCTGCAACCATTGGGTGTTAAAGTCTTTCTAGTCAAATATGATTATCAGTTTTGACCAGGTTCCCATTTTATTCTCTATTGTACAATAAAGAGTAAGCTGAGGAAGCGGAGAGTACTGTCAAGCAGCGTTGCTACTGAGTCAAGGAAATAGAAACTCAGCACATGAAATGAGGAAACACCTCTCTTCTCAGCTCTAGGTAGTAGGATTTGTAGTTACTGACTCCGTTTGAAGGGGCAGCTTTCCTTCTCCCCTGCTGGGGGACACAGGAAAGATGCAGCTTCTCAGAGTGAGTTGTGACAGTGTCCCCAGCATGTGGAACAAGGGTTTCCAATGGGGGGAGTTGCTCCTCAGAGAGGTGCAGTATGTACTTCCTTCAAGTTTATCAGGTTACGTAAACTAATTAAATGCTTTGCCTCTGTTTTGTATGGAGAAATACTTTTTATTAAATGGGAACTTCACATCTACCAGTGTATTTTCAAATCTGGTTGACACGGTTTCTAACACTATGTAGACCTAAGTTGTTGGGTATTTGTTTAGAATTTTAGAAGCAGATGGAAATTTTCAATTAAAAAGTAATTTTTTCTCTCCTTTGTAGATTTTCTCCTTTTCTAGTTTAATTCCATATGTCAGTTAAGCAGGATAATAGTCCAAGTGAAAAGAAGAGAAACAAAAAAAAAAAGGCAGGAAGAAGACAAATAATCAGTTCAATATCATACAATATTTATTACTGAGTTGGCAAATTGTGAGACTTTTCATCAAAATAAGCCAGTCTGGCATTATACTCTGCCTTGTTTTTCTCATCTCCAAAAAGCCTCTTCCAAGAGCACTGAATACTACAAACTTCTCTCTTCTAGGCTTAATTACTTTCTGGAATAAAAAGAGAATGCAGTCAAAGAAAAGACATTTTTTTTTTGTTCAATGTCTCACTAATATTTAACAACGATAAAATAGATTATTAAACCATGACTAGCATCATAATACTTTTGTACATACATTTATGTACATCGTAAGTCTTTACTTCTAATCAAAAACTAAGGAATTTATATCTTAACCACATACGGTGTTATCTAACACAGTGTTTTCTGGAATATTTGTAATGATGTGGGTGGTAGTGATGATTAATGCAAAAGACACAAACAGCCTTCTCAGAGTTTTTCTCTCACAGATTTAATACTTCCATGTCCAAACTTGTCCATTGATGGTAAACCAGAAAATTATGCTAGACTATACCAGAACACAGCTACACAAATTTTGCGAAGTTGGGCTTGTCCCTCCAAGCCAGTGATCACCAGGGGATAGCAGATGTGAAGAGTGGATATGATTTACAGCGTCTGCTGCAGAAAGCTGCATTAAAGGAAGTTAAACAGAAAACTTATCTGTAGCTCCAGGACTTGGGAACAGTGTGTTGGTCAGAGGCAGGGACGAAGGTGGGGCTGGAAACTACAGTGGATGTGCCAGTCATTTATACCCTGCCAGAATGGTCCCTAGGACTGTAAGGCAGGCATGCACCGTCATGTCCTTTGCAATCTGGATCCCTGTTGCCTCAGGTGTGACGCCTGGGCCTGGCCACTGCATTTGGATTCCTTCCTCAAGGAAATCAAGGTGCAGAGCAGGAAGGCTGTGTGAACTCACCCAAACCTGCAAGCTATGGAGCCTGCCCGGGTCCCAAACCCTAGACACAGCGTAAGAAACCACCGTACTTTTGCAGACCAGAGAAAATTTATTTGCTGTTGTCCTGAGCCTGGGGTAGTGAAAAGTGCACTAAAGGCTTACCCATGCCTATGCAAAGCATGAGTTTAATGGGAGCTGAAAGATTTTAATGTGTTCCCAGAGGCAAGTATAAAATGCTAGTTTAGAATGTTTGGCAGCATTTGCCCAAATATAAATAAATGTGATGGTAGAGGTAACTGTTTACAGGTTAAGATGGGTTTGTGCCTAGGTTAGTCAGGCTGAGCCCTGACCTCTGGACCATTCACGCTGTTAATCTCCTGACCCACACCGATGGTTCCTGCTCCCACCTTTGTGCCTGCAAACTCCTGAGCAATGCGGAGGCTGAGATTCCTCTCAGGCAAGGGACCCACCCAGCATGTCCACCTGTTGCAGTCTGAAAAGCACCGTAACGGAGAACACCTCCTGCTAAGAGCTGAAGGATGTGAGTACCCTAGGTCTGTTCCTGCAGTGTAGCATAAGCCACGGCTTGGGTCTATAATGCAGTAGAAGGAGTATTCATATAGTCAGGCTCCAGCAACCACTAGCACTGGTTCCAGCTAAGCCCACCACGTCAGACATCTGCCCAGCTACAGCCAAGTGTGGAAACACTAGCTACGAGCCCAGGGACTCACCAAGACTAGTGTCTGGATTTAGTATGGTCTACGTGTGTATGTGTGTATATATATGTATATAAATGCCACGTGAAATGGAACTGCACTTTTGCAAGGATAAATGTCAGGGCTGTGCAGAGGGTATGACCGGATTTACATCCTTTGTTGGCTGGCACCGGTAATGTGCTCCGAGTTATACACAAACAATTCTATTTCCCAAATTTTCTCACAGTTTTACCAGCAATATTATTCTTCATTATTAAAACAATTCACTGAATTGTGGGGATAATACCCTTACTCATTTCATCTGACACACTGTATAATAAGAAATGCATCAAACTTTACGTAGTTATTAACCTAGGGTTAATGGTCATTGCCCATCCCAGTTTGAGTGAGACAGTCCTGATTTTTGTGGGAAATATCTTCAGGGCAGAGTCTGAGGGAACAAATATTTAAACACAGCAAACATGTAAAACACATGATAGTGGGCACCATGGGTACCTCAGCTGGCTACTTAGTGAGACACTACTTCAGAGACAATACACTGAACTTCATTCAGGACCTGTATGTTTGAAAAAAAAAAAACAAGTAAAACCAGATTTGAATAATAATTTTCGAACATAAGCCAGCAAGAAAGTCACTTGACATCTTCTGACAAGTATCTGGAGCCACCTCTCTCAACACTGACTACAGAAGCATTTTGAAATAGCTTCAGTGCATGTCCATCCACAAGAACCAGTGGTTTTAGCCGCTCATTTGAAATCTTCTGACAGGAAGTCACTGTGCACAGTACTCTCAAGCCACAATCCTAAAATTCTGCCCTGTCTTTACTGGCATCAATATTCATTCTTTTTCCAAAAGAGAGAATTATTTTCATCATAAGAACCACGGTCTCTCATGGCAGAGACTGGTTTCTGTTTCACCCAGAATCTCATTGTCAATACACCTTATCATACATGGCCCAGCTTTTATGGCTTGTCTCACAACGAGCATATTATACCCATTTTCTTCATCTTTCCGCAGTAACTACTGGCAACAAAATGCTGCACACACTGATTAGCGTGAAGTTGCTCTTTCCATTTCTCAGGGTCAGAGAGGAGTAAGAGGAGAGATCTTAGCTCTCACCAGCGCAACGCAAAAAAACAATCGTACATGTGTGCTCCTTGCGAGGGTGCCTGTTCTTGATACACTCGTCCCTTTGCATATTTTTGGACTGTTTTGCTTACTAGATGACCCCGGAGCTGATGTAGTAAGGACCAATCTAATAAAGGATTTTTTAACACCACCACAACAAAAAAATCTTAGTATTAAAATTTTTTTCTTTCTCTCAAATATTGGTAATGTTATGAAAATGTTTTAAAACATATTCTGAAGGTGATTTTGTTACAGAAATACAGTGTATATTCTTCATGGGGTAGTACTGAGCCGAATAATGTGATTATTCCTGCTCATTCTGAAGAAAACCTTCCTTAATTCTTATAGTAATAAGATATATAATATAGGAACTTCAAACACTCATATCCCCAAGCTTCAGAAGCCTCAGATAATATTTAGCACAACTTCAGATACAACAAATCTTTTGTAATTGCCCAATTCATCTGTAATGATCAATAGTGTAAAATTACAATGTTTTAGTTTAAAGCTGTTAGCCTTTAAATCTTAGTTTAAAGCTGTTAGCCTTTAAATCCCCCCAGTTTTTCAAGATGAATAAAGGTTTAGACCAATCATTTGAAATCCGATTGCTCAGCTATACCCTGGGCAGCAAACCAAATTTGTTTAAGACTAATTTTATTTCAGGCTTGAGAATTTTGGTCATCAAAGGTTGCTTCAATAATCGTGTTAGCTTTACATTGGAACAGATGCTTCTAATTGTAAGACTAAAGTCCTCAATTGAAGTCTTTACTCAGATGAAGTCTTTATTCAGACAAAACTCCAATTTATCCCTTTAAACAAAAGCCAGCATACTTTGTGAGAGCGCTGAAGGAGGACTAGGGACTGAGCTAGCATCCTGCACTGGAGTTTGTCCTACTAGTCCGTGGATGACATCTGCGTTGTAAACAGAAGATTCAATGATGTTTTTAAAATATCTGAAACAAGATCACAATTTCCAGGAGTGGGATTAATTTTGTACTATAAATTCTGAGAGTAACAAGTTAGCATGGAAAGTCTGGATAGTAATTTGAACTTCTGTTTTGATTGCCACTTTAGTCGTGTGGCTCATAGTTACAGAGAAAAAAAACGAAGATTTGGCTAGGGCCTATCTTACAGCAAATAATAAAAATGTCATTCTAACAAGACCGGCTCTAATTTGCAGAAGGTCAGAAGGAAATACCATAAACAATTTAATCTTCTCTAGGATCCCACCCGTTCTGTGAAAACGAATCAGCAAGTCAAATCTATGAAGTTTTTAACCGCTTCTGACTCTCCTTGCTGTGGAAAGGGTTCATTTCTGTGGCACATCTAACAACTAATTCACACAATAAATTACTATCGCGTCAACCTTGATAACGGCTTTCTCTCAATTGTAAAAATCAATTCCTTAGTCTGATACTTCGATATTATGGTTGAGTTGGACACAGCTGTATATCTTATAGTAAACGTTAATTTGGACATAGAGTTGTCTTGGATGCAGCCTGAGAAAGGATACCTGCTGGGACCCAGTGAGGGTGAGGAGCAATGACAGAATTGCCCAGGGCCAAAGGAAACGAGGTGCAGAGGAGAAGGAAGGGGCTGGGCAAGGGGACTCAGAACAAAGGGCTAGGTAGGACAGAAGGCAAGTGGCTGAAAGTAAACTGAGACAAAGAGCTGGGCAGGTTACCCTCAGACATACTGCAAGACGTCTGATAGATGCAAGGTGCATCTGTTCCTGGGAAGAGGAGTGGGCCTGGCTAGCTAAGAAGAGGGAAGTAGAAGGGAGAATCAGGGTGAGAAAAACAAAAAGTTAGGATGTTGGGGAAAAAGTGAGAAAAATCTGTGTTCCCCAGGACAGACGCCAGGGTTGATTCCAGAGCTGCTTCATGGGAAGGCTTAATGCAATGTGCTGCTCCTCCTTCACCCTGAGACCACCACCTACTCCTTCTGTCAGTTCCTCTCTCAGAGGTCCCTGCACATATTTAAATGTTGCAATCCTATGGAAGACTATGTGGCAGAATTTAAGAGTTATTTGCTTTCTTGTTAAATGGAAAAAACAAGGAAGTTCCTGTCAGGGCCCTGAGTGCCTTACTGGCCCCTCTGACCTCACCTGGACCCTGTATACACTCCTGCTATGGACCAGGATCCCCTTTCCAGGTCCGCCCAGGGCCTTCAGTCTCTGCCCCAGTAATGCTGTAAGATGACGGTCTCCAGCCCTGTCTCCTGTTCTCCTGGGCTGTGCCCTGACCACAAGGGCACTGCCCAGCCAGGGCTGGACTCACCCTCATCTCCCAGCTCCAGCTCCTTAGGGCAGCACCACTCTTCCTGCTCCCTGGCACTTTCACGTAGGTGAAATCACATCAAAAGATGATAAATACAGCAAATTCAAGCACTTAGAAGTACGGAAAGAGGAATGAATCTCAATTGGCCCCTTCCTGTGGAACAACTTTGTGAACAATAACACACAGAGGCTACGGCATAATCAATAATTTAGTCTTCCATAACAAGTTTGCATAGTGTAGGGTGGCAAAGGCAGTGTCACGCACTGAAGAGCAAAGTGAAATGTTAACGGTATTCTGCTAAAAGAAGTTCTGTGCATTCACCAAGGTAAGAACACACTGATTAAGACAAATTCCTGTACGAACAGCAGTGCTTCAGCTAACAGTCAAAATAAATCAAAATAACTTCCCTCTTTCAGTGCTCCCTTATCACGAGTTGGATAGAATATGTTCAGTTTCAGAAATTATGTCGACCGGGATTGTTTGCATAACCCATGTCTGCCTTGAGATGAGTCAATTCTGTTGAATCAAGGTTATGTTTGGTTTTGTTTTAACTCAGCAATGCTACAGCTCAGTTTTCGTGTCTGGCTGTATTTTACTCCCACACTGCACCTGACTGGTTTTATGGTATCCACCTACCATGTATCTTTCTTAGATAAAAGATTTCTGCATTTAAGTATTTTTAGTTTTTCCATTTAGGTATGACAGGTCAAGAACACAGGATATCATTTTAAAAAATCACATTAAATGTGAAACATTTACATAACATTTTTACATATTTTTTTTAATTTTTACATAATTTACATAAATTTACATAACAACATTCACATAAATGTGAAACAAAAAATAATTTCCTGAGAGATTTTTTTGGGGAAAAGAAGATTTATACCTAAATAAACCCGATCTTTAGACTTAGTTTTTTGCTTCAAGTGAAAAAGAGATAATTTCCTGAAATCTATAATGTTCTGTTACAGTCCTTATCTCATCATTCTTGTTCATTTCCAAGAATAGATATTAGACATCATCTGGTGTGATAGTGTGCTGTGTTTATAAGTCTGATATGAATCACCTCCAAGTAAAGCTGTGGCACAAAACTGACTGCTCCCTGTACAGGATCTGGCATACAAATTAGTCTGCTGCCATAAATCTGAATTATGGCACAGGAAATGCCAAACTTACCCACTTGGCCGCTAGTAAAACCAAAATGCTTATCTGGATTATTTGCCCTGAAGTGACTGATGCATGACAAGTTTTAATTATGTGTTTTATTCTGGACCTGCTTCATGAAGAAAAGCTAGTAGGCAAAAAAAGACAGGTTTTTGAGGAGTTACATTCTTAAGAAGCTTTAGTGTAAGCCAGTTAGAAATGCTTTCTGTCTTATGAAGAAGTTAAGCAATGCTTATAGGTGTGTGTGCGTCAGGTCTCCCTCTGTCTTATGGTCTAACTGATGGCTGATCAACATCTCTACCTAGCAACAAAGGGGCTATGAAATTCTGGGAAGCCAGTTGAAACACTAAAATGGTGTGGACATCAGAGTAAGTCTTAAAGAAAGGCTTCACATTTTATCTGCTAGCAGTGGATGCCTGCAAAATGGGGAAGAGTCAGAAAGACTCAGAAAGCAGCTTATTGATCACAGCACTGTCTGTCAAACCAAGTTTTTAACAGATTTCAGTTCACAAGAGAAGGTTAGTTATGAAATTGTATGGCAGCAAGTTGAGTACTGTACTCCATGTGAGAACAACTTTAAAAGAAGGTGGGAAAAAAGGGGCTGTTAGGGAGCCGCTGAATCCAGCAGCCAAAGAAAGGCAAGGCTGCCCCTGGCACGCACCAGGCCCAGCAAGGCCAGTAGGCACGCACACAAGTATGTGCATATGCCACATCCACATATATACATAGCCAGCCACACAGATCAGCACAGACAGGCACACTTAGTACGCACATGAATGCAAACAGCACTAGCAGAAGTTCCTTTAATGGGAATATATTTGTGTGTACACACGAGGCGGATGGATCCCTGCAGCAGCTGTCCAGCTCAGACACTCGGTCTGCCCAGTAACTCCTAGTCTCCCCAGTTGCTGGCATTGGGGCATACAAGCTCCTGAGGCTGCAGCACCATTGCAGAACCCTCTCGCACACACCAACACACACACAGACACACACACACCTTTCAGTCAGCCCTAGACACCACGATCTCTCTGGCAGTTGCCCTGGTCCCCATTGTAGCCAACTCCTCTGGTGGTCTTACGCACAGAGACACACATATCTTATGGCTGCTTTGAAAACTGGCTCCCAAGACCATTATCCTACTTGATGGCTAGTCCAGCTTGATACGTGCTAGCTATCGAGCACTGCCATATGTACTCTGACTCGCTGTGGTTGCTGGCACCACAGTCGTGTGGTCCCTTTGACCATGACCTGACTCCAGTTGCTGGTACGTAGAACTCCAAGCATGCATGCATACAGAAGGCAGGCCTCTCACCTAGGAAAACAGTTAGAAATGGATTTTGATAAGAAGGTAGGAAAAACTGCTCTAGTCAGCCAAAATGCACAGCCAGATAAGTGCACTGACTAGCAGCCTGTTTACATATGACCAGCCCTGGCTCTATTTTCCCGCATTTCTTCATCTCCAAACCACCCTGAGCCCTACTTTTCCCTGCCTTTGGTTGCTCCCCTAAACCTCCCATTATAAATCTCGTGCAATCTCAACATGTTCTTCGCCTGCATCCCATAATGTGTCCCACACCCACAAGCAGAGCCCCTCTCAGTCCAAAAGATGCTCCAGAGAGCAGCTGCTGCTGGTGCTGGGTGCCGCTTCCCATCTGGAGGCTGATGGCATTGCTGGGACAACCCTGGGAGAGACCATGTCCCTTTCCCTGAGTGGGTTATGGGGTTCTCCCGTCTGCTGTCGTGCCCCTGAACTCCTTCGTGTTTGTGGAAAAGAGCTTTTTATCATACAAGCTAGTAAAGGATTTCTGTCAGACTTGGATCTGATGGTGCAGTTTTGTGGCTGAGACACGAGGGGACCCTGTTAGTCACGCCTCGGGACTGAGGACAAGCACTGGCCTAGCTAGACCATGGCGAGCCCCTGAAGTCAGCCTTTACAAAGCAACCGGAATATTACAAGCAAAAAAAAGTCACCAATTCAGACTGAATCTTGAAAGAGGCTCTGTCATTGTGAACACAATGAGGAATCAAAAATACCACAAGAGACCTGAGGCAAAAATCTCCAAGGCCGTGTTCACAGCACAAGGAGTCCCACAAATTAGAGCAAAAGCAGACAGCATGATGACATGTGATGTTTGGAAAAAACACAAGAGGCTCACTGGTTTATATCTCTTTTCCTGAGTTTGCATTAGCACTGAAGTGTGCAAAACCTGGGTAAATACAAAAGACATCAGAACTGCTAGATCAGGGCAATAACTCCTGCAATAAAGAGCAACATTGCAGCAGGATATTACTTTTTTGCACTGAAAGCAGAAGGGATTGTATTAGTTTTGATAGGGATCTGTAGATCACTGTAGAAAAGACCTCCAAATCTGGGTTGAAACACTGGGCATCGCAGAACCCTCACTACTCTAAAATCCAAATGGCTCAACCACAGTAGCCATTGCAGCTGGTTCCCTCTGCTGCCCTAGGCCACTGGGATGGTAATGACTCTTGGCTCCTCTGCGCCATGCACCACACAGATCAGATGTTACATGCCTTCAGCCTCCCACTCCACCCCCTTAATGTGGAGGCGAAAGCAGGAAATTGTTTTGGTTGCTTTGTCACAGGCTATTTGCAAACACAGAGGAAGGTCCTGACCGCTGGCTCCCAACAGCTCTCCCACATCTCCTTGCAATGGCTCCCATAGAGGGGTGCCCCCAGCCAGCTCTGCTGGGCCACACTGGTCTGGGTAATAGAGATCTTGTGGGTATTATTTGAAATTCCCTTGCCTGGCAGTGTCCATTGTTAGTTAATAATTGTTGCATATTTTCTGAGAGAAAGGGAGGTGGAGGGAGGAGCACCTTTAGAAGGCTCTAATAGCAGTTGCTTGGAGCCATTTGTATGACACGTCTCAGCCTTTGTTATACATTAACCCTTAGACTGTAGACAACGTGAGGCTATATTTAACTTGCATTCTGCGGTACCTCTCTTACCCCATCCCCACCCTCTCTGCACAGACTCCCCAGCTGCCCAGACAGCGTGTGGCACGTCATGGCACCCTCACAGCCTCAGCCCCCACAGTTGCACCCCATGGATAAGCAGGCACATTTTGCTGGGGCTGGTGCATGCCCAGGTCTTGCTGCAGAGCTGGGAGACAGCCAAGACACGTACCTGGGAGGAGCTGAGTCAGAGGGAGAGACTCCTTCGCTCCAAGNCCCCCACAGTTGCACCCCATGGATAAGCAGGCACATTTTGCTGGGGCTGGTGCATGCCCAGGTCTTGCTGCAGAGCTGGGAGACAGCCAAGACACGTACCTGGGAGGAGCTGAGTCAGAGGGAGAGACTCCTTCACTCCAAGATGCTTCTGAGCAACACATTACATGTTGTGACCTTAGCCACCTTTCAACATGGTTCTCAAACCTTTTACGCTATAAAGGTAATAAACTTCAGTTGTTTTTGCTGTGCATCCACTTACAGATCTGTCACAGTGAAAGCAATAGGGAAAAGATCTCAGTTTGGACAGTGAGATGTATTATAAGGAAACATAATGTGCATTCTCTATCCTTTACTTATGAATCAAATTTACCATTTGTGGAAAGCCTCTTAAAGAAGATAAGATTCCTCCAAATTACAATGGAGGAAAAAGGAAAGAGGAGGATAGTATAAAACTAGATTTTGTTTTTCCTCCCCAACACATGTAGTCTCAATAAAATTCTTTCACAGAGTATTTCACTATCACTAGCTCTAGGGAAAAAAATCTCATCTGCTTTCACTGTAGCCTCCTGTTCCGTCATTCTGTTTCTTTTCATGTAAATTATTGTAAAATACTGCTGCTGTTGTGCATTCACTTTTCTGGCTGCTCTGGGAGACATCACCTTGGGGCCACCAGAGCAGCTCTTCTGTTCAGAGTGCATTACTCTCCAGTTTGTAAAAGGATTTTCCATTATTGTAAGGTGCATTTGTGTTATACTTAGAGCATTTCTACCCTGAGGTAGTGTCAGACTGGCATCACCCAGAAATGAAGCCATGACATCGTGATGATCTGGTTAAATGCTGAATAAAAGATACCGATATGCTCGAGTGTCACCTGGTGAAGGACAAAGAAGTGCACCGTCTTGTACCCACTGTACAATGCACTGTCAGAAAAACCCTCTCCTTGCTGCACTGCCCAGTTCTGCCTTTGGTTGTGCCTTTGTGTGCCCTTTTAGTCACAAGGTGTAGAAAGGCGGTTCTTTTTTTTTAATGGTCCAAAATTTCAGGAGCATTTTCTTAGAGCATCTAAAAATATTTCTAAAAGGAGACACACAGCACATGTGTTTAGGTGCTCCTTCAGTTAGAATCCTAGAAAGTGCATCCCACATTGCATCCTCTCATGAAACACCTGTGAAAAAATGTAATAATAACCCGGGAAACTGTTGCAAGAAAGTTTGCATGCCTGTGTGCCTTCTCATTGAGCATGGGAGGTGAAGTTGTCACCAGGTTTACAGCTTCACAGGTCCCTCAGATCCACAAGAAAGGGGACAAAAGATCCCCAGGAGGGTTTTCTTTCTCCAGATTGTTGCATCTTTCTTAAAAAATGAATGCCCAGGTTTATAAGAGATCAGAAATCATCTAAGTCAGCGCAGAAGGCTGTTTCTGTCTCACCCGCAAACTTCACTCCTACAGTTCCAGTCCCACAGGCTCACAGCAAAGACAGAAACCCCAGCCACATGATCTAGAGAGGCATGGATGCCATGAACCACCGACCAGAGGTAAGATCTTCTGGATCTGTGAAGTGGAAGAAACAACGGCAGATGCAAGTGTGTGAAAGACCCAGGGAGAACTGGCACTCCGCTGCTGACACGCAGAAAGATGCTGCGCCTGCCTCGAGGAGCCTCTGACCCCAGAGAGCAATGATGCTAAACTTCAGCAGCCGGAAAGTGAACAGAAAATAAATGCAAGTTTTGTCTTTTGCAAAGCCCTTGATAAACACTGTCTTTCTGTGTGAGAGTAAATCGCAGGCACTTTAAAATTCTGCACTGCAAGAGATTCAAGAGGACTTCCACAGCCTCATTCAGTGACTCTCTTCCCTCTCTCCCAGTTCATGGATTATATTGCAGAAAGACAATTTCTGCATTTACACTATTTTTTTATATTCTTGCTAAGCATTCCCTGCCAGCCATCTTGGCTGATAAAACAGTGAATTAAACAGATCAGAGGTTTGACTAGCTGTGGCTGTTCTTATGTTGCCTTCTCACTCATTCCACATCACTCGCTCGAAAGAGAAGGGTCACCTCTCCTTGGCTCTTGCGCTTGGCACATTTTTTGCACCTCGGTAAGTGGGTATTAACCTGGCCTGTCAGTATAGCAGAATTTTGCACTCACATTTTCACAGAGCAGGACACGGAGAGTTAGAGCAAAGCCCTGTGAAATCAAGCTGACAGTTCCTGTAAAATCTCAGACACCTCTCAGAAGAACATTAGTATTTCCTGGCTCTCAGAACCTCATGACAATGATAGCAAACTAAAGATTTGAACATTAATTCTATTTATTTCATTTCTTTTCCACAGTTTTTCTATCACACCCATGGACTCCATTTTGTGATGAATTCCCAGCTTAGCTTTTGTTTCCTGTAGTTTTAAGACTTCTCCAAGCTGGCAAAACACAAGGCCAAGAGCACCTTCTGGGGAGAGACTTCCTCGCCCGATGCACGGAAAAGCAGAGACTGGTTTCTTTGCATTCATTCATGTAGAACGACATCTCCCTGCAGACCATTGCACTGACTGCAGTCTTATTTCGTCTGCAGCCTTGGGGAAAACATACAAAAAAATCCCTCCAGCATCCAGATGGTGCAGTGAGAGGCTGGAGTGAAGAGACGCTCCGGAGTTCCCTGCGTGTGCGGAAACAGCCAGAGCCACTCTCCAAGACCTACACAAAAGAGCCTCTGTCTCTACTGGTGAGAGATCTCTTTGAAGCTTGGGAATCCTGACTGGCAGCATTTCATATCTGGCCATCTTTAGGTTTGGAATAATGAAGAATGAGAAAGAAGAAAAAGATGGGAAAGGAGAGAGCAGGGAAGAAAAAAGGGTAGGATCAGCTCAGAACAGGTCTGGCTAAGAGCCCGTGGCAACAACATACATTTTGCATTACCACACCTATGCCATTTTTTGTTTTAAGGCTTGCTCATCAACATGGAAGTCTCCAGTCTACTTTTGACCTTTTGACCAGAGAGTGGGAAACTGCTCTCAGCTGAGAAGACATGTTATAATTCACTATTAAGAAACATAAAACATCCTCAAGATAAAGGTACATCGTAAAATATAGTAAGCCTAAACTAAGAGCATGCAGTTTCATTTTAAAGAATGCATGTATTGCTGGTTTCTCTATCAGATTACGGGGATTTCTTTACACAAATAAATTCCAATTACCTGGAAATAAACTAGTTATGTTTGATTATGAGCATTTCCAGGTTTTGAAAACTCTAATTCACTTCTTAGCTTCCTATTGTGGTCTGGTTACAAAATATATTTACTCCTATATGTCTTGCTTTCTCCACTCACAAACCGTGCAACGTCCTTTTTGGAAGCTGTAAAAATGTCGTAGCTGATTCTTGTACAGCAGCAAACATTTGTTCTTTAAAGATGCAAAATGTTCTATAAGGTATACTTATAATGGTAACAAAACTGTTCCCTTAAGCTGTTTTTCTTCATCACTGTCAGCTTCCTGTTTCCCTAATGTAGAAAACAGAAAAACTTCATTCACCTCTCTGATCAACTGTTCGTTTGGTTTTTTCATCATTCTACCTTATTCAATTTAATGTCATTTACTGTTGCCAGAAAATGACTTACAAAATAAATTAAGCTTTCACTCTCAGGTCTTTGCATACAAAAAGAATCAACAGTTCATTTCATTTGCAATATTTTATTATTTATTCTGCTATTTTCTGTTTCTCTCTTTAAAATGCATAACTTTGATCTTATGAGCAAAGTTTCCTAATATTAGGTATTTCAGAGATAATGCAAGAGGTATGCTTAAGACTTTTTTGACTGAACGTAAAAGGGTGCTAGAAATGACTCTCCACATCTAAAAGCAGATCGGCTCTGATTCACCAAGGCCAAAGCAAGAATGGCAGAGAAAGAAGTAGACCTCAAGAATTTGTGATTCTGTCACAAGCTTTAAAACTAAGTCTTGCTTGTTTGAAAGTGTCAACCTTTCACTTTCCTCCAAGTATGCTTCCCAATGCTTTCAACACTTGTAGTTTTATCATAAACTTGCAGGACTTCAAAATTTCCTTCATTATTTGACTATAACAGGCTCTCTTATGAAACGTTTTGACACAGGCACTGTCCAGCTGTATCTGATCTGTACGCAACTCACAGGTGATACCAGATGACTGGCCACAAAGCCCTGCTGAGGCGCTGCCATGCCTAAATGCCCATGCAATCAGTTCACAGGGGGCTCAGCTGTCCTCCAACTCATCCACACCCTGCTGGAGGGGCCTCAGGAGGCCACTGCCACTCTCCCTTGGCTACGAACAGCCTCTCTCAGAGCTGCCTGTCCCCTCTGTTCCCCAAACAGCTGATACTGGTCTGGCTATGGAATAAATGAGTGTGAGGGGAGGGACACTGAAGAAGGTTGGCCATTCCTTGGTTAGTGCTTTCATTTTGCTCTAATGTGTGAACACCTCAAAAAAAAAAAAGGGAGAAAAAAAAAGTCGTTGCAGATTTTTCCTCTTCCTCCTACAGTTCAAGACAGGAACGTGAAAGAAAATCCCCTGATGATTAATTTAATGGGTGAGGAGACAGGGATTTTTATTTTACACACCTAAGTAGATAAGAATGAATGCTGACATTTTTCTTTAAGGTCTAAAATCTGTCCTCAAAGGGGTAGGAGTAGCTGGGGGAAAGTCTGTGTTGTGGGAGGGACGTAAGGGACTGAATTACTGCCTCCCCCTTAGCCTCAGAAAAAAACAGTAATAAAATATTTAAAGCCTATGAATATAATTTATTTGTGACTCGCCTACAACTATTGTGCTCACTGATTTCACTTAATCTATACTGGCGGAGTACATCAGCCTGGCAGAAGTGCTGCTACATTACAGTGCACTGACTCCATTAAAACAGTGCACAGCAGCTAAACTGGGGCACCCCTACGTTTATCAAATCCTCAGCTGGCCCTGATGACTCAGGAGAGAAGTCAGCTCTAGCGGAGGGCAGTGTAGGCAGGCTGCCCTCCACTGCACTCCTGGAAGCCTGCATTTGCCAAAGAGTTGTCCCCCTGGGAATGGCATCTCTTTGCTTCCGAGGGAGCAGTCGCAGAGCCCCGCGCGGAGCTGCTCTGTGATTGCGCTTCAGTTGTGCTCATACGAACATAACTTCTTTGTTGCATTATAATGGTCAGACCAGTGAAAATGCACAACTTGGCAGCCAGTAAGAGAAAGATTCGTCCGGGTTCAAACACTCCCACTACCTCTGCCACAATTCACCCGACGGGGAGCAGAGAGCCATGACTGAAATCTAGCTCGTCGGCACCAAGACAAATATTTGCCATCTCTCCAGGTAGATCCCACTTGACGTTCGAGCTGGCGCCAGCCGGACTCCTGGCTGTTAGCTGAAGAGTCATCATAAAAATTCAGAAGCAACAGTTACCACATATGCAAACAGGTAGTTATTAACATCTCCCTGTTGGGTCTGACACAGCGTAGCATGTCCTGTATTCTTTCTGAAATAAGTATACACCGGCATTAAGAGCTTTAGTTGTAATTAGCGTTACTGCTAATGGCCAGGAACATTAGGGCGCTAACCACCAGCTGATTGCTCCCACCTGAGAACCTCTGCGGGGAGCACGAGGCACATCACTCACCCCTCCTCTTTCTCTGGGACTTTGCTCTTCCTTCTCCTCAGTATTTGAAGTTCACACCATCATCATGAGGTTTTGCTTTCCATTTTTTTCCTTTTTAAAAGGAATGTTTTCTTTCTTGCATGGAGCCTTGTATCCTCCTTGTCAGGCTCTGTTACTCTCAACAGTCAGACAGGAATTTCAGCAGCACAGTTACAGCTCCTAGCTTTCTGCTGAAATTTTGGGAGAAAAAAGATCTGTTCCTGTCAGTCAAACAGGACTTTTCTCTTGGACTTACCACATTCATAAAACAAGTATTTCTTCTCTTTCTTACATCCCATATCAAAAGACAACCTGACTTTTATATAGCCATTTTAGTCATAGCACTTTAAATAGGAGGAATTACTGATACTGTTTTGAGATGGGAAACTTGGTACAGAAAAGGCAAGTGGCATACCCCCAATCACAGAGCAGGTGTAACACATACAGCAGTGAAACCCAGGTCTGCCGCACACGGAATCTTTCTTGTGCAGCATAGCAGAGCTGCAACAGGGTCCCAGTCCTGAAGGGCTCCTTTAGGATCTTCCACAGAATAAATAAATACGATTTCCCACTAACACTCCAGGCATTTCCTGCTATTAAGCTGTTCGTTGGTTAACATAGCAATGTCAAGAGATCAGTTTTAAAATATTTGGCACCTAGAGCCACAATTAGCCTCAAAAAAGATGTTGCCCAGATTGTCAGAGGCGCGTAACACTTGCAGCTTGCACTCTTTCAGCACCAACTGCTTGCCCAAGTGCCTAGATAAGAGTTACATCCCTAGCAGATGTCACCCAAGTTAAAAAATGTTGTTCTGTACCGTAAGTTCATGTTATTTCCAGCAAGTTGGATTAGTATCTGTGATAGAGCTTTGCATCAGACTGAAAGAAGCTGCTTTTTCCCTCTGAACCAAGCAACAGCTCTCCCTTTTTCATCCAGGCACCCAATTGTCTTGGGAAAAATGACCTGTTTATCAAGTCAAACAAAACAACTGCTCTCCAGAACAGACCAATAAAACAGAATTTATATGAGGAGCTGTGGGTTTATTGGCTATTGGTTTAAGCTGTTTGCCCTGTTTTAGGAAAGTATCGTTTTTATTAGGTTTTTCCCCTGTTGAAAAGACTATTCATTGCATCGTCATATATAAGGAACTACATTGTTTAATATGTCTGTTAAAAAGGGGGCTTATAGATCACATGACCACAAGGGTTCATTTAGGTCTCATAGTAATTAACAGAAATGGATGTATAGCTGCATTTCGCAACATGTTTTTGTTCGACCTCTTTGCCCTGCATTTTTGACCACTTTGAGATTATTTTATGTACTCTCTCCAAAAACTGACCTTCATTGCCCTCTGCTGGCTCTATCGTTTACTCGTTGCACAGCATAACTCTCTGCACACAAGCTTGGATACTAGCTGGACAAGTTATGGGACGCCCTAAGAAACCTGCTAGAGGTAGGAGTTGTCTCAGGGACTGCTGGCAGCAAAGCTGTTGGCTCGCTTTGCTGTCCACTGCATCCATGTTAATGAGCTTAATGCATAGTTACCTATAGGTACATTACAGCAAGAACATTGCCGGTTAGGGCAGAGACGTCATCTTAGGAAAAATCGGAGTGAATATTCCTACAACAAAACCATGTTTTTTAAAAAGTCATAGTTCAAACCTGTACATTAGAGACTGCTCTGAAACTCTAACATAAAGGCAGTCATTGTCCTTCACCAACATATCTTGAAAGCCTTTTTTAATGCCTGCATTTAAAACTATTTTATTTTAGGATCATTGTAAAAATAGTCCATTTCTGCAATATCATAACATGTCTATTTGTCAGGAAACACAGCAGAACGATAGCCAACTCTAGGTTGCTGATAACGTATTCTGTCTCGTGTCAACAGTGAATGGTATTGTTGGCAATACAGTGATTTATGCGAATGTGGTTATGGGCACAATCTAGCCTCTCACAGTTGCATTTCCATGAAGCCATGGAACTTGTTGTCAGTTATTTGGTTGGCAGGGACAGCTGAGGGTCCAGAGCTGAAGCAAGCATTGAAGCAGAGCTCCTCTCTCTGCTTTAGCAGTGGAGAGCATACATCATGGGTTAAGTGCACTGGAGGAGCAGCGATGTTTGCACTGTGCTTGCTTTCACTACAGCTATTTCTTGAATAAGTACAATGATTTTGTGCCTCCTTTCACGAGCAGTTAGTTCACTAAATTAAAAAAACCTCTCCCTTCATACATTCTCCATGTGCTTGGCAGGTGCTGATCACACATGCTGTAGGAAGCAGGCTTTGAAAGAGCAATGAAAATCCCCTTTCTCACAGAGATGATGTAGCTCATGACTCTCCGGCTCTTTTATTTTTTCAGCCGTATCCTTTTCCTTGAAAATAGTTCTGAGAACATGTTTTTGCCAAATATAAGATGCCATATTTGGCAGAGCACCATGTAGGCATTTTTTCACCAAGTAGGAGGACTATTTACAGAAGTTGAACCCTACAGGTACTTTATGTAGGAAGAAGATTTAAAATTAGGAGAACAGAACCTTCCGGACACCTTAAGTTTAGCTATTAGATCAAAATAAAATCACAGTGTAGTGAACATACCAAAATGTGGAGTGGAGTTGTCTTTGAGAAAGACAGGATTACCTTAAAAAAAAAAAAAAGGTTTATATAAAGAGGAGGCAGAAAAGAAAATTAAATGAGTCATTGTCTTGGAATGAAGAAGTGGGTATTTCTCCTGTTCTGCCTGAGTTCCCCTTCAAAATCAGCAGTGATAATGCCCTGCGGTTTTCTTTGCAAGGGTTTTAAGACACACAGGACTGCATCCATTTTCCCACGGTTCACCAATGCTGTCTATAACGTTCAAGCTAGTTACTGGAAACTCTCAGGACTCCGCTAGGCCTGCTAGGTAAGATAGACTTTTCACATGAGATCTCTGAGTTCCTCGTGCACAAGCAAGTAAGGAAAGTCCCCACTGTGTAGCTGCCATAGGGCCGTTTAATGCTGAATACGCTATTTCCTTTAAAGGAAATGAGAAGAATGCTATTCTACTAAATTCACCTTTCACTAACAAGTTTTTACAGCTCCCTTGTTCCTATCCCTTATTCATCATCATTGAGTCTTGGACCATTCTCAACCTGTTAGTGAACAGCATGCCATAAGAAGAAAGCTGGGCTTTTCATTGAAGCAAAAGATGAGACCTGACTGACAGCCTACACAGAAGTGGCTCAGCCTGCGAGGACATTTCAGGCTTCGCCAAGTGCAATACATCTCTAGTCAATGATGTGCTACACAATCAAGGCACAATAGATTAGTTCATCCACTTCCCTCTGGTCTAATTTGGCTGTTAAATCCACACATCTTGAAGGAGAAAACAGTTGCACTAAGTCCTGTGAGCTGCATGTACCTAGAAATGCGATGTATTCTTTGTTCTAGCTCGACTGACTCTGTATGGTGACTCCCAGGTTTATCTGTCTGAGTGAGGGTGAGTCAGAAGTGAACAGCAGAGCGTGGGCAGAGGAAGTCTCCTCAAACTGAGGTAACTCTGAAAGCGGCTACCATCAAATTCTTCAGTATCACGATGGTTTCCCACCTGTGACTCATCTGCCTGTCTTGCCATGACCATGTATCTGCTTTACACAGCCCCAGAAGGGAACACTTCCTGTCACACATCTCCTGGGCTTGAAAAGAAACATACAGCATGACTTCATTCTTCATACTCAGTACAAATTAAGCTTAAGAAATGATATAATTAAAATGAAGTTCTCCTGGAGGTTGTTATGAAAGGCGTAAGTTAGACAGCTAAGCAGCTGACCAGTTACCTGACATTTTGTCTTTACACAGTCAGGATTCTGGATAGTGACTGGAGTTAAATGCCAAAATAAAGTAAAATGCATTTGAGAGTTTTTTTAAAAAACTAAAAACATCTTGAAGAGTTGAAAGTAAAGCATTTACACTCCCAGGAGATAAGACAGAGAGACCATAAATCTTTCCCTGTCATTAGAACAGAACATTAGGGTGTCCGTCCCGTTCAAGCAAACTCACAGAAATGGGTAATGTAATTTATGAATGATTATCCCTTTTTCTGGGCTCCTACTCAGTTTACCAAGCCATCTGTAAAAATGGCCCCACCTCGATCAGAGCAAAGGCAAAAGAAAATTTATTTTTGACAAGATGACAAAATCCAGGAGGGGTCCTCAGCAGGATCCTAGGAAATTGATTAAAAAGAAGACAGGATTCTTTTTAAAGTGTTATGAAATCAGATTTTCTAATGGTATCCCATGGCTTTTTCCAATTCTCCATTAGTCTGGAATGGAAAATGTTCAAAGGATCTTGCCGTGAAAAAGCTTCCTATAGAATAATGAAAATCTCTGCTTCCATCTTGAAAGCAACATGAGCCTGCTATACATTAAAACAACAGACAACAAATGAAGTTACCATGGAAGTTCTGGGAAAGGGAAATGTAAACTCATACTCATCTCTCCCTTGTCCTTTTTGATGCCATACATACATTCATCAAAGAAATGCAGAAAGAAATTGAGTGGAGGATAATGAGTCTGAGGAAAAATTTCAGAAAGTTCTGGCTTCTCTTTTAACAAACACTAAATCAACAACACATCGTTAGCTCATAAGAGACCCCATCCAAAATCAGCGAAATCAGTGGGAAAGCTCCCAGTTGGCTTCAGCAGGCTCTGAATCAACAAAAGCACAATTACAGATGCTTAAAATTTTTTTCATTGAAATTAGTTTTTTGATGAAAAATAACTTTTTAACAACAGTGACATTCTCTTGGGACCGTTTGTTTTCATTTATGTGCTTTTCTCTCTTTGGTGGCACGGGCTGGAAATAAATAAATAAATCCTTTTTCATTTCGCTCATCCCCCAAACTTTTACATTTCATTTCTTTCTTTTTCACTGGAAAATGAATATGAGAAACAGCACAAAGCAGGGAAGAGTTCAAGAAGGAAACACAGTGGTTAGATTAGAGAGCTGTACTGCCAGGAAAGCTGGATGCCTGCTAGAAGCAGGCGACAAATGATCCCAGAGGCGGGCAGATTGCCAGTTCTCGTACTTTCTTGGTTGTCCCAGCAAGTAACTTCTTTCTCCTTTGTCATTTTCGATGTTGCACACAAATTGATTAAAGAAACGGAGAAATGATACTGCAGGAGTACAAGAAAATCTTCCAGGAAGTCTTAAAATATATTGACAGAACTGATGGATTTCAAACAAATACTACAGTGGAACATAGACAGAAAAAATTAGTTGTTTCTTGATCAGCTGCGGGTATTTGTAGACCACACATGGCCACCCATGGCAGCCTGCAGAGCTCTCCTTCATGATTTTTCCCTCGTTTGTCCATTCAGTTTTCTAAGAAACATTACAATACTCACAGCAAGTCTCCATCTTCCACCATAATACCTGGAGGATCAACTTGTTGAAGTTATGTGTAACTTTCCCCTTCAATGGAAGGCACCATGCACATACAATCATAAAATCATTTAGGTTGGAAAAGACCCTTAAGATCATTGAGTCCAACCGCAAACCTAATACTGCCAAGTCCAAAACTAAACAATGTCCTTAAGCGACACTTCCTCACGTCTTTTAAATACCTCCAGGGATAGTGACTCAACCACTTTCCTGGGCAGCCTGTTCCAGTGCCTGATAACCCTTTCAGTGGAGAAATTTTTCCTAATACCCAATCTAAAACTCCTCTGGCAAAACTTCAGGCCATTTCCTCTTGTCTTATCACTTGCTGCTTAGGAGAAGAGACCGACCCCCACCTCACTACAGCCTCCT